>VZQC01007443.1:1251023-1338523 GCA_009823505.1 Rhizomys pruinosus | reverse complement strand
TCAACACTTACTAGGACAAACATTAGTCCCTGCTTACAGTAGTTATCCACTTTCTAGTATTCATCAGAAAATAAAGCTTTAGATAATCATTTAAGAACCAAGAAATGGAAATATAACCATGTTTTCTTTGGTAGTTGAGCCAAGCTACTCATTGTTTTTTTTACAAACTCTGTTATAGAGGATGTATGGATTTTTGTATATCAAATAGAGCACAAAGATATGTCATATTTAAAGAGAAATAAGAAGTTTGGAAGGGACATGTCAGAAAGAATAGCATAAATAACAGCATGAAAACACTAAGAGAATGCCAGGAATTAAGGAACCCAGGTGTAGGACTTCAGTATTTGTATGCAACCCACCATGTTAGGAATATAGATTAAAGATTTGGAATACTTTTCTACTAGATATTTGTTTCCGGTGACAGTTTTAATCATTTCCCCCCCTGCACACAATGGCTTCTTTAAATAGAAGGTACTTTTTACAAATGTAAACCATGTCTGAATGGAGAATTAATTGCTGTCTTTCAGAAAAATAAAGGCTCACAAAAATGTCTGCTGAAATTTTCACTAGTGGCATTTATAGCAGTTTGTTTCTTTACTATGTATATATGGGGGGGCCTCGATCAGAAGGACTTGGGCCCCCCACAAGCAGCACCAGGGAGTGGGTCTTCCGTCTTGACTATATTTATCACAGATTTAATTTGCTATGATTTAATTCAAATAAAAAAATTTCCCATGTTACTAAATTCCTTAGATATAAGGTCTGTGCTCATTTGTTATAAGTGTGTATCTAACACCAAACACAGTATACCAGCAGTCCTCATTAAAACATTTAAATTAATGAGTGTTTTCCTACATTATCCATCATCAGATAATTCTGACAGCATCTGTTAAAGATTAAAAATAAATAACCACAGAGCCAGACTCATAGTGCTGCATGCTTGTGACCCAGCACTTGAGAGACAGAAACAGAATTGCTGAGAGTTTGACGCCAACCTGGGCAACATAGCAAAAACAAATAAAATTTCCTAACATGTATCAAGAAAAAGACAATGTTTTTCTGTTAGGATTTTTAATTTGTTAAATGTATTGATTGATAATTTCAAAAAAAAGCTTTAAAGCCCACATAGACCATTTATATTTACTAATAACATATTTCTTCACAGAATAATGCAGTGATGAAGAATGTGAGCTCTTGTTTTGTTTTGGTTTGGTTTGAGACAGGGTCTTCCTATACCCCAGCTATCCTGGAACTAGCTATGTAGAGGCCTTGAACTGGGATTATAGGCATGTGCCACCATGCCCAGCAGAATGTGAAAACATTCTGAAAACGTGAATTTGCATTTTTTGAGAGGCAAAAGATCATCTTTCATATCAAGTTTCAGGAGATAGTAAATCTAAAATACAACTGGAAAAGATTCATTTCAGATTGTATTATTATTTGAATGTGTCCCTCAGAAGTTCATGGATTAGAAACAAGCCCCCAAATTCATATGTTCACAATACTTGGAAGTGAGTCCTTGGGAGTTAATTAGAATTAAACTAGATAAGGGAGGGCTGTGATGGTATAATTGCTTAGAAGAAGGGGAAGAGAGACCAGAATCCAAATACTTGCTGTGCCTCACCATATGTTGCAGCCTTCCCTGGATGCCAGGCAGATGCTTTTAAACTTCCCAGCTTTTAAACTTGTGAACTTCCCAGATTCCAGTAACAGAAGCCAAATAACTTTCTAGTCATTACAAATTACCTTGTGTTCTAGTTTGTCTTCCATTGCTGTGACAAAACACTCTGACCAACACCAACTTGGGGAGGAAAGGGTTTATTTAGCTTACATCTCCTGGGTCACAGTTCATCGCTTAGGGAGCCCAAGGCAGGAACTCAGGGCAGGAACCTGGAGGCAGGAGCTGAAGTATAGGCCATGGAGGAATGCTGTTTACTGGCTTGTTCCCCTGGCTCATGCCCAGCCCGCCTTCTTATACGGTACACAACAACCTGCCCAGGGTGGCACTACTCATTGTGGGCTGGGCCTCCCCACATTGCCTGACAATCAAGACAGTACTCCACAGATGTGGCCACAGGCCAATCCAATTCCCCAATTGAGGCTCCCTCAACCCAGGTGTGTTAAGTTGACACTAAAGCTATCCGGCACACCTTGTTTCAGGTATTTCTTAATAGCAACAGAAAATGAACTAAGATAAACAGAAGGGGCACTTTTGCTACTTAATAGGAAGGGAGATGAACAAGTAGGTTTGTGTTTATATTTAATTTGGAACTGAGGAAACTCCTAGTCAGTCTGTCTTCACCACCTTCCATCTATTCTTTCCATTGCTATCCAAACAGTCTTTCTTTCATTCAACTAATTACTTCATTCATGCTTTCAACAGATACTTCTTGAGAGCTTTATTTGTGTCAGGCACTAGAGATTTTACTCAGAGGGTTGTATGTGTTTGTGCTAAGCTTGTATTTTTATAAGTCTTTTTTTTTTTCCTGGTCATTGTTCTTGGTATGGAGAAAGAAGAATAAAATAGACATCCCTTACATAGTCGCCTGTGGCTTGTTGTCTATGTATTTCTTGGGTGGCTTCTAATAATAACTTGAATTGGTAGGTTGTTAAACAGTTGATTTAGGTGGGGTTTGTCCTGCTTTTGGTCATCACTAATCTATTTCAGTGAACATCCATTTGGCCTATTGAAGGACAGATGCACTCGAATGCAGTACATTACTCTAAATTCACATTTTGAAGACTACAGGCACAGTTCATCTGTATATACCCATTAGAAGCCATGAGCGAGGTGCAGAGGATTATATTGTCCTTTGTACTAAAATGGAACATCTCAATAAGCCAGCAGGGAGAAAGGTGGTGCATGCCTTTGGTCCTAGCACTGGGGAGGCAGAGGCAGGCATATCTCTGTGAGCTCAAGGCCAGCCTGGTCTGCAGGGTGAGTTCCAGGCCAGCTGGGGCTATAAGGAGACCCTGTCTCAAAAAGACCAAATAAATAAATAAATAAATAAAAAGGTTATCTAGGGCTGTAGAGATGGCTCACGGGGTAAGAGTACTAGCTGCTCTTCTGGTCTCTGTGGGCATTGCATATGCTGGCACACATATATATGCAGGCAAAACACCCGTACACATAAAAATAAATGAATTTTTAAAAATTAAAAAATAACCTCCACATCTAAGGCTCCCAAAACATAGTGGAAGAGGGGTTACAGAGAATTCGAATGCATCTCTCAGCTCTCACCAGCAAAGCTTCTTCATGTAACAGAGGGCAATAAACACAGAAAGCTACAACTGGCCAAAACGAAGAGAATAAGAGACTATATCATGCATATCCCTGGATCTATGAAATCCACAAAAATTCAATAAAAATTTATATTTAAAAAAATTAAAGTTTTCATTAGTTGAATATGTACGTAAATATTTCATGTGTGTACATGTTCATGCATGTTGAGGCCAGAGGTTGATGTTGGGTATCTTCCTCAGTACTCTCTGCCTTATTTTTTAATCATTCATTTATTTATTTATTTATTTATTTATTTATTTATTGTATGCACAGGAGATAAGGGGTACAGTGCATGCATGGTCAAGAGATAGTTGTGAGAGTTGGTTCTCTCTACCATGTGAGTTCTGGGGATCAAATTCAGGTCATCAGATTTAGTGAAAGACACCTTTACCCACTGAACCATCCTGCAGGTCTTCCACCTTAATTTTTTTGAGGAGTCAAAGTCACTGAACCTGGAACTCACCAATTCAAATAGGCTGGCTTGACTGGCTGGTGATCTCCAGGCATGTGCCAGGCCTGCCTTTTTATATGGGTACTAGAAATCCAAACTCGGGTCCTCATGGTTGCATAGCAAGCACATTACCTGCTGAATCATGTCTCCCACCTTTGGGAATCTATTTTAATCATAACACATTTCACATATAGTTTTCTTTAAATCATGGATTTTGAAACATATCTTTGATCATGACAAGACCTTTATTGTAGAAGATCCAGATCTTGAGGGTATTAAATTTTCTGATGTTTGAGTAGTATCCTTCTTTTGAACAATTTAAATAGATAGCAAATTTATATAAAACACTTTCCTAAATATACATTTCTTTCTTCAAAAAACCAATGCGAACATTGTTTACTTCTGAAGGTCAGTGTCCCATGTTCTTAATTAATTATTTGTGATTTTTAAGTTAGGGTATGACATAAATATAGAGAAGTGTCTGAATTATAGTTCTCTTCATGAAATGTTATGAAGTACAGCCACATGTAGGCACTACCCAAATCAGGATATAGAATGGTTTTAGTCCTGTTCCACTTCTATTCTGAGGCTTCCCTGTGCCTCCTCTGCATCCTTATCCTCCTATGAAAGTAACAGCCATCATCAGTTACATTTCACTGTTTTTTTTAGCTTTATATAAATTAAATCACTTATTATGTATTCTTTGGGGTCTATCTTTTCTTACATTCTATGTGCAGTTTTTTATTGTTGTCCATTATTGGTGATTGTTTCCAGGTTTTGTGTATTATGAACAATTTGGTGACTATATTAAATGTCTTTTTAAAAACTGCTACTAAGATGCTAAATTACTGGTATTGAACAATGTAACAGTTTTAAAATTTTATTTATTTATTTATTCATTTATTTATTTAATGGGAAAAACAGAGTTGGGAGGACGCATGCCGTAGCAGGCATGTGGAACTCAGAGGGCAGTTTGCAGGAATTGTTTCTCTCCTTCCACCGTGTGGGGTCTGGGGATCAAATTCAGGTGGTCAGGCATGGTAACAAGTCCCTTCACTGGCTGAGCCATCTCACCATCCTTGTTATATGTCTTTTGATTCACATAAATAGGTTTCTTCGTGGTATTCGACTGCTAGTGAGCTTACAGAATCATAGGGTTTCAATATGTACATCCTAAAAATGCCAAATTTAGGCCAGAGAGATGGTTTGGTTAAGAGTACGTCACTCTTGCAGAGGACCTGAGTTCTTTTCCCAGCACCTATGTCAGGTGGCTCATAACTGCCTGTAACAACTGTTCCAGGAAATCTGACACTTCTGGCTTCTGTACCTACATTCATATGCATATATGTACATACACACACACACACACACACACACACACACACAGTTACAAACAAAAATAAGTCTTGACTGGGGTGGAGATGGTTTGTGGATGAACCTTCTCATCTGCTGTGTGGGACCCAGGCCAGTAGAGTGAAAGATGACAACAGCAGCCAGGCCGACCTTTGAACCTGCAAGAGCGGGACTTGGAAAAGGAGAAGGGGATTTGAGCCAGCTCTCAAAGAAGAATTCAAGCCAAGACCTTCCCTCGAATACAAAGATAAAATATAGACTACACAGGATGCCCCTGAAGAGGTCCGGAACCGTGACTTCGGGGGAGAACCGAAAGAGAGAGAGAGCTTCTGCTCGGAATAAAAATCAGGACCGCCCAACCCGAGAACATATAACTTCCTCTTCAGTGTCAAAGAAGCCACACTTAGACCAGATTCCTGCTGCCAACCTTGATGCTGATCATCCTCTAACAGATGAGGAAGATGAAGACTTTGAAGAGGAGAGTGATGATGATGACACTGCAGCTCTTCTTGCCGAGCTGGAGATTAAGGAGAGAGCTGAAGAGCAGGCCAGGAAGGAACAAAAGCAAAAAGCAGAGGAAGAGAGAATCCGAATGGAAAATATTCTGAGTGGAAACCCTCTCCTTAACCTCACTGGCCCATCCCAGCCTCAGGCCAACTTCAAGGGTAAAAGAAGGTGGGATGATGATGTTTTTAATAACTGCAAGAAAGGTGTGGATGATCAGAAGACAAGAGATTTGTGAATAACACACTGCGGTCTGAATGTCACAAAAAATTCATGGAGAAATATATTAAGTAGTAAAGTTTTATGTGCTTTATCAAAGACTGAAATGTTAAGGGTCAGTTAGATTTTGTTTTTATTCTTTCCACTACATAAAGGACATGTAGGCCTCTCCATTCTTCCAAAATGTCCTTTCCCTTAGTGGTTCCTTGGGTTTGACCCAGTTTCCATCTCTCAGTGTTTTCATATATTTTCTTTTTAATATGGGGAAAGGGAATCTGCTTAAAGTAGATGTTTTTAGCCTAAATAAACAAACCAGTGTCCTCAACACTTTGTTGTAATTTACACAGCTTATAAAACATTGCATAATTTTTTTTTTAATTTTTTTTTAATTTTATTTTTGTATGTGTATGAATGTACTGTCTGCATGTAGGTCTGTGCACCCATGTCGTGCATTGCCGCGGAGGTCAGAAGAAGGTCTTGGATTCCCCTGGAACTGGAGTTCTCCTGGAATTGGAGTTACAGATGGTTCTTAGCCGCCATGTGGGTGCTGGGGATCGAACCCGGGTCCTCTGCAAGAGCAGTCGGTGCTCTTATCCGCTAGGCTATCTCTCCAGCCCCTTCATAATTTCTTTTTTTTTTTTTTTCCGCTGTTTTTGAGACAGGGTCTCCCTGTAGCTCTGGCTGTCCTGGAACTCACTCTGTAGACCAGGCTGGCCTCGAACTCACAGAGATCCGCGTGCCTCTGCCTCCCAAGTGCTAGGATTAAAGGCGTGCCCACCACACCCGGCGCATAATTTCTTTTAAAAATGAAAATTACCTTTGTGTGTTCTGTTTTGTTTTAATTACCATATAATTTCCCTTATTGTAACAAAAAAAAAAAAAAAAAAAAAGTCTTGAAAAATGCGGATTCCATGTCACAACTTTATATTCCCACCCCAACAATAATATTTAAGTCTTGCTTTACCTCATATTGATGTGTGTTTGCTGTATCTTTCTGTACTGTACATGAATGGAAGTTTCTTAATAGCTTAGTTTGCACTTTCTAATAATGAACCTTTAACAAACTTATGGCTTTAAACATTCAGTATAGATAATTTCTCATCTTTATTAGATTTTCTCTTTGACTGGGAGGTTCATTATATTTTTCTGGATGCAGGCCATTAGTGATAGAGATTACAGTTATCTTTTCCCACTGTATAGCTTGCCTTTTCTACTACTAGAGGTATCTTATTAATGAACCTCACTTTGCTAATTTTTCCTTTTATGCCTGATGCCTTTTATATCTTAAGAAATCTTTGTCTAGATCTACATCATAAATATTCAGATGCCTTATTGTTTTATGACATACATTTGTATCTGTGTCTGTTGGCTTTTTTGATCCTGTAACTAAAATATCTGACAGGATTGCTTAAGAGAGGAAGGATTTATTTTGGCTCATAGTTTCATTTCAGGATAGTCTATGGTAGAGCAGACCTGATCACATCATGGGAGCCAGGAAGCAGAGAAAAAGAAATACAGGAAGGGACTACAGTCCCCAGGGACCCACTTTTTCTAGATTAACCTCACTTCTTACCTTTCACCACCCCTCAATAATGCCACCATACTGTGATCATTAGATCAGATGCCTAGAGATCTGATGATCTCTTGAAATGCTACCATAGACACCTTTTACTACACCACATATTTTCATTCTACTCTACTCCTCAGTAAATACTAACAGTTTGGCGGGGGGTGATGGCACACGCCTTTAATCCTAGCACTTGGGAGGCAGAGGCAGGCGGATCTTTGTGAGTTCAAGGCCAGCCTGGTCTACAGAGTAAGTTCCAGGACAGCTGGGGCTACAGGGAGACCCTGTCTCAAAAAAGAAAAAGGAAAAAAAAATTATGCTGGAGAGATGGCTCAGTGGTTAAGAGCACCAACTGCTCTTGCAGAGGACGTGGGTTCAATTCCCAGCACCCACATGGCAGCTAAGAACTGCCTTTAACTCCAGTTCCAGGGGAATCTGATGCCATCTTCTGACCTCTGCGGCACTGCACAACATGGGTGCACCAACCTACATGCAGACAGGGCACTCATACACATAAAAAATAATAAACAATTTTTTTAAAAAAGACTAACAGTTTATAATCCATCTGAAATTATATTTATGTAAAGATAGGTATATTTTTCTGTATGGGTATCATAAACACTTGTCATTATCTATTGAAAACAGTATCATGTTATTTGCAACATCACCATGGTACTTTTTCCTAAATATGATTTTTATGTTTATTTATTTATTTATTTATTTTTGGTCTCTTCGAGACAGGGTCTCCCTGTAGCCCCAGCTGTCCTGGAACTCACTCTGTAGACCAGGCTGGCCTTGAACTCACAAAGATCTACCTGCCTCTGCCTCCCGTTGCTAGGATTAAAGGCATGTGCCACCACGCCTGGCAATATTTTTATATATGTATAGATCCAATTATAGATTACTTAACTGTTCCTTTGTTCTTTTAAAATCTATGCTCCTTTCAGTTTTACTCTATTTTAATCATTTTGGCTCTGTGTTAAGTCTTCATAAACTGCCATCCATCACGCTTTCTTTGTTATTTCTAGATCTTTCTATTTCCATATGAAATTTTGGCTCCCTTAGTCCTTGGATCTCTAAGGGGGCTTGTGGGGCTGAGAAACCAGGAAATCTTTTTTTTTTTTTATTTATTCTCGTATGTGTATGAATGTACTGTCTGCATAAAGGTTTGTGCACCTGTATTGTGCAATGCCACGGAGGTCAGAAGAGGGTGTCCAGTTCCCTTGGAACTGGAGTCAAAGACGGTTGGTTCTCAGCCACCATGTGGGTGCTAGGGATCAAACCCAGGTCCTCTGCAAGAGCAGTTGGCGCTCTTAACAGCTAGGCCATTTCTCTAGCCCCAACCAGGAAATCTTAACACTATGACCAAAACTTTTAGGTTCTTCTCATAATGCTATAGTCACTTAGTAGTGCTGTTTCAGTGCAGAGATACAAAGATTTAGTCACTAATCATTTTAACATAATCCATAGTTGGTGATATGAAAAAGTCTGAAAAGTAATACCTTAGGCTTTGTGTGCATTCTCTACCAAGTGTTCTTAGAGCAGAGCCTAGAGGTGCAAGTTGAAGTAGTTTTAATAAACATGTGATTGCTATATGTTTTATTTTGCACATAAAAGTCTCAAATTATTTTCTTACAACCTGCCATTTATATTTTTGTTATTGTATTAGTCACTTTTCTGTTGCTGTGATAAAACCACCATGACCAAGAGAACTTATATAAGGAAGAGTTTATTTGAGCTTATGATTGACAGTTCCAGGGAATTAATTAGAGTCCATTGTGGCAGTAGACATGTTGGCCAGGGCTGGAGCAGAAAGCCAAAGTTCACATCTTGCAATGAGCATAGGAAGTCAAGAGAGCTAGACTGGAGACTGCAAGGCTTGTTTAACTCACTAACCCCGCCCCCAGTGAAGTACTTCCTCCAGCATGGCCACACCTTTTCTTAGGATCTCCCAGAATAGTGCCACCAACTGGGGACAAAATGTCTGAATACTTGAAGCCTATGGGGGACAGTCTCATTCAAACCACTACATTCCACTCCTTGACTCCCATAGGCTCATGACCATATAAAATGCAAAATGCATTTAGTCCAACCTTAAAAGTCCCCATAGTCTTTACCAGTCTCAATTCTATTCAAAAGTCTGTAGTCCATAATCTCTTCTGAGACACAGGCCAATCTCTTAACTGGAATACACATTCCCATTCCAAAAGGGAAGAATAGAGGCATAGTGAGGAAATATTGGACCAAAGACTGAAAACCAGCAGGGCAAACACCAAGTCCAGTAGCTCCATGTGCGACTTCTGGGACTTTACTTCCGAAGGGCTTAGATGGCTCAGCTCTTCCAGCATTGCGTGCAACATACATCTCTTCCTTAGACTGGTACCACTCCCTGTATGCAGCTCTCCTTGACAAATATCTCACAGCACTGGCATCTTGAATGTCTTCTTGGGGTCTCCGCTGCCAACCAGGCTTCACATTCACACCTTCATGCAATGTCCTATCAGGGCCTTCTTTATTCAAGGATGCCCCGGCTGCACTCTGCCTGGCCTCAGCGGCTCTCTGAAACTGTGGAGGAAGAACTGATGACCCCTTCACTCTTGCATCCTTCATGCCTCTAAAGCCAGCACATGTGAATGAAACTGTCGAGTTTGCCTGCGACCCTGGCCTACTTCAACCACATTCACAACTTTTCTCTGCCCTTTTTGTAGTTTCCTTTCAAAAGTTGGAGGCTTAGCTGGGTGTGGTCTTGCCCTGAAGGTACAGTTTCTATTGTTTACTTGTAAATCTCTAGGCCTCTCTTTAATCACTTTAATCTCACTTTTTCAATTGTTTACTTGTAAACATCTAGGCCTCAACTTAATCACTTTAATCTTATCAAAGGGATCCTCTCCTTCACGTGCCTTGGCTCCAACATTAATCTCCCTCCTGCACCTTTCCAATCCAAACTGTACATCTGCATTTCTTTCTGCCCCATTTGTACTTTTTCACTGTAGATCTGTATAATATTCACCATTAATAGGGGTGGCTTGAAATATCCTCCACCTAAGAAATTAGTCCATTACTTTTCAACTTAGCACCAGGCAAGCATTTGGGCTGTGGGCAAACTGTGGCCAGACTCTTTGATAAAAGATCCCAGTTGTTGCCTAAGTCTTTATTTTCCTCTGGAACTACATTTTTTGCCGCAATGCTTTCTTCCAGGCTTCTACTAGAATGGCCTGTTAAGCTCTGCTTACAGTAGTCAACAGCTTTTCTAGCCCAAAGTTCCAAAGTCTTCCACATTTCTCCGAACACACACATGGTCAGGTTCTTCATAGCCAACAGCCCACTCTCTGGTACCAAATACTGTACTAGTCACTTTTCTGTTGCTGTGGTAAAACCACCATGACCAAGGGAACTTAATAAAAGGAAGAGTTTATTTGAGCTTATGATTGACAGTTCCAGGGAATCAGAGTCCATTGTGGTGGGAGGCATGGTGGCCGGGGCTGGAGCAGAAAGCCAAAGTTCACATCTCACAATGAGTACAGGAAGTCAAGAGAGTGAGACTGGAGACTGCAAGACTTGTTAAACTCACTAACCCCGCCCCCAATGAAGTACTTCCTCCAGCATGGCCACACCTTCTAAGACCTCCCAGAATAGTGCCACCAACTCAGGACAAAATGTCTGAATACTTAAAGCCTATGGAGGTCACTCATATTTAAACCGCCACAATTATAATCCAAGTTCATCATTACTAATTGTTAACAAAGTTATATTAGAATTCTTTTTTTTTTAACTTTTTTTATTAATTTTATTTATTTCTGTATGTGTATGAATGTACTGTCTGCATGCAAGTTTGTGCACCCGTGTCATGCAATGCCGCAGAGGTCAGAAGAGGGCGTCGGATTCCCCTGGAACTGGAGTTCTCCTGGAATTGGAGTTTCAGACAGCTCTCGGCCGCCATGTGGGTGCTGGGGATTGAACCCGGGTCCTCTGCAAGAGTGTCGGCGCTCTTTTAACCGCTAGGCCATCTCTCCAGCCCCTAGAATTCTTATCATAGAGAAATAAAAGCTTGCTTATACCAACCCTGTGTATAAGTGTCATGCAACCTTATTCAAAATACCCCAGAAACTGGAAGCACCACAGTTGTCCTTCAGAATGCAAATGCTGAAATAAAATGTGGTATTACATTTATGTAATACATTATTATTCAGACATGTAAATGGAGTCATGACTGAAATAAGAAAACTCTGGATGGATATAACTTACACTGCATCTTAAAAAGCCAATCTCATATGTTCAATCAAGTTGATCAAATCAGTATATGCTGTATACAGCACATAATGCAGGCCGTGTGGAATTGGCCTCTGGGAGATGATGTCATTCTACCTATATAAGTAATTTGCTGCTTACAATAAACAGATTCTTCATTACCTTTACCATCTTAAAAAAAAAAAAAAAGCCAATCTCAGCTGGACATGGTGGCACACACCTTTAGTTCTAGCACTTGGGAGGCAGAGAAAGGTGGATCTTTGTGAGTTCAAGACCAGCCTGGTCTACATAGTGAGTTCCAGGACAACCAGAGCTACAGGGAGACCCTGTCTCAAAAAGTCAATAAATAAATAAATAAATAAATAAATAAATAAATAAATAAATAAAGTGAGTTCCAGGACAACCAGAGCTACAGGGAGACCCTGTCTCAAAAAGTCAATAAATAAATAAATAAATAAATAAATAAATAAATAAATAAATAAAGTGAGTTCCAGGACAACCAGAGCTACAGGGAGACCCTGTCTCAAAAAGTCAATAAATAAACAAACAAACAAACAAACATAAAAAGCCAGTCTCTTGGGGACTGGAAAGATAGGCTCAATCAGTAAAGTACTTGCTAAACAAGCAAGAAGACCCAAGTTTAATTCCTAGTACTTACATAAAAAGCCAGGCATGGTGGTATGTGTTTGTAATTTGAGCAATGGAAAGGCAAAGACAGGCAGATCCATAGAGCCCATTGGCTGGACAGCCTAGAGTAATCAGCGAGCCTGAAGTCCATATTTATCAATAATATCTTATTAAAGTATAATTCACTTACTATAAAATTCACCCCTTTAAAGTGTACAAGTCTATGTTTTAGAATATTCACAGGGCTATGCAGCTATCAGCATGATCAGATTTCATCTCCCCTAAAAATACTATATGCATTAATAGTCATTCCCTACCACACCACAACCCTAGGGAATGACTGTTCTATTTTCTATAGCTATGTGTTTGTGACTGTTCCATTTTCTATAACTATACATATGCCTATTTCGGACATTTCAAATAACATAAACTGATAGGCTGATGGTCTTTTATGTCTGACGAACTTAGCACAATATTTTCAAGGCTCATTCATTTTAGTATGTACTTCATTCATTGCCATAATCATTCCTTTTTATGGACAAAGAGTATTACGCCATGAGGATAAACCACATTTTATTTACCCATTAATCAGTGGATATTTGGGTTGTTTCATCTTTATAACTATTGTAAGTAATACTGATATTTAACATTAATGGATGAATTCTTGATCTTTTTTACACATTAGTACTTGAAAGTACCAAAAGTCCTGATGTAGAAAGGATTGTAGTTATCTAACCCTTAAGAAACCTCCATTGATTACCGTATTATTTATACTCTGTCTTGCTATAATTGCTAAGATTAAAATACTATAAACAATATGCCTGCTAATAAATTCTTTTGCAATGCTGGAGATCAAACAAAGGATCCTGCACATGCTAGGCAAATGCTGTATCACTGAGCTACACCCCCAGCTCAGTCGCCTCTTACTTCAGAATTCTCACCATTTGCACCATTTCTTTCCAGTGAGATGTATGTCATAGTAATTGGGAGACTGAATTTTGAAGTGAGGGAGCCTATATTGTAGGTGCTACTACTTACTGCTTCTGTGATTGTGAATTGATGACTGAAGTTTCCTCCCCTATGGATTGAAGTCATAATTACTTCTTGAAGTTATAAATATTAAATAAGTTAAAAATGGTGTGGTGGTCCATGCCAGTAATTCCAGCTCTGCAGAGGCTGAGGCAGGAAAATCAGGAGTTAAAAGTCAGCCTGGGATATTCTGAGACCCTCTCTCAAAATCCAACAAAACAAAAAGAAGCTTTCTATTTCTATAGTGAGTAAAAACAGTATTCTCTGCTTTATTATTAAGTCACTGAAGTTATAGGGTTATTTGTTTGAATAAATATTAGAAGCAGAAGAAGAAAGGGTAGAGCAAGGGTGCTACTGTCTTGCAAAGGGACCATCAAGAAATAGTGTTATTCTTCATGAAATAAGAAGTTGGTCCACATGTAATGACATATTTCAACACTGAGACAGGAGGATCATGAGATCAAGGCCAACCTGGGCAAAGCCCTGCCTGAAAATCATTTTTATGGAAACAAGTACATGCTCCTGGGACCACCTTGCTCATAATGAACTTAGAGCAGTGGTAACAGCATGCACAAGATTCAAGACTCATGCAAACTCAGTCATACAAAAACTAGCATAAAAATGGGGAAATGGAAAAAAAAAAAAAAAGCAAAAACAAAAAACAAGAAAAAAACTCCCAAGAAAAGTCTAGGACAAGAAAGATACAACAGTGGTGGTGGTTGGGGGGGAAATGGGCAGAAGGCCACATCCTTGGCAAAGAACTATTTGGCAGTTGATCACTGCTGGGTGAGGGAGAATTATCTTCTTTAAGGCAGTTACAGTAGACAGGCTGAATAGGCTTCAGTAGATGAACTTACACCGAGGGACATTAGGGCATACAAACTTGATTCTACAGGCCTTAACATATATAACAAAATTCATGAAGTCCTGTAAGCAAGCCATGGAGAGTGAGGGGGAAGTTGCAGATAGGAAAGGAAGAAGTAAATTATGATTAAGATGTATGGTATGATGTCTATAGAAATTCAATAAAAATATATTTAAACTTTTAAGATTAAATAAGTTAATATTCATAGGATTTAGCAACTTGTATATAGTATTGTTATAATAAATAAATCATATATTTTCCATATAGATTATAATCTCCTGAAATTATATAAATTGTAGTAAGACCTAACATTAAAATATTTGTTGGTGCTAGAGAGATGGCTCAGAAGTCAAGAGTACTGGTTCCTTTTGCAGAGGACCCAGGCTCGATTTCCAGCAGCCACATGGCAGCTAACAGCTATCCTAACTCTAGTTTGAGGGGATCCAATATCTTCTTCTGACCTCTATGGGCATTGCAAAACACAGGTATACTTAACACACATGCAGGCAATATACTTGTACACATAAAATAAATTTAAATTTAAAAATATTTGTATAGAAATATTGATAATCAGGGCTGGAGAGATGGCTCAGTGGATAAGAGCACTGGTTGCTCTTTTTTTTTTTTTTGGTCTTTTTGAGACAGGGTCTCCCTGTAGCCCCAGCTGTTCTGGAACTCACTCTATAGACCAGGCTGGCCTTGAACTCACAAAGATCTGCCTGCTTTTGCCTCCCAAGTGCTAGGATTAAAGGCGTGTGCCACCATGCCCAGCAAGCACTGGTTGCTCTTATAGAGGACCTGGGTTTAGTTCCCAACACATGGAAGCTAATACCTATTCATAACACCAGTTTCAGGGGATCCAACACCCTTTTCTTTTTTTTTAATGAAATATTTTGTTAATTTTATTTATTTATTTATTTATTTATTTATTTATTTATTTATTTATTTCATTTTTTGGTCTCCCTGTAGCCCCAGCTGACCTGGAACTCACTCTGTAGACCAGGTTGGCCTTGAACTCACAGAGATCCACCTGCCTCTGCCTCCCAAGTGCTAGGATTAAAGGCCTGTGCCACCACGCCCGGCTATTTATTTATTTTTATGTGTATGAATGTACTGCATGTAGGTTTGTGCACCCATGCTGTGCAGTGCTGCAGAGGTCAGAAGAGGGCTTCGGATTCCCCTGGAACTGGAGTTAAAGATGGTTCTCAGCTGCCATGTGGGTGCTGGGGATCAAACCCAGGTCCTCTGCAAGAGCAGTCAGCACCCTTAACTGCTAGGCCATCTCTCCAGCCCCCCAACACCCTTTTCTAACGTCCATGGGTATTGCACAACACCAGTACACTTTCATACATGCCAGCAATACACTCATACACTTAAAATAATATATTTTTTATTTTTTTTAATAATATTTTTTTAAAAGGAAAATAGTTGTAATTATCAGAACAAGTTTTAGGGGAAATGAAATGGAACATTAAAATGTCTAGGAGGTCTGCCGGGCGTGGTGGCACATGCCTTTAATCCTAGCACTTGGGAGGCAGAGGCAGGCGGATCTTTGTGAGTTCAAGGCCAGCCTGGTCTACAGAGTGAGTTCCAGGACAGCTGGGGCTACAGGGAGACCCTGTCTCGAAAAGACCAAAAAAATAAATAAATAAATAAATAAATAAATAAAAATGTCTAGGAGGTCTAAAATTTGTGCTGAGAAGAACTGGGAAAGAATTAATGTATGAAAGCAGGGTCGTTTCTGCAAGGAGGAAAGTTTTATCATCGTATTTGACCAATGAATAATAAGCTTCCAGTCATTCTTAGAATAATACTATGTTAATGTAAACATTTACAATGTAAAAACAATTCTAGCTATTATCATATTTCTGTTCTATAGCAAAGAAACTTTTAGTCCTTGTTGAAGGGAAAATAGAGCCTCTGGCATAAATTCAGTAGTTCAAAATAGATTTTGCATAGATGGAGCATTGAATTCAGTACTCGTATACAAAAATACACATACATCCCTTGTCTAACCTCCAGCTCATGACTTCAGGAAGGAAGTCAACATAAATGGTAAAATGAATATCGTACTTTCTTGGTATCTAGAGTATCTTTTTTTTTACTTCTCTCTTTTTTTTAAGAAAGATTTTTATTAACATCACTTTCTCTTTGTTTTTTTTTTTTTTCACTTTCTTTAAGAAGTAACATGATTAGGAGGTTGGAGAGATGGCTCAGCGGGTAAGAGCACTGACTGCTCTTGCAGAGGACCTGGGTTAGATTCCCAGCACCCACATGGCAGCTAACAACCATGTTTAGTGCCAGGCATGGTCTACAGAGCGAGCTCTAGGCCAGCTGGGATTAAAGGGAGACCCTGTCTCAAAAATACAAAAAAAAAAAAGAAAAAAAAAGTAACATGATTACATTGAAAGACTTTATATAGATTGGAGAATTTTGAAAGAGAATGAATGGCAAACTCACACTATAGTAACATTGACAAATTTCACATTATTATTAAAGCACAGTAGTATAATTTTGCCAGTAGTCAATGTTCAGAAATTATAGGAGACATGGAACTTGAAATTTATGTTCTAAGATATAGTTACATATTTTTAGTTTGAAGATTATAACAGTTCAGTTTAGTTATATTTCTTTTTCTTTTTTGTTGTTATTGTTGTTCTCTTTAATTTTACATTACTCCAAAGTATACATATATATACTCCACATATATACCAAAATGACAGAGTCTAAAAATAAGCTATAGGTTAATTCCAAAACACATTTGGGATTCACATTTTACCAGTAATTTTGCATGCAGGCAGAAGGAAATACAACTTTACATTCCCAGGTTACATAGCAAATTGATGTATGTTTTAATGTACTTTCAAAGAAGAGATTGAATCTTTCACATAAACCTAAGAACTTGGGAAAACAGAAGCATAAACTTCAAGTTATATCTATAGTAGCATCAGGCTTGGCTTACACATATACAAATTTGGTGCTAAGATCCACAAATGAGGGACACCATATGTCGTTGGTCTTGCTGGGACTGTGTTACTTCACGTAGCATAACAGCTTCTAGTTCCATTCATTTGCTTGTAAATTTCATGATGTCATCTTTCTTTACTGCTGCATAGAACTCCATTGTGTAGATGTACCACATTTTCATTATCCACCCATCAATTGAGGGACACTTGGGTTGCTTCCAGCTCTTCGCTATTGTGAAGAGAGCTTCAATAAACATGGTCGTGCATGTATCTCTCTAATATGATGAATCTTCATATATCTCCATCCAGAAGTCGTATGACTGGGTCAAGTGGTAGGTTCATTTTAGGCCTTGTAAGAGTTCTTCACACTGCTTCCCATAGGGGTTGCATGAGTTTGCATTCTCACCAGCAGTGGATGAGTGTTCCTTTTTCCCCACAACCTCTCCAGCATTTGGTATCATCTGTTTTCTTGATCATATGTTATGGGTCTGTTTAAGCTGTTGATCTCTTCTTTTTTTTAATTTTTTTATTTATTTCTGTATGTGTATCAATGTACTGTCTGCATGCAGGTTTGTGCACCCGTGTCGTGCAGTGCCGCGGAGGTCAGAAGAGGGTCTCGGATTCCCCTGGAACTGGAGTTCTCCTGGAATTGGAGTTACAGACGGTTCTCGGCCGCCATGTGGGTGCTAGGGATCGAACCCCAGTCCTCTGTAAGTCGGCGCTCTTAACCGCTAGGCTGTCTCTCCAGCCCTGTTGATCTCTTCTTGGTTAAGCTTTGGCGTTTTTCATGATTTCAGATATTCATCCCTTTCTCTTAGGTTTTCAAGTTTAATAGAGTATAGTTTTTAAAGTATTCTCTTATAATTGCCTGTATCATTTTGTTATCTGTTGTGATGTTTCCCTTTTCGTCTAATTTTGTTGATTTGGCGTTGTTCTTTCTTTCTTTTGGTCAACTGGGCTAGAGGTCTATCTTGTTTATTCTTTCAAAGAACAAGCTCTTGGATTCATTGATTCTTTGTATTGTTTTCTTTGTTTTTATTTCATTGATTTTGCTCTAATTTTTATTATTATTTCTTCTTGTCTGTTGGGTTTGGGATTCATTTGTTGTCTCTCAAGTGTTTTTAGTTGCAATGTTAAGTCGTTTATTTGTGCTCTGTTTGGGTGTTTTTTTTTTTTTTAATGTAGGCACTTAAGGCTATAAATTTCCCTCTTAGGACCTCTTTTAGAATGTCCCATAGGTTATTTTGTGTTGTATTGTTCTTTTTGTTTAATTCCAGGAATATTTTTATTCCTTTATTTCTCTCTTGATCCATTTATTATTTAAGAGTATGTTGTTTAGTCTCCATGAATTCTTGTAGATAGTAGGGCTTCTTCTGGTGTTGATATTAAGCTTTATTGCATTGTGATCTGATAGAATGCATGGAATTATTTCAATTTTTTTTTGTACTTGTTGAGATTTGTTCTGTGTCCTAGTACGTGGTTGATTTTGGAGAATGTTCCATGGGGTGCTGAATAGAAAGTATATTCTTTGGTGTTTGGGTGGAATTTTTGGTAGATGTCTTTTAGGTCCATTTGGTGTATCATATTGTTCAGTTCGGATGTCTCTCTTTTTTGTCCAGTTGACCTGTCTAATGTGCATAGTGGGATATTGAAGTCCCCTACTATTAGTGTGTTGGGATTAATCTGTGCCTTAAAATCCTGTAGTATTTTGTTTAGGAAGTTTCATATACCAATGTTTGGTGTATATATATTCATGATTGTGAATTCTTTTGCGGTTAATTGTTCCTTTGATAAGAATGTCGTGACCCTCTTTGTCCCTTCTGATTAGTTTTAATTTGAAGTCTATTTTGCCTGATATTACAATAGCAGTTCCTTGCTTCTTAGTACCATATGCTTGGAATATTTTTTCCATCCTTTCACCTTGAGATGGTGCCTGTCCTTGAAGTTGAGGTGGGTTTCTTGTAGACAACAAAAGATAGATTCAATTCCTTAATCCATTCTCCCAGTCTGTGTCTCTTGATTGGGGAGTTCAGACCATTAATCTTTAAAGATATTATTGAAAGATGTATATTGCTTCCCATCAATTTAGTTTCTGTTTGCATTTTTGGACCATGTTTTTAGTTTCAGAGTTACACCTTTATAACTTTCTCTTGCTGCTTGGAAACAGTCATTCCTTTCTTTGTATTGCTTCAAGTATTTTCTGAAGTTTTGGTTTTCTGGACATGTATTCTTTCATCTTATTTATGTCATGAAAGTTTTTTCTTTGTTTTTCAACTATAATGGATATTTTTTCTGATTAAAGTATTCTGAGTTGGCATCTATAGTCATTTAGACCTGGGTCAGTTTTGGACCATGCTCTTCTGACTTTCATCATTTGCATTGAAAACTCAGCTGTAATTCTGATGGGTTTCTGTTTATATCTGACTTGGGTTTTGTTTTGTTTTGGTTTTTTCTCATAGCTTTCAGTATTCTATCTTTGTTTGGGGCATCTAATGTTTTTACTATGATATGCCATGGGGAATTTCTTTTCTTGTCTTGTCTATTTGGTGTTCTATGTACTTCTTGTATTTTATATATATATGTCTTTCTTCAATTTCTTCTATAATTCTGTTTAAGGTCTGGGTGATACCATTATCCTGGGATTCTTCTACTTCCTCTATACCTATGATGCATAGCTTTGGTCTTTTCATGATGTCCCATATTTCCTGATTATTGGACTCTTGTGCTTTTTTGAATTTTTTATAACCTTTGCTCGAGCATTCCAGTACTTCCATGTTATCTTCCAGTGTTGATATTCTATTTTCCACTTCATTCATTCTGTTACTGACGCTTTCTCCCATCCTTTCCTGTTGCCCAGATGAGTATTTGGTTTCCTTTTTCATTTCAGCCTGAGTTTTCTTCAGTATTTCCACCTCATTCCAAAGTTTATCATTCTCTTCTTTTAGTCCAGTTCTACTAGTTGTTTTGTTTGTTTGCATTCTTTAATTCCTTGAATTATTTAAATTCCTTGAATTCTGGGGGCTGGAGAGATGACCTAGCAGTTAAGAGCACCGACCTCTCTTACAGAGGACCCAGGTTCGATCCCCAGCACCCACATGGCGGCCGAGAACCATCTGAAACTCCAGTTCCAGGGGAGTCCAACACCCTCTTCTGACCTCCGTGGCATTGCACGACACGGGAGCACAAACTTGCATGCAGACAGTACATTCATACACATACAGAAATAAATAAAAATTAAAAAAAAAATGAAGGCATGATAAAAAAAAATCCCTTGAATTCTTTGAGTATGATAGTTCTTTTATGATCTGTGTCCTGGGTAACTTCTTGGGAGTCCTCATTGTAGTGGTCTTCTACCAGATTGGTAGTATTTAGCAGGGACTTATTATTTGGGTTTTTCATGTTACTGTTTTTTTGTTGTGATTTTGGCATGTGGATTTGTTTTGTGGTTTGTATTCTAAAACTCAAGTGTTTCTTAGTTGAGTTGAAGACTGACTTTGTTTTCTTCAGATGGCTTTGTTGTCTTATTAGTTATGAAAGTCTGGATGAACTAGGCTTCAGGTTTTCACTTTTGATTTTGTACTGGAGGGAATCAGCTAGTTTTCCCCCTTCTAATCCAAGAGGCCAAGGACAGGTAACAATCACGTAAGCCTGAACCTCACACTGAGTGAGGTGAGCCTCTCAGTTCCCCTTGGCTGGCTGTAAGTGTCTGGGTCTGGGTCCAGGGCCAGGGAAGCTTAGCTTGGAGCCGGGGAATGTCTCAAGGTATTCCCTAGCTAACGGATTGGGATTCTGGAATATCACCAGAGCCAAGCCATATTGGCCTCTAGACTTCTGTCTCACCTGCTGGATGCTAGTTGTTTGTGTGGGAGTCTGGCCTCAGCATGGGTGGGTGGGTCTCTGACTCACCTGTCAGGAGCCAGAGCTGGAGTAGGCATGTAGGCAATGGAGAGTAAGATTGTAGAAGCGTCTGGTTCACAGGCACTCTGGAGACTTCCTGGATGTGTTCCTGCAAGAAGCTGATGAGATCGGAAGTCTCCTGGTTGAGGTTTTAGAGGCTCTTCTTACTGCTGGATGGTCTTGGTTAGAGGACAGGGTCTAAACATGGGTTCGACAGTTTCATCTGTTCAGGTATCACAAGCATGGACATGCCAGCAGTATGTCAAACCTAGCACACCTGGTCAGGTGAAGACTGAGACAATAACAAGACAAAAGGCAACCAGGCAGGGGCGTCACAGAGTCTGGTACCTGTGGTACCAGGGGCAGCAAAGGAAAACAATGACCAAGGTAAAGAAGGAGGCAAGGGTGAAGGTACAGAGGGCAAAGGCTGCCATGCCTGACCATTCAGATCTGTCCTTGAGGGTCTCTGGAAAACCTGAGAGTAATGGGTCCCAGCTGATTGATGGACCATCCATCCTGGGTTGGTGTTCTCTGGAGTCTGGACAAATGGCACCAGTGTGGCTGCTGATGGCGTAGTAAGGATGAAGATGTGGGGTCCTGTCCACCTGGGCTCAGGAGACTTAGGAGATAAAGTTTTAAGGAGAACACTGTCCCCTGGTGTGAGAGGGCAGGTCAGTGGTTGTGGACTCCACCGAGATGGGGGGGTGGGGAGGAAAATAGTGGAGTCAAGCTGTTTAGAGAGAAACACTACTGCCCAGTGTGAGAACTCAACAGGTTAGGCTAAGGCCCCTGTGGCCACTCCCAACTTTCTGTCTGTAAAGAGGTAGAAAGGGCATGAAGAGTCCGGGAGAGCCAAAGTAGGGGCAGCCAGGAGGGATCCTAAGGGGAGAGACGTGGATGATGGTGGGATGGGAGAGAGGCCCCATGGGGGCCACCAATCCTAGAAGAGAGGATGTGGTCTGCTGTCTCTGGAGGCTGTAGGTCTTATATGGAGTCGGCTTGATCTGACCTGAGAGTACTGGAAGGATACATTAGGACGAAAGTCAAAGGAGTAATCTCAGGCCAATGGTTGGCTGCAGACCTGGTTTTTGGGTCCTCCCATGTGAAGGCAAAAGGAAGTATAAAGGGCACAGTAAAGAAGTCCTGGACAGGGGCAGGAGAGATAGCCTAGCAGTTAAGAGCACCGACCGCTCTTGCAGAGGACCCGGGTCCGATCCCCAGCACCCACATGGCAGCTAAGACCGGTCTGTAACTCCAATTCCAGGAGAACTCCAGTTCCAGGGGAATCCGACACCTTCTGACCTCCACCGCATTGCACGACATGGGTGCACAGACCTACATGCAGACAATACACTCATACACATACAAAAATAAATAAAATTAAAAAAAAAAAAGGGCCTGGACGGTGAAATGGGAGACTGAGGTTTAAGGGTTAGGGAGGAGGTCCTGAACTAGATGGTAGGTGCCAGAGGGCTTACGAACTGGAAGAATAGGGGTGTATTAGTCACTTTTCTGTTGCTGTGATAAACCACCATGACCAAGGGAACTTATAAAAGGAAGAGTTTGAGTTTACGATTGACAATCCCAGGGAATCAGAGTCCATTGTAGCAGGAGGCATGGTGGCTGGGGCTGGAGCAGCAAGCTGAGGTTCACATCTCGCAATGAGCACCGGGGTGGGGGTGGGGGGGGCTGGCGACCACGAGGCTTGTTAAACTCACTAAACCCACCCTCCCAATGACGTACTTCCTCCAGCATGGCCACACCTTCTAAGACCTCTAGGAACAGTGCCACCAACTGGAGACAAAATGTCTGAATACTTAAAGCCTATGGGGGACACTCATTCAAACCACCACATTCCACTCCCTGGCCCCCATAGGCTCCTGACCATATAAAATCAAAATGCATTTGGTCCAACCTTAAAAGTCCCCATAGTCTTTACCAGTCTCAATTCTATTCAAAAGTCTATAGTCCAAAATCTCTTCTGAGACACAGGCCAATCTCCTAACTGTAAGCTCCTACAAAATCAAAAGGCAAATTACATACTCCCAACATACAGTGGAACCGAATACACATTCCCATTCCAAAAGGGAGGAATAGAGGCATAGTGAGGAAATACTGGACCAAAACAAGACCAAAAACCAGCAGGGCAAACACCAAGTCCTGTAGCTCCATGTGCAACTTCTGGGAATTTACTTCCAAAAGGCTTAGATGGCTCAGCTCTTCCAGGATTGCATGCAACAAGGATATCTTCCTTAGGCTGGTACCACTCCCTGTATGCAGCTCTCCTTGGCAAATATCTCACAGCTCTGGCATCTCGAATGTCTTCTTCTGGTTTCTGCTGCCAACCAGGCTTCACATTCACTGCCTCACACAATGGCCTATCAGGGCCTTCTTTATTCAGGGACACCCCTGTTGCACTCTGCCTGGCCTTGGCAGCTCTCTGAAACTGTAGGAAGAAGTGATCACCCCTTCACTCTTGCAAACTTCATGCCTTTAAAGCCAGCACCATGTGAATGAAACTGCTGAGTTTGGCTGCAAGTTTGGGATGAACCCTGGCCTATTCACTATCAATCACTTTTGCATCTTTTGTCTGCCCTGGACTTGTTGGCGCAGAAAACCCTTTCAGTATTTTCCTTTCAAAAGTTGGAGGATTAGCTGGGTGTGGTCTTGCCCTGAAAGTACTGTTTCTGTTGTTTACTTGTAAATCTCGAAGCCCCTCCTTAATCACACTTTTTCCATTGTTTACTTGTAAATATCTAGGCCTCTCCTTAATCACTTTAATCCCCTCGTGAAAGGGAGCCTCTCCTTCACATGTCTTGGCCCCACTTTTAATCTTCCTAGTGCAGTTTTCAGATCCAAACTGTACATTCTGCATTTCTTTCTGCCCCATTTGCTCTTTTTCACTGTAGATCTGCACAATATTCACCATTAATAGCCACACCACCATTTCTACATTAGGCTGTCTTGAAATATCCTCCACCAAAGACATTAGTCCACTGCTTTTCAACTTAGCATCAAGCAAGCATTTGGGCTGTGGGCAAACTGTGGCCAGACTCTTTATCAAAATATCCCAGTTGCTGCCTAAGTCTTTAGTTTCCTCTGGACCTACATTTTTTGCAGCAATGCTTTCTTCTTCCAGGCTTCTACTAGAATGGCCCGTTAAGCTCTGCTTAAAGTAGTCAACAGCTTTTCTAGCCCAAAGTTCCAAAGTCTTCCACATTTCTCCAAACATCCACATGGTCAGGTTCCTCACAGCCAACAGCCACTCTCTGGTATCAAAATAACTGTGAGTAATAGTCACTTTTCTGTTGGTGTGATAAACCGCCATGACCAAGGGAACTTATAAAAGGAAGAGTTTATGGGCTGGAGAGATGGCCTAGCAGTTAAGAGCGCCGACTGCTCTTGCAGAGGACCTGGGTTCGATCTCCAGTGCCCACATGGTGGCCAAGAACCGTCTGAAACTCCAATTCCAGGAGAACTCCAGTTCCAGGGGAGTCCGACACCCTCTTCTGACCTCTGCGACATTGCACGACACGGGTGCACAGACTTGCATGCAGACAGTACATTCATACACATACAAAAATAAATAAAATTAAAAAAAAAAAAGGAAGAGATTATTTGCGCTTACATTTGATGGTTCCAGGAAATCAGAGTCCGTTGTAGCGGGAGGCATGGTGGCTGGGGCTGGAGCAGCAAGCCGAGGTTCACATCTCGCAATGAGCACCAGGGAGGGAGAGAGAGGGGGGGAGAGGGAGGGAGGGAGGGAGAGAGAGAGAGAGAGAGAGACTGCGAGGCTTGTTAAACTCACTAAGCCCACCCCCATGACTACTTCCTCCAGCATGGCCACACCTTCTAAGACCTCCAGGAACAGTGCCACCAACTGGAGACAAAATGTCTGAATACTTAAAGCCTATGGGGGACACTCATTCAAACCATCACAGGGGGTGTTGTAGGGTTAGTTACTGGAGATTGGAGGCAAGTAATGGTAAGCTTGAGCCCAGGGCGGTGAGTTTCAGAAATAGGAAACTGAGGCCTGGAAGGAAAAGAGGTGGTGTTCCTTGAGGCGTATCAGGACTGGTGGGTAGTGAAAGGCAGTTACTAGAGTGGGAATGTCCCAGACCTGAGGGTCAGCAGGATCAGGGAGGGCAGGGGTTGAATAATCCAGGGTGGGAGAAGCGACTAAGGATGTCATGGTGCAGGAGGGGCACTGGACAGACAGGCTCAGCAGTTCAGTGAGGAAAGAAGACTAGGCCTTCATGGCTTCCTGTGAGTATCGGGAAGGGGCAGAGCCCTGGCCAGGAGAACCAGAGTCCCCGAGCACTGGCTACAAAGCTCTGGGCAGGAGTGGAGGTCCTAAAAACCTTGTAAATAGGAGAGCACTGAGGCCTTGCCCAGGCGCCGGCAAAAATTTTCCAAGTCACCAAGTATGTAGAAATCGAAAGTGCCCTCCTGAGGTCATTTAGACTGGTTGTCTAACAGGTACTGCGGCCATGCAACAGAACAGAAAAACTTGAGGCACTTAGGGCATAAGGACTAGGAGAGCCCCAATTTAGACAGGTTTTGTAGCAAACAGCCAAGGGGCTGCTTGCTGACTGGGTTTAAACTCAGAGTTGCCTATCCCAACCTGTGCCAGAAGCCAAGGATCAGGGCAAAGCATCCCCAGCCATGATCAGGGGCTGGACGTGGGCCCAGAGACGGGAACAGAGTGTCCCCATTATGATCCGAGGCCGGACAGAGGGTGCCTTTGGGGAAGGGACGTCTCCCGTTCCACCAAAGTTCCAGGAGACAGAGGGTTTGTCCTGGCGTGCATGACTTCAGAAGACAGAAACCCGGAGAGCCCGGGGGCCTGGAGAGCCCGGGGGCCTGGAGAGCCCAGAGGCCCCCAAAGGCAGTGGCAAAAAGGGCGGTCACATTGGGGTTGAGGAGGAGCAGCCCACCGAGTTGAGGGGTTTAACTCCTCCCGGGTTTCCCACACCAAGATGAAAAAGGCTTTTTCCCCACGCAAAAGAGGCCAGATCAAACCAGATTAACAAAGTATAAAAGCAGGTTTATTAGAACTCCCCTGCAGGTCCACCAGTCTCAGAGAGGGAGGCCAGGAGAGTTGTGCACTTGGACTGGGGCTGAGGGTTTTTATAAGTTCTGGGGAGAGGAAGATGAGGTAATGGTAGTGAGACAAATTGTGTACTTGTAAGGGCAAAACTGGTGCAGTGGGAGGGGGCAAAGTGTGTCTTTAGTGTTAGTCATGAAGCTGGAATGTAACCATATATATGGTCTCAGGCTGTGCTCTTGTTGTGGCTGGTGACATGAGGAAGGGAAGTTGCATCAGCTGCCGGAGATGAGGTAGGCTTTTGACCAGAAGAGAAGGGTGGTAGGTACCATCTTTAGATCTCAAAGCCCAGGCCCTGCCTAATACCAGGTGCTGGGCACTGGGAATGGAGACAGTAAAGCCTGCCCAGCCAGATCTGGAGCTCTGGGGACCTGTAAGCCAGGGCTCTGGACCCAACTGGTGGGCACTGGGAGCTGTGCCTGTGGAGCCTGCTGGGTAGGAACTAGGGCCATAGCAGGGCCCCTCACCACCTCTCCATTTGCTCAGGCCACCGGGCAGGTGGGGGTGGGGGCAGGCTGCTGGTAGTCCACCCACTCCATTTGCACCCGTCCTGCCTGAGGTGGGGTCCCAGCCACTGCTGTTCTGCCTGCTCCTTGTGCATTCCATGGCTGGGGTGGGGGTGGGGGGTTCTGGTGGTCCTCCTGCTCCATATGCATGGGGCCTTCTGGACTATCTTAAATATGTAACACTGAGTATCCCAGTTAATAAACTGTTAAATCTTGGTAGCAAACCCTATGACACTATAGCTAATGCTTGCTGCATTAAAAAATACATATAGAAGAATTCTACAATCTATCACATCTCTATAACCATGATTTATTACAAAGCAAGATTAAATTCATCTGAATTTAATATAACCTGAAAAATGCTAGTAGTTACGTCAATGTAAATATCTCATGTAAAGTTTTTTCATAACTTTTATACTAGTTCTGCCCCCCCCCCCGCCCCCTTCAGTGTTTTTGAGACTGGGTCTCCCTGTAGCTCCAGTTGTCCTGGAACTCAATATGTAGACCAGGCTGGCCTTGAACTCACAAAGATCTGCCTTCCTCTGCCTCCCGAGTGCTGGGATTAAAGGCGTGTGCCACCATGCCCTACTACAGTAGATCATTTTGATCTCCTTTGTCATTTTTCTGCAATGTTTGGATTTCTTTCTAAATAAATTTATCTTAGGAGTGAGTAATCCAAGAAATAAATGAAAAACTAGCCATATTAATTCTGTTTCACATCTTTCAGTGACAAAATTTGAAAAATGGTAACTTATAATTGGCAACCACTAAAATATCAATCTATTTAGAAGGAGAACCCAAAAGACTAATTTTATGGAAAGAAAATGTAAGCAAAAGAGCTAAATGAGTGAGGCCAGCAAATGTAAGATTCTAAATTTCAGGGCAAAAATTACCCATGGTAGAGCTTCTTTTTGGAGTAATAAAAATATTGTGGCTGGGCATGGTGGCACACACCATTAATCCTAGCACTTGGGAGGCAGAGGCAGGTGGATCTTCATGAGTTCAAGGCCAGCCTGGTCTACAGAGCAAATTCTAGGACAGCTGGGGCTACAGGGAGAACCTGTTTTGAAAAGACCAAAAAAAAAAAAAATTGGATTGTGATGATGGCTGCATAACTTATGAATAAATTAAAAACCACTCTATTGTATGCTTTAAAGGAACACAATTTATAGTATGTGAATTATATCTCAATTTGCGGGGCATTGATGAAGAAATGGTGATTGAGGCCACCTTAGCTGGAATAGGAGCCTAACCAACGTGACATTTGTGTACAGGGTTGCAGTGAGTAGCAGCAAAATATGTTACCTCCATAAAGAATGGATTAAGGGCTGGAGAGATAGCCTAGCGGTTAAGAGCACCGACTGCTCTTGCAGAGGACCCGGGTTCGATCCCCAGCACCCACATGGCAGCTAAGAACAATCTGTAACTCCAATTCCAGGAGAACTCCAGTTCCAGGGGAATCCGAGACCCTCTTCTGACCTCCGCGGCATTGCACGACACGGGTGCACAAACCTACATGCAGACAGTATATTCATACACATAAAAAAAATAAAAATAGGGGCTGGAGAGATGGCCTAGCGGTTAAGAGCACCAACCGCTCTTACAGAGGACCCGGGTTCAATCCCCAGCACCCACATGGCGGCTGAGAACCATCTGAAACTCCAATTCCAGGAGAAATCCAGTTCCAGGGGAATCCGACACCCTCTTCTGACCTCCGCGGCATTGCACGACACGGGTGCACACACCTGCATGCAGACAGTACATTCATACACATACCGAAATAAATAAAAAAAATTTTTTAATTAAAAAATAAATAAATATTAAAAAAGAATAGATTAAGAGTAATAGAAGCCACTTTCTTGATGTTGTAGGAAAGAATTACATATTTCAGCAGAAAATGTCCTAAAATTAACCCTAGAGAATTGAATTAGAATTAGAGATTTTACAGTGAATTTTGTATGTGCGTGCATGATTATTTGTAGGTTTATAAAAAAAATGAAAATGTTGATATGTATACAGACTTTTTCACATTTGTATATGCAAATACTGCCTTGCAAATAAATGTGTATACAAATACTGCCTAAGTATCCAGTGAGTGAGTTCTAGAGGAATGACCACTCCTAGCACACAGCTCTTTGAATTCTAAATAGCTTTCTTCTCTAAGAAGAACTAAAACTTTTTAGGAGATAGGCCAATTCTATAGTTGGGACAGGGAAAATAGTAGACGAGCCTGAAAAATCATCATGTACCCAAAAGCTATGACCAAAACTGTATGTTAAAAGGCCATAGGAGTGATACCACCATAGGTTAAAAGATGGAAAAAGATAATCCAACCAAATGGAATTAAGAAGTGAGCAGGTCAGGCTGGAGAGATTATTCAGTGGTTTAGAATACTACCTGCTCTTGTAAAAGACATGGGTTCAAATCCCAGCACCCACATGATGGCTAACAACCATCATAACTCCAGTTTCAGGGGATCCAACACCACCTTCCAACTTCTGTTGGTATTGCATGACACTGGTGCACTTACATACAACACTCTTACGCATAAACTTAAAAATAATAAATATAAAAAGGAAACAAGCAGGCCAAGTATGATGATGCATGCCTTTAATCCCAGCACTCGGAAGGCAGAGGCAGGCGAATCTTTGTGAGTTCAAGGCCAGCCTGGTCAACAGAGGGAGTTCCAGGCCAGCTGGGGCTACAGGGAGACACTGTCTCAAACACGTGCATGCGCTTGCACACACACACACACACACACACACACACACACACAAACACAAAAGAAAGAAACAAGCATACATAGCTATTCTGATATCTGACAAAATAGAGTTCAAACTAAAATCAGTCAGAAGAGACATGGAAGGTAGCTTCATATTCCCTAAAGAGAAGTCTACCAAGAAGTAATTACCATCTTAAACATAGGACCATCCAATTGCATTAAAAAAAAAAAAGTTATTATCTCTAAAATCCCACATTGATTCTAACACAGTAATAGTAAATGTCTTCAATATACCACTGTCACCAATAGTAGACAGGGCAAATAGACAAAAACTAAACACAAAAACCTTGTAGTTAAATGACAAATTAATGAACTTTACAGACATCTATAAAACATTCTACCTAAACACCAACGAACAGATGTCCTTCTCAGCAACCCATGGAACTGTCTCCACAAATTTTTGAAAATTGAAACATCATCTTGTATCCTATCCTACCACAAAGGAATAAATCTAGAAATCAGCATCAGTAAAAATGAGGAAAATTTCTAAAATTCATGGAAGCTAAGTAACACATTACTAAACCAAAATTGGATCATGGTAAAAATCAAGAAGGAAATAAAAATATCATAGAATTGAATGAAAATGAAAACACAACATACCTTTGAGACATGGCAGTCAGTCTCTCTCTCTCTCTCTCTCTCTCTCTCTCTCTCTCTCTCTCTCTCTCTTTTGAGACATGGCAGTCTCAAATGAAGGCAGTCCTAAGAGGAAAATTGATAGCATTAAATGCCTACTCCAGAAAATTAGGAACATCTCATATAAATAAATTAATGGTACATCTGAAAGCCTTGGAAAACCAAGAACAAACAACACCTAAAAAGAGAAAACAGAAGAGATCAACAAAATCAAGGCTGAACTTAATGAAATAGAATCATGAAAACTATACAAAGAATCAGTGAAATGAAGAGTTGGTTCTATGAAAAGATTAACAAGATTGACAAACCTGTATCTAAATTAACCAAAAGAAACAGAGGACCCAAAAAAGGGAAACATTACAACAGAAAGAAATTCAGAAAATCGTTAAGACATACTTTAAAAAATTTGTATTCCACTAAGCCGGCTGTGGTGGCGCACGCCTTTGCACTCAGGAAGCAGAAGTAGGTGGATCTTTGTGAGTTCAAGGCTAGCCTGGTCTACAGAGTGAGTTCCAGGACAGCTGGGAGTACAGGGAGACCCTGTCTCGAAAAGACCAAAAAAAAAAAAAAAAAAAATCTGTATTTCACTAAACTAGAAAACCTAAAAGAATTGGGTAACTTTCTAGATATGTACAGCCTACCATAATTGAATCAAAATGGCCAAAATAATAATAAATCATCTAAACGGACCCATAACAACCAGTGAGATAGAGTAAGTAAAAGTCTCCCAACTTAAAAGATTTTAGCCCAGGACCATATGGACGCAATGCAAAATTCTACCAAGCCTTCAAAGAAGAACTAATACCAATACACCTCAAAGTATCCTATAAAATAAAAATGAAGAAACATTCCCAAATTCCTTCTATGAAGCCAGAATTACTCTAATACCAAAACAAGGCAAAGACCCAATTAAAAAAAAAAAAGATTATAGACCAGTCTCTCTGATGAACATAGATGAAAAATTCTCAGTAAAATACTTGCAAACCAAATGTAAGAATACAACAAAAAACATTATCCACCATGATCAATCAAGTTGGCTTCATCCCAGAGATGCAGGGATGTTCAACATACATAAATCAGTAAAAGGAATCTACCAGATAAACAGACTCAAGGACAGGAAACACATGAGCATTTCACTAGATGCAGAAAAGGCCTTTGACAAAATCCAGCACTTACTCATGATAAAAGTCATACACAACCTAGGCATTTGGGAGACATATCTCAATATAATAAGGCAACATGCCATAAGCCTTCAGCCAAGATCATACTAAATGGAGAAAAACCGAAAGCATATACCTTAAAATCAGGAATAAAAGAATGATTTCCACTCTCTCCATTCCTATTCAATATAGTACTTGAAGTCTTAACTAGAGCAATGGGACAAATGAAGGAGATACGAAATGGAAAGGAAGAAGTCAAAGTATCTTTATTTGTAGATAATATGATTCTATGCATAAATCATCCTAAAGACTCAACCAGAAAACTAGAGATGATAAATACATTCAGCAAGATAACATAATATAAAATTAACATCAGTAGTCTTCTTATATACCACTAACAAACATACTGAGAGAAATCTGGGAAATGATCCCATCTATGACAGCCTTAAAATCATTAAATATCTTGGAATAAATCTAACAAAGGAAGTACATATCTGTACCATATAAACTTTAGATATTGATGGGGCTGGAGAGATAGCCTAGCGGTTAAGAGCACCGACTGCTCTTACAGAGGACCTGGGTTCGATCCCCAGCACCCACATGGTGGCTAAGAACCGTCTGTAACTCCAATTCCAGGAGAACTCCAGTTGCAGGGGAATCCGAGACCCTCTTCTGACCTCTGCGGCATTGCACAACACGGGTGCACAAATCTACATGCAGACAGTACATTCATACACATACAAAATAAATAAATAAATAAATAAATAAATAAATAAATAAAGTAAAAAATTAAAAAAAAAAACTTTAGACATTGAAGAAAGAAATTGCAAAAGAAGAGGGACAGACCTCCCATGCTCATGGATTAGCAGGATTAATATTGTAAAAATGACCATTTTACCAATAGCAATTTACATATCAACAAAAATTCTTTACAGAATTGAAAAAGTAATCTCAAATTTCATATTACATTCATATATATATATATATATATATAGAGAGAGAGAGAGAGAGAGAGAGAATAGAGAGAGAGAGAGAGAGAGAGAACTGCTGGCGGTATTACAGTTCTGATCTCAAATTATACTACAGAGCTATAGTAATTTTAAATTTTTTTAAATTTTATTTATTTCTGTATGTGTATGAATGTACTGTCTGCATGCAAGTCTGTGCACCCGTGTTGTGCAATGCCACAGAGGTCAGAAGAGGTGTCGGATTCCCCTGGAACTGGAATTCTCCTGGAATTGGAGTTTCAGACGGTTCTCGGCCGCCATGTGGGTGCTGGGGATTGAACCTGGGTCCTCTGTAAGAGCGGTCGGCACTCTTAACCACTAGGTCATCTCTCCAGCCCCAGAGCTATAGCAATTAAAAAAAAAAAAAACCCACCATGGTACTTACATAAAAACAGACAAATTGGTCAATGGAATAGAATTGAGGACCTAGTGTTATAGCTACACATTTATAGACGCCTGATTTTTGAAAAAGGAGCCAAAACTACACACTGTAGAAAGGACAGCATAACAAATTATACCAATCAAACTGGATAGGGGCATGCAGAAAATTGAAACTAGATCCCTGTGTCTCACCATGCACAAAACTCAACTCCAAAGGATCTAGGATTTAGGACTTCACCTTAGCCCCTATGCCCTGAATCAGATAGAGGAGAAAGTAGGGATTATATTGGAAATTGTAGACAACAGGAAAGGACTTTCTTTTTTATTTATTTATTTATTTATTTATTTATTTATTTATTTATTTATTTATTTATTTTTAACAAATCTAGACCTGTGTTCTCGCCTATTCCCCCACCCTGCCAGAGCTCATGCATTCTGCCAAACATGCTTTTCATCTCTTAGTCTTTCTCAATATTTTCCATGGGGAAGTTGACTGTTTTGAGCAGAAGCTCACTGTTTCAGTCACTTCTTTGATGCAGTCTTTTCTGTTGTTAAAAGGTCTCCCAACACTTAACATAGAATTTAGCCCAGGACCATAATGGACGCAATGAAAATTCTACCAGCCTTCAAAGAGAACTAATACCAAAATACACCTCAAAGTAATCCCCTTAATAAAATAAAATGAAGAAACATTCAAATTATTTCTATGAAACAGAAGTACTCTAATGACCAAAAACAGGCAAAGAACCAAGTAAAAAAAAAAAGATTAATAGACCAGTCTCTCTGATGAACATAGATGAAAATTCTCAGTAAAATACTGACAACCAAGATGTAAAAATAACACAAAAAAATATCCCACCATGGATCAATCAAAGTTGGCTTCATCCCAGGATGTCAGGATTTCGAAACATACAAATTCAGTAAAAGAATGCTTACCAGATAAACAGACGTCAGGACAGAAACAGAGCTATCGATGGCATTTTCAACTAGATGCACAAAAAGTTAGGCCTTGACAAAAATCCAGCTCACTTACTCCATGATAAAAGTGCCATACACCAGACCATACGGCATTTGGGAGACATATCCTCAAGATAATAAGGCACAGGCCCAGTAAGCCTTCACTCAAGATCATACTAAATGGAGAAAAAACAAAAGAATCCTTAAAACTACGGAGGATAAACAGAATGATTCCACTCTCTCCGCCACTTCCTCCTATTCGAATAGAGTACTGAAGTCTATAACAAGCAATGGGACATAATTAAAGAGATTCGTAAATGGAAAGTAAGAAGGTCAAAGTATCCTTATTTGAGAAATATGAATTCTATACATAATCATCCTAAAAAACTCAAACCAGAAAAACTCAGAGATTGGATAAATACAATTCAGCAAGATAAATGAATATAAATTAACATCAGTTAGTCTCTTATCATCCACTGACACAAACATACTGAGAGAAATCTGGGAATGACCCATCTTCTTACCATAGTGAACAGCACACGATAAAACAACCTTGCGGGGAAGTAAAATATTAAAAATCAATCAAATCTAACAAAACATGGGAAGTACATATCTTGTACCATAAAACTTTAAGATAGTATATGGGGCTTGGAGAGAATAGCTGCGGTTAAGAGCACCCGACTGCTCTACAGAGGACCTGGGTTCGATGATCCCCAGACACCCCAACATGGTGGCTGAAGAACCGTTGTAACTCAATTACCAGGAGAACTCCAGTTGCTGGGGAATCCGATGACCCTCTCTGACCTCTGCGGCATGCACAACACGGGTCGCACAAATCTACACAGACAGTACACATATCATAAACATAATAAAAAAATCAAATAAATAAAAAATAAATAAATATATAAAATATAAAGTAAAAAATTAAAAAAAAACTTAGACATTGAAAGAGATAATTGACAAAAGAGATGGACAATCATTCCATCTCATGGATTAGCATGATTAATATTGTAAAAATGAAACCATTTTAACCATAGCAATTTACAGATCAACAAAATCTTTACAGAATGAAAAAACGAACTCATATTTCATAATACATTCATATATATATACTAATATATATATGAGAGAGAGGAGAGAGAGAAGAGAGAAATGAGAGAGAGAGCGAGAGGCGAACTGCTGGCGGTACTACAGTTCGAGCTCAATTATAGTCCTACAGAGCTATACGTAATTCTTAAATTTTTTTAAATATTATTTTGATTATGTAATTTCTGTCATGTGTAATGAATGTGACTGTCTGCTGCAAGTCTGATGCACCCGTGTTGTGCAATGCCACAGAGGTCAGCATAGAGGTGTCGGATTCCCGTGGACTGCAATTCTCCTGGAATTGAAGTTTCAGACGGTTCTCATCCGGCCGCCATGTGGGTGCTGGGATTGAACCATGGTCCTCTGTAAGAGCGGTCGGCACTCTAAACCACTAGAGTCATCTTCGCCTAGCCCGTAGCTAGTTTTTTAAGCATTAAAAAAAAAAACAAAACCTCACCAGGGATACTTAATAAAAACAGGCCACACAATTGGTCAATAGGAATAGAATGAGGACTAGTGTTTAATAGCTAACACATTTATAGACCCTAGATTTTTGAAATGAAGTCCAAAAGCTACACACTGTAGAAAGGACAAGCATAACAAATTATAAACAATCAAACTGGATAGGGGGCAGAGAGAAAGAAATTGAAAACTAAGATCCCTGCACCCCATCGATCACATGACAAAACGCACTCAAATGGATCTAAGGTCTTAGACTCAGCCTGTATCCCTGAGATACAGATAGAGGAGAAAGTAGGGATTATATTGGAAAGTTGGTAAGACAACAGAAAGGACTTTTCTTTTTTATTTATTTATTTATTTTATTTATTTATTTATTTATTTATTTATTTATTTTATTTTTAACAAATTCTAGACCTGTGTTCTCGCCTATTCCCTCCACCCTGCCAGAGCTCATTGCATTCTGCCAACATGTTTTCATCTCTTAGTCTTTCTCAATATTTTCCACTGGGGAGTTTACTGTTTATAGCAAAGCTCACTGTTTCAGTCACTTCTTTGAATGCAGCAGTCTTTTCTTTGTTGTTGTTGTTTGTTGTTTGTGTTTTCCAAAATGCATTATGCCCAACTGCTTTGGCACAAAAGCTCAGGGGCCCCACACAAGAAATACTTACAACTAGGGTAATTGGCACTAAAGCATCCACAGATGAGGGATAACCATTCGTCGTTTGCTTTTCTGGGACTGTTTACTTCACTGAGCATGATGTCTCTAGCTCCCAGCCATTTTCCTGCAAAGCTCGTGATGTCGTCTGTTCTTTACTGCTGCATAGAACTCCATTGTGTAGATGTACCACACTTTTCTCTATCCACTCTCAGTTGAGGGGCTTTTAGGTTTGGTTCACAGCTCCTTGCTATTGTGAAGAGAGCTGCAATAAACAGGCCGTGCATGTATACTCTGTAGTGGCATAAGTCTTGACGGTACATAGATCCCAGGGGTGGTATTGGCTGGGTCGGGTGGCAAGTTCATTCCGAGTCTTCCAAGGTTGTTCTCCACAACTGCTTTCAAGTACGTGCTGTACGAGTTTAACATTCCCACCAGCAGTGGATGAGTGTGTCCCTTTCCCCACACCTCTCCAGCACTTGGGATCATTTGTTTTCTTGATCCTAGCCAGTCTTATTGGAGTAAGATGAATCTTAAAGTGGTTTTCATTTGCATTTTCCTTAATGATTAGTGATGTTGAACAGTTCTTGAGGTGTTTCTCAGACATCTCTAATTCACTTGTGATCTTGTTCAGTTTTTCTCCATTTTTGAGTGGGTCATTTGTTTTCTTTATTCTTTGTTTTTTTGAGTAGTTTATATATTCTGGAATCAATGCTTTGTCAAGATGTATCTAAAGTGAAGGTTTCCTCCCACTCCTGGTGGGATTTCTCTCTTCACTTCCTTGATTGTTTTCTTTTGATGTATAGAAGCTTTTGAGGTTTGATGGAGGTCCCATTTGTCAATTGTCGACCTTAATTCTTGTGCATGCTGCTGTCTGATTTAGGAAGTCTTTTTCCTACGCCTATGTCTTATATCTGCTGCCAACTTTTTCTTCTATCACCTTCAGAGTTTGGGGTTTCACGTTGAGGTCTTTATCCATTCTGGAGTTTGTTTTTGTACAGGGAGAGGTAGGGGTTTAAATTTCATTCTTCTACANAAAAGGTCTCCCAACACTTAACATAGAATTTAGCCCAGGACCATAATGGACGCAATGAAAATTCTACCAGCCTTCAAAGAGAACTAATACCAAAATACACCTCAAAGTAATCCCCTTAATAAAATAAAATGAAGAAACATTCCCAAATTCTTTCTATGAAACCAGAATGTACTCTAATACCCAAAACAAGGCAAAGACCCAAGTTAAAAAAAAAAAGATTAATAGACCAGTCTCTCTGATGAACATAGACATGAAAATTCTCAGTAAAATACTGCAATAAGATGTAAAATAACCAAAAAAGAATATCCCCACCATGGATCAATCCAAAGTTGGGCTTCAATCCAGGATGCAGGTATGTTCCGAAACATACAAATTCAGTAAAAGAATCTTCCAGATAACAGACTCAAGGACAGAAACACCGAACTATTTCGATAGCATTTTCAACTAGATTGCAAAAAAGTTGCCTTTGACAAAAAATTCCAGTCACCTTAACTCATGATAAAAGTGCCATACACAAACCTAACGGCATTTGAGGAGACATATCCTCATAATAAAAGGCAACATGGCCCAGTAAGCCTTCAGCCAATTGATATACTAAATGGAGAAAAAACAAAAGCATATACCTTAGGAAACTACGAGGATAAAAAGAATTGATTCCACTCTCCCCGACATTCCCCTATTCGAATATGAGTACTGTAAGTCTAACAAGCAATGGGACATTAATTAAAAGAGATTACGTAAATGGAAAGGTAAGAAGGTCAAAGTATACATTATTTGTCAGAAATATGAATGTCTATAGATAATCATCCTAAAACTCAAACCAGAAAAACTAGAGATTGGATAAATACAATTCAGCAAATAACCAGAATATAAATTAACACAGTTAGTCGTCTTATCATACCCACTAACAAACATACTGAAGAAATCTGGGAAGCCACATACTTCTACAAGAACACCACATAAAACAATTGCTGGTGGGAAGTAAAAATTAAAATACGGAATCAAATCTCAACAAAACAAGGGAAGTACATATCTTGTACCATAAAAACTTTAAGATAGTTTTGATGGGGCTGGAGAGATAGCTAGCGGTTAAGAGCACCCGACTGGCTCGTACAGAGGACCTGTGGTTCGATATTCCCCACCGACACCCCACATGGTGGCTGAAGAACCGATTTAACTCCAATTACCAGGAGAACTCCAGTGCAGGGGAATCCGATGACCCTCTTGCTGACCTCTGCGGCATGCACAACACGGTGCACAAATCTACATCAGACATTACATCATATACATGAAAATAATAAAAGACAAATCAAATAAATAAAAAATAAATAAATATATAAAATGATAAAGTAAAAATTAAAAAAAAACTTTAAATCCTGAAGAGAAATTTACAAAAAAGAGGAAATCCATCTCATGGATTAGCATGATTAATTATTGTAAAAATGAACCATTTTACCATAGCAAGTTACAATCAACAAAGATCTTTACAGAATGTGAAAAACGTAATGCTCAATTTCATAGTACATTTCATATATATATACTATATATATATATGAGAGAGAGGAGATGAGAGAGAGAGACAATGAGAGACGAGGAGAGTGAGGCACTGCCTGGCGTCACAGTTGCGAGCTCAAATTATACTACAGAGCTAACCGTAATTCTTTAATTTTTTTAAATATTTTTTATTATTATTTCTGTCATGTGTAATGATGACTGTCTGCTGCAATCTGTGCACCCGTGTTGTGCAAATGCCACAGGGTCAGCAAGAGGTGTCGGATTCCCGTGGAACTGTCAATTCGCCCTGGAATTGGAGTTTCAGACGGTTCTCTCTCGGCCCCATGTGGGTGCTGGGATTGGGAACCTGGTCCTCTGTAAGAGCGGTCGGCACTCTTAAACACTAGAGTCATCTCTGCTCAGCCCCGTAGTATTTTTAAGCATGAAAAAAAAAAACAAAACCCACCTGGGATACGTTAAAAAAACAGCCACACAATTTGTCAATAGGATAGAATTGAGTGACTAGTGTTTAATAGCTAACACATTTATAGACGCCTGATTTTTGAAATGAAGTACCAAAAGCTACACACTGAGAAAGGCAAGCATAACAAGATTATAAACAATCAAACTGGATAGGGGGCAGAAAAAGAATTGAAAACTAAGATCCCTGTGCCACCCCACTCCGTTCACATGACAAGGAACGCATCAAATGGGATCTAGTCCTCTTAACTCAGACCTTACCCTAGCCATGCAGATAGAGGAGAAAGTAAGGGATACATTGGAAATTGTAGACAACAGGAAGGATCTTTCTTTTTTATGTATTTATTTATCCTTTATTTATTTATTTATTTATTTCATTTATTTATTTTATTTTTAACAAATTCTAACCTGTGTTCTCGCCTATGTCCCTCCACCCTGCCAGAGCTCATTGCATTCTGCCAAACATGCTTTTCATCTCTTAGTCTTTCTAAATATTTTCCGAACTGGGGAGTTTACTGTTTAAGCAAAGCTCACTGTTTCAGTCCACTTCTTTGAATGCAGCGGTCTTTTCTTTGTTGTTGTTGTTTGTTGTTTGTGTTTCCAAAATGCATTATCCCAACTGCTTTGGCACAAAAGCTCAGGGGCCCCACACAAGAAATACTTACAACTAGGGTAATTGGCACTAAACATCCACAGATGAGGGATAACCATTCGTCGTTTGCTTTTCTGGGACTGTGTTACTTCACTGAGCATGATGTCTTCTAGCTCCCACCATTTTCCTGCAAAGCTCGTGATGTCGTCTTTCTTTACTCTGCAGTAGAACTCATTGTGTAGATGTACCACACTTTTCTCTATCCACTCCTCAGTTGAGGGGCTTTTAGGTTTGGTTCACAGCTCCTTGCTATTGTGAAGAGAGCTGCAATAAACATTGGCCGTGCATGTATCTACTGTAGTGGCATAAGTCTTGACGGTACAATGATGCAGGAGGTGGTATTGCTGGGTCGGGTGGCAAGTTCATTCCGAGTCTTCCAAGGTTGTTCTCCACATGCTTTCAAGTACGTGCTGTACGATGTTTAACATTCCCACAGCAGTGGATGAGTGTGTCCCCTTTCCCCACACCTCTCCAGCACTTGGGATCATTTGTTTTCTTGATCCTAGCCAGTCTTATTGGAGTAAGATGAATCTTAAAGTGGTTTTCATTTGCATTTTCCTTAATGATTATGATGTTGAACAGTTCTTGAGGTGTTTCTCAGACATCTCTAATCTCACTTGTGAATTCTTTGTTCAGCTTTTCTCCATTCTTTGAGTGGGTCATTTGTTTTCTTTATTCTTATGTTTTTTTGAGTAGTTTATATACTCTGGATGAATCAATGCTTTGTCAGATGTATCTGAGTGAAGTTTTCCTCCCACACGTCTGGTGGGATTTCTCTCTCAACTTCCTTGATTGTTTTCCTTTTATTTAGAAGCTTTTGGGAGCTTTGATGCAGGTCCCATTTGTCAATTGTCGACCTGTAATTCTTGTGCATGCTGCTGTTCTGATATTAGGAAGTCTTTTCCTACGCCTATGTCTGATAGTCTGCTGCCGAACTTTTTCTTCTAATCAACCTTCAGAGTTTGGGGTTTCACGATTTGGAGGTCTTTAATCTTTGTTTGTTTTTTTTTTTTGTACATGGCGAGAGGTGGGGTTTATAATTTCATTCTTCTACATTCTACAAGTGGTGATCCAGTTTTGCCAACACCACTTGCTGAAGATGCTGTCTTTTCTCCATTGTGGCTTCTTGGCCCCCTTGTCAAATATGAGATGGCTGAAATTGTATGTGCTCAGATTTGGATCTTCGGTTTTGTTCCATTGGTCAACAGGTCTGTTTTTGTGCCAGTACCAGGCTGCTTTTATGACTATAGCCCTGTAGTATAGTTTGAAGTCTGGTATAGAGATCCCTCCTGTGTAGCTCTTTTCGCTCAGGGTTGTTTTGGTGCACCACCACGCCCAGCATTTATTTCTGTATATGTATCAATGTACTGTCTGCATGCAAATTTGTGCACCCGTGTCGTGCAGTGCCGCGGAGGTCAGAAGAGGGTGTCGGATTCCCCTGGAACTGGAGTTCTCCTGGAATTGGAGTTTCAGACGATTCTCAGCCGCCATGTGGGCGCTGGGGATCGAACCTGGGTCCTCTGTAAGAGTGGTCGGTGCTCTTAACCGCTAGGCCATCTCTCCAGCCCAGCCAACTACTCTTTAATTAGCTTTAAGGTCCATTTCCTACATTGAAGCCCATACCTGATATTGTTACCAGGCTTGGGAACCCGAGGCTAGACAGGTCACAGGGCATAAAGGAAAACCTAATATGAGGTTATCTACTAAATAATTGTCATAGTAAATTTACTCTTGATGACTTACTGTTATGCCCATAAATACATCTCACAACTCATACCAGAGAAATTTCCTTATGCAACAGATGATGATTAACACAGAAACCCACAACTGGCCAATGTGCAGAGAACGAGACTTTAAAAGTGCTTATCCCAGGGCTGGAGAGATGGCCTAGCAGTTAAGAGTGCCAACTGGTCTTGCAGAGGACCCGGGTTCAATCGCCAGCACCCACATGGCGGCTGAGAAGCATCTTTAACTTCAGTTCCAGGGGAATCCAATGCCTTCCTCTGACCTCTGCGGCATTGCACAACACAGGTGCACAAACCTACATGAACACAGTACATTCATACACATACAAAAATAAATAAATTTTTTTAAAAAAGACTAAAAGTGCTTATCTCTAGGGCTGGAGAGATAGCTCAGCAGTTAAGAGCACTGACTGCTCTTGCAGAGGACAGGTTTGATTCCCGGCACCCACAGGGTGGCTAAGAACTGTCTTAGGCCAGGCATGGTGGCAGATACCTTTAATCCCAGCACTTGGGAGGCAGAGACAGGTGGATCTCTGTGAGTTCAAGGCCAGTCTGGTCTACATATCAAGCTCCAGGCCAGCTGGGACTAAAGGGAGACCCTGTCTCAAAAAAAAAAAAAAAAAAGTGCTTATCCCTAAATAAGACACCTGTATCAAACTTCTGATTCCTAAGCCTCCAGGATCATTGCAGAGACAGGACAGAAATATAGTAAGAGCCAGAGGGGATAGATGACCACAAGGAAACGGTTTTCCAGACAGCTGGTCATTTACCCATATGAACTCACAGCAGTAGTGACAGCATGCACAAGTTCAATGCAAGCTCAAACCAGAAAAAAAAAAAAGAGAATCCTAACATAAACATAAGGATGTATGTAAGAACCTCCAACCCCACTTAAGTAAATCATGACAACAGATAGCTGCAGGAAGGGACAATCAATCTCTCTTTCAAGTATGGAACTCTTGATAAGTTAACCAGACTCTGGTGGATGAACTCACACTGAAGGACATGTGAAGATACAAATTAGACTCTATATGCCACACACAAACACACACACACACACACACACACACACACAATTGGACAGGGAGCAAAAGGTGGGGGTACAGATACCATCAAATTATCAAATTCTGTTGTGTGAAAAATCTCAAAAATTCAATAAAAAATTTAATTTAATTAAAAAACTTTAAAAAAGGAAGAAACAAGCCTTCTTAGGAGATTGACTAATTCCATAGCTGGGACAGGGAAAGTACCAGATGAGCCTGAAAAAGCTTGTCCAATAAAGCTATATCTGCCGGGTGTGGTGGCACACACCTTTAATACCAGCATCCCAGCACTTGGGAGGCAGAGGCAGGTGGATCTCTATGAATGAGTTCAAGGCCAGCCTGGTCTACATATTGAGCTCCAGGCCAGCTAGGACTGAAGGGAGACCCTGTCTCAAAAATAAAAAAAAAAAATAAAAAAGCTATATCCAGAAAATAACAAGAGTATGTTAAACTGCCAGAGGAACTAAATTAAGGACTAAGTACAGTAGTAACCTACCATAACCCATCAAGTAAGATAGAAATCAGAGGGGTGGAGGGAAGATTTAGAAAAGAAGAATTCAAGAACAATGATAGTAATTAATTCAACCAAGAAACATTAATGGATAGTCAAAATAGCAAAAGTTGATTGAAGAAGATCCAGGCATATTTATACACCAGTGTTTATCCTGTCTTATTTACTGTGGCTAATACTTGGATATGGCGGGCTGGAGAGATGGCCTAGCGGTTAAGAGCGCCGACCGCTCTTACAGAGGACCCGGGTTTGATCCCCAGCACCCACATGGCGGCCGAGAACCATCTGAAACTCCAATTCCAGGAGAACTCCAGTTCCAGGGGAATCCGACACCCTCTTCTGACCTCCGCGGCATTGCACGACACGGGTGAACAAACTTGCATGCAGACAGTACATTCATACACATACAGAAATAAATAAAATTAATAAAAAAATTTTTGTAATTAAAAAAACTTGGATATGGCTATCCAGATACTCAAAAGCAAATAGATAAACAGGTGATATTGTCTTAAACAGGAATATTATTCTGATATATGTTACCCATGAAGAACCTAAAACCCATTATGCTAAATGACATAAGCTAGGCCCCAAAGAGCAAAGACTGTGTGATCCTCCTTCCACAAGGTGCTTAGAATAGGCCATCTCACCAAGGAAGAAAGTAGAACAGGAGTCACTAGGAACTGGCAAGAGGAGGAAGGTAGGAAGGTCATTTGGTACAGTGTTTCTTTTTAGGATGATGAAAAGTTCTAAAAGTGGATAGTGACACTGATTACCTGTATAAACTTAATGCCAATTAGTTACAACACTTAAAAATAGCTTAAGGGAAGATGGTGATATATATATATAATAAAAATATATTAAGTATTGGGACATTTCTGTAATGTCAGTCCTCCAAAAAAAATGTTTACTAATTACAAAGGGGAAAAGTATAATTTTAAAATGGAGAAGTCTAGCAGATACTGCCATAACCTAGTTATCAAAGTTAATACAGCAATAATTTGGTGATATTTCTACCAAAATTACATCAAATCAGGACGTGAATTCTAATTGAGGAACATTGTACTAAACACGTGGCCTATAAACTTCAAGAGTCAAGATCATGACAGTTAACACTAAAGAACTATTCCAGGTTAAAAGACCTGAAATGACAACTGAGTTGCGTAGGCTTAAAATGCCTCCTCTTGCTCCAAAGCACATTAGCAAGCAAAGATTCAAACTTGAATGTGATCTGGGGGATGAAGTCATAGTAATATGAAATGTTAATTCCTGATTTCTATGCTGGATCTGGGTGTATACAAGAGAATGTGTTTATAGGAAATACATAGCCTTGTAGGATGCAGAGATATCTGTAACTTTCTGATGGTTAAAAAAAAAAGTTCTTTGTGCTATTGTGAAACTTCATTAAAAGTTGAAATTAATTCAAAATAAAAAGGAATGTTTACATAAACTGGTTTAAGAAGAAAAAGAAAACCAAAACAACAAAAATTAACCAGATGAGCTTGAGTGGAATGGTGATTGTGGCTAAGAACCTGACCCTAAGCCTGGGATTGTGCTGGAAAGCTACCTGTAAAAGAAATAGGAGCCTTTTCTCTTCAGCTTGTTACATCAACATTTCTCAAATTCAGGTGTTTCCTGTAGATAAATTGAGAATAGTCTCAGTAGATTATATATCAATTATAATCTTTTAAAGTAGGAAATTGAGGGGCTAGGGAGGTGATAAAGTGTTCGCCACACAAGCAAGAGGACCTGAGTTCAGTCTTTAGTACCCACTTAAAAAGCTGGCATGGTGACACACGGTTGCCAGGGCTGGGGGAGGCAGAGACAGGCAGATCTCTAGCACCCACTGATATCCTGACCTTACCAAATTTCCCAGTGAGAGACCCTATCTCAAAATCAAGGTATATGGCTCTGAGGAACAACAGCTAAGATTGACGTCTGGCTTCCACACACACGTGCACACATGCACATGTATGTACATGAACCTATGTATCCCTCCATATAAAGTATGACAATAAGCCAATAGACTGGAGCCTCATAATTTTGAATTTAGAAAACTAAAGAAATGACCAAAATCAATCACAGAACAGTAGTAGAATTAAACCATTTTATCTGAAAGATTTGTGTTTTATAACTGTCATGTTTGCTGTCTCTTGCTCTGTCTAGGTGATGCTGAACAGGACCTTGGCCCCCCTCCATCTGTAGATGAAGCAGCAAACACACTCATGACTCGTCTGGGCTTCCTTCTCGGAGAAAAAGTCACAGAAGTTCAGCCAGGTGACCAATACAGCATGGAAGTTCAGGATGAGAATCAGGTGGGCTACTTACTATTTACTTGGTGATCAGACTTTTATGCTAGGGGAAAAAATGGTGTCATGTGTGGATCTGTGTTCATTTCAGAAATCTCAATTTCTAAAATTCATTTTGAGGCCCAGAATATAATTTTCCACAACCACTGTGTTCCTTCAGTTTCTGAAACACCTTTTAGTTTAACTATATGTAGAAAACAAAAAAGAATGAATGAGTAAATAAACAAATATGCTACTGAGTCAGTAGAATTGACATATTAGCACTGCACTGAAAAATTATAGAATATCCACTGTTTCCAAGTACATGTGGATTCCTTGACAAATTAACTGCTAACTTTGAAAATGCCAGTTAAGGGGCTGGAGAGATGGCTCAGCAGTTAAGAGCGCCGACTGCTCTTGCAGAGGACCTGGGTTCGATTCCCAGGACCCACATGGTGGCTAAGAAGTGTCTTTAACTCCAGTTCCAGGAGAATCCAATGCCCTCTTCTGACCTCTGCGACATTGCACTACACAGGTGCACCAACCTACATGCAGACTGTACACTCATACATAAATAATAAATAAATAAATTTTCAAAAAAAAGGGAAAATGCCAGTTAAAAAAATAAACATCCCCAAATGCTCAGATACTAAATTATATGCTTCTCAATAGCTTTGAATCTGTGAAGCTAAAAAACATTTTTATTTATGCATTTTTAAAAAGTAGAAAATCTGAAAACTTGATACTTTAAGTATCTGTCTCAAAGTTTTGAAATATTTTGTAATTTACTTTCTTTTGGCTAGTTTTATTTTCAACTTAATCATAGCAAACAAAGTGCTAGAGTTAGATTGATTTAAAGTTGAGATTTTTTAAATTTTTTTATTTATTTTTGTATGTGTATGAATGTACTGTCTGCATGTAGGTTTGTGCACCCGTGTCGTGCAATGCCGCAGAGGTCAGAAGAGGGTGTCAGATTCCCCTGGAACTGGAGTTCTCCTGGAATTGGAGTTACAGACGATTCTTAGCTGCCATGTGGGTGCTGGGGATGGAACCTGGTCCTCTGCAAGAGCAGTCGGTGCTCTTAACCACTAGGCTATCTCTCCAGCCCCTAAAGTTGAGATTTTTACATGAGTGTTCTATAGTGAAATATTTTACTCAGTGTTGGGAGGGTGGCTCAGAAAGTGAGAGGGTTCTCTGTATATGCATGAGGACCTGAGTTTGGATCCCCAGCACTCATGTAAAGAGTTGGGCATGGCTGCACACATACCTATAACTCAAGTGCTGTGAAGGGTTGAAACAGGAGGATCAAGCCAGCCTAGCTCCAGGATTATTCAGAGACTCTGTCTCAAGGGAATAAGGTGGAACATGGTAGTGCAGGACACGCAGCATTCTCCTCTAGCCTACACCCACACACCACACACAAAAGAACTATTTTACTCAGAATATTATAAAATTACTTTCCAGTTATAAATTTTTTAGTAATAAATGTTGGTGAAGATTCTGGTTCATGTGTTAGTTTGTCATAAAATTTACAAGGATACCAGGCGTGGTGGCACACCCCTTTAATCCCAGCACTGGGAAGCAGAGGTGGGTAAGTGGATCTCTGAGTTCAAGAATGGCCTGGTCTACATAGTGAGTTCCAGGACAGCTAGGACTACAGGGAGACCCTGTCTCAAAAAAGACCAAAAAATTTTTTTACAAGAATAACTTCATTGTACTTATGCATACTATGGACAATGTTTAGGTGTTTCAGAGCAACATCAGGTCTGCATTTTTATCTTCACTCCTTACATCATTGGTTTGGCTGGCTACACATTGTAATCACCTGGGGAGTTTTATAAAGTTGAGATGCCTGTGGTCACTCTACTCTTATTTCTGTAAAACCTGTCCTTACACTTGATAAATATTTTCTCCATGAATAAATGGCCTTCTAATAGTAGTACTCTGCAGCCGTGCTGGCCTCCCTGTAAGTACTCACTAATAGTAGCACTCTGCAGCCGTGCTGGCCTCCCTGTAAGTACTCACTAATAGTAGCACTCTGCAGCCTTGCTGGCCTCCCTGTAAGTACTCACTAATAGTAGCACATTGCAGCCGTGCTGGCCTCCCTGTAAGTACTCACTAATAGTAGCACTCTGCAGCCGTGCTGGCCTCCCTGTAAGGACTCACTAATAGTAGCACTCTACAGCCGTGCTGGCCTCCCTGTAAGTACTCACTTGTATTAGTATGTTCTTCCCATAAGCTCACCTCTTAATCTCAGTCAGTATTCTGTTCCCATGTTTCCACCTCCGGGATAGCTATCTTAATGACTCTATTCACACCTGCCATCACTAGGTGCCTTTTGAATAGCAAGAGGGCCATAAGCTTCATTAAGAAGACCAATTCCAGGAGAACTCCAGTTCCAGGGGAATCCGACACCCTCTTCTGACCTCTGCGGCATTGCACGACACGGGTGCACAGACCTACATGCAGACAGTACACTCATGCACATATAAAAAATAAATAAATAAATAAAAATTACAAAAAGAAGGCCATAGAGTCATAAATCCCTTGAAATGGCTAACTGGACCTAAATTGGCAGTCTGACCTTGCTAAAGCCTTATCAATTGGTTACTCCCAGGACTGAGGCAGTCTGTTTGTGGAGCCACCTGTCTTACAGCCTTGAGATACTGCCCTGCTGTGGTGGTTTGAATGAGTGTCCCCCATAGGCTGTAAAAGTATTCACACATTTGTCTCCAATTGGTGGTGCGGTTTTTGGAGGTCTTAGAAGGTGTGGCTGTGCTGGGGGAGGTATGTCACTGGGGGCAGGCTTAGTGAGTTTAACAAGCCTCGTGGTCTCCAGCCACTCTCTCTGCTTCCTGTGCTCTTTGCGAGATGTGACCCTCGGCTTGCTGCTCCACATCCAGCCGCCATGCCTCCCGCCACAATGGACTCTAATTCCCTGGAACCGTCATTCGTAAGTTCAAATAAACTCTTCCTTTTATAAGTTCCTTGGTCATGGTGTTTTCTCACAGCAACAGTTTTAACACAGAAAAGTGACTAATACACCTGCTCAGCCCGAGGAATCATTAGAAGGCTTTCAAATAATCCAAGGACACCAGGCCTTGGCGTCTGAAGCATTCCAGCTGGGCTCAGGGAATAAAATCTTCCACCTCTATTCATTGGGTGGCAGATGCTCCATACTCACGTACTGGAGTATCTGTCCTCTACTGCTGTATACTTATTTTAATAAGTATGTATTCTTTGCCTGTTGTAGGTCTGGCTCTGCTTCTTATTTCTTAACTTTATTTTTTTATATAAATTTATTTTTATTTTTTTTTTAAATCTAGACCTGTGTTCCCACCCATTCCCCCATGCCGCCAGAGCTCATGCATTCTTCCAAACATGCTTTTCATCTCTTTCTCAGTCTTTCTCAATATTCTCCACGAGGAAATGGACTGTTTTGAGCAGAAGTTCACTATTTCAGTCAGTTCTTTGATGCAGTCCTTTCTGTTGTTGTTTTTGTTGTTGTTGTTGTTGTTGTTTCCAATATGCATTACGCCCAACTGCTTTGGACAAAAGCTCAGGGGGCCCTACACAAGAAATACTTACAACTAGGTAATTGGCACTAGAATCCACAAATGAGGGATACCATTCGTTGTTTGCTTTTCTGGGACTGTGTTACTTCACTCAGCATGATGTCCTTTAGCTCCAGCCATTTTTCTGCAAAGCTCGTGATGTCGTCTTTCTTTAATACTGCATAGAACTCCATTGTGTAGATGTACCACATTTTCTCTATCCACTCCTCAGTTGAGGGGCATTTGGGTTGGTTCCAGCTCCTTGCTATTGTGAAGAGAGCTGCAATAAACATGACCATGCATGTATCTCTGTGGTGGGGTGAGTCTTGACGGTACATGCCCAGGAGTGGTATGACTGGGTCGGGTGGCAAATTCATTCCAAGTCTTCCAAGGGTTGTCCACACTGCTTTCCATAGTGGCTGTATGAGTTTACATTCCCACCAGCAGTGGATGAGTGTTCCTTTTTCCCCACAACCTCTCCAGCACTTGGTATCATTTGTTTTCTTGATCCTAGCCAGTCTTATTGGAGTAAGATGATATCTTAAAGTGGTTTTGATTTGCATTTCCTTAATGATTAATGATATTGAACACTTCGAAAGGTGTTTCTCAGCCATCTCTAATTCCTCACTTATGAAGTCTCTGTTCAGTTCTTTGCTCCATCTATTGAGTGGGTCATTTCTTTTCTTTTTTCTTTATTTTTTGAGTAGTTTATATATTCTGGAAATCAATGCTTTGTCAGATGTATCTGCAGTGAAGTTTCCTCCCACTCTGTGGGATTTCTCTTCACTTCCTTGATTGTTTCTTTGGATGTACAGAAGCTTTTGAGTTTAATGAGGTCCCATTTGTCAATTGTCGACCTTAATTCTTGCACAGCTGCTGTCTGATTTAGGAAGTCTTTTCCTATGCCTATGTCTTGTAGTCTGCTGCCAACTTTTTCTTCTACCACCTTCAGAGTTTGGGGTTTCACATTGAGGTCTTTGATCCATCTGGAGTTCACTTTTGTACAGGGCGAGAGGTAGGGGTTAATTTTCATTCTTCTACAGGTGATCCAGTTTTGCCAATATCACTTGCTGAAGATGCTGTCTTTTCTCCATTGAGCCTTCTTGGCCCCCTTGTCAACTATAAGATGGCTGAAATTGTATGTGCTCAGATTTGGATCTTCGGTTTTGTTCCATTGGTCAACAGGTCTGTTTTTGTGCCAGTACCAGGCTGTTTTTATGACTATAGCCCTGTAGTATAGTTTGAAGTCTGGTATAGAGATCCCCCCTGTGTAGCTCTTTTCACTCAGGGTTGTTTTGGCTATTCGGGGTCTTTTGTTTTTCCAAATGAATTTAAGAACTTTTGTTTCCAAGCCTGTGAAGAAACTCTTGGGGATTTTGATTGGGATTGCATTAAATCTATACAAGAGTTTTGGTAAAATGGACATTTTTACAATGTTAATTTTCCCAATCCATGAGCATGGGAGGTTTTTCCATCTTCTGAGGTCTTCTTCAATTTCTTTCTTTAAGGGTTTAAAATTTTTGTTGTAGAGGTCTTTGGTGTCTTTGGTTAGGTTTGTTCCTAGGTATCTTATTGTTTTTGAGGCTATTGTGAGTGGGAAGGTCTCTTTGAATTCTTTCTCCAGTTGCTTGTTCTTGGTGTAAAGAAAGGCCATTGATTTTCTAAGGTTAATTTTGTATCCTGCCACTTTGCTGAAGCTGTTAATCGTTTCTAGGAGTTTTCTGGTGGAGTTTTTTGCATCCCTTAAGTAAACAATCATATCATCAGCAAATAGGGATAGTTTGACTTCCTCTTTTCCAATTAGTACTCCTTTAATATCCTTTTCTTGCCTTATTGCTCTAGCAAGTGTTTCAAGCACTATATTGAAGAGGAGTGGTGATAGGGGGCAGCCTTGCCGAGTTCCTACCTTTAAAGGGAATGTTTCCGTCATTTCCCCATTTAGGATGATATTGGCTGTGGGTTTCCTGTATATGGCTTTGATTACATTGAGGAATGATCCCTCCAATCCAATTCCTTCTAGGACTTTAAGCATGAAGGGATGCTGGATTTTGTCAAAGGCTTTTTCAGCATCAATTGAGATGATGGTGTGGTTTTTGTCTTTGATTCCGTTTATGTGTTTGATGATGTTTATTGATTTTCGTATGTTGAACCATCCCTGCATCTCTGGTATGAATCCAACTTGGTCATGATGGATGATCTTCTTGATGTGGGTCTGTATGCGATTTGCCAGTATTCTGTTTAGAATTTTGGCATCTGTGTTCATGAGGGAGATGGGTCTATAATTCTCCTTTTTAGTTGGATCTTTGCCTGGTTTTGGTAATAGAGTGATGTTGGCTTCATAGAAGGAATTTGGGAGAATTCCCTCTGATTGTATACTTCTAAACAGTTTCAGAAATAATGGTTGTAGGTCTTTTTGAAATGTTTTATAGAATTCTGCTGTGAAACCGTCTGGGCCTGGGCTTTTTTTAGTTGGGAGGCTTCTTACTACATCCTCTATTTCTTCATATGTTATGGGTCTGTTTAAGCTGCTGGTCTCCTCTTGGCCAAGCTTTGGTGATTCCCAAGATTTCAGATATTCATCCATTTCTTCTAGATTTTCAAACTTGGTAGAATATAGGTTCTTGTAATATTCCCATATAATTTTCTTGATCTTTTCCTTGTCCGTTGTGATATTTCCCTTTTCATCACAGATTGTATTGATTTGGAGTTGTTCCTTCTTTCTTTTTGTTAACTGGGCTAGAGGTCTGTCTATCTTGTTTATTCTTTCAAAGAACCAACTTTTGGCTTCATTGATTTTTTGTATTGTTTTCTTTGTTTCTATTTCATTGATTTCTGCTCTGATTTTTGTTATTTCTTCCTGTCTGTTGCGTTTAGGGTTCATCTGTTGTTGCCTCTCAAGTGCTTTTAGCTGTAGTGTTAGATCATTCACTTGTGCTCTTTCTGTTTTTCTAATGTAGGCACCCAGGGCTATAAATTTCCCTCTTAGGACTGCTTTTAAGGTATCCCATAAGTTTTGTTGTGTTGTATTGTCATTGTCATTCAGTTCCAGGAATGTTTTTATTTCTTTCTTTATCTCTTCCTTGACCCATTCATTATTCAAGAGTGTGTTGTTTAGTCTCCATGTGTTCTTGTAGGCAGGAGGGCTTGTCCTGGTGTTGATGTTGAGCTTCATTGCACTGTGGTCTGACAGGATGCATGAAATTATTTCAATCTTTTTGTATTTGTAGAGGTTTCTTCTGTGTCCCAGGATGTGGTCGATTTTGGAGAATGTTCCGTGGGGTGCTGAGTAGAAAGTGTATTCTCTGGTATTAGGATGGAATGTTCGGTAGAGGTCTATGAGGTCCATTTGGTGTATCATATCGTTCAGTTCAGATGTCTCTCTGTTTATTTTTTGTCCTGTTGACCTATCCAAAGGACTCAGTGGGGTATTGAAATCTCCCACTATGAGTGTGCTGGGGTTAGTCTGTGACTTGTGGTCCTGGAGAATTGTCTTTATAAAGTTTGGTGCACCAGAATTTGGGGCATATATATTCATAATTGTGAAATCTTCTTGGTGGATTGTTCCTTTGATGAAAATGTAATGGCCTTCTTTGTCTCTTCTGATTTCTTTTACTTTGAAGTCTATTTTATCCGATATTAAAATAGCAACACCTGCTTTCTTTTTGGTACCATTTGCTTGGAATATTTTTTTCCATCCCTTCACTTTAAGGTGGTGCCTGTCCTTGAAGGTAAGATGTGTTTCTTGCAGACAGCATATCGATGGATTCTGTTTCCTAATCCAGTCTCCCAGTCTATGTCTTTTGATTGGGGAATTTAGTCCATTAATATTTAAGGTTATGACTGATAGGTTTGTGTTGCTTCCTTTTGCCTTATTATCCATCTGCGGTTTTGATTTAGGTTTCTACTTCTGCAGTTATGCTTTTATTGATTTCTCCTTCTAGTTGCCTGGGGTTGGTTGCTCCTTTCTTCTGTTCTTTGGATTGCTTCAAGTATTCTCTGAAGGGTTGGTTTTCCGGACATGTATTCTTTCAAGTTGTTTATGTCATGGAAGATTTTCCTCTCTCCTTCCACTATGATTGACATTTTTGCTGGGTATAGTAACCTGGGCTGGCATCCATTGTCCCTCAACACTGGGAATGCTTTGCTCCAGGTTCTTCTTGCCTTCATCGTTTGCTGTGAGAAGTCCGTTGTTATTCTGATAGGTTTCCCCTTATAGGTCACTTGTTGTTTTTCTCTTGTCGCTTTAAGAATTTTCTCTTTGTTTTGGGTGTCCAGCATTTTAACTATGATGTGGCGTGGAGAATTTCTTTTCTGATCTTGTCTGTTTGGAGTTCTATGTGCTTCTTGTATTGGTATTGGTTTGTCCTTTTTTAGTTTGGGGAAGTTTTCATCTATTATTCTGTTGAAGATCTGATCAATACCATTCTCTTGGGATTCTTCTCCTTCCTCTATTACTATGATGCGGAGGTTTGATCTTTTCATAGTGTCCCACAGCTCCTAGTTGTTCCACTTTTGTCTATTTTTAAATTTTTCATAATCTTTCGTTGAAGTTTTTAGTTGTTTTGTGTTATCTTCCAGGTCTGATATTCTTTGTTCTGCTTCCTCCATTCTGCTTCTGAGGCTTTTTCCATTCCTTTCCTCTTGATTGGATGAGTGTTTGATTTCCTTTTGCATTTCCTCTTCTGATTTCTTTAGTATTTCTACTTCTTTTTGGAGCTTCTCAATCTCTTCTTCTAGCTCTTTGGTTCACTGGTTGGTTTCCTCATCTTTTTCAGCATGGGATCTTTTCAGTGTTTCTACTTCCTTCCGGAGCTTGTCATTCTCTCTCTCTAGGTCCTTCTTGAGTTCTTCATTCTCTTTTCTTAGTTCTTTAGGGATCCCACTGCAGAAGTCTTCCATAGGGTTGGTAAAGCTTGGCGTGGGATTATCCTGCCCCTTTTCCAGTGTTGTCTCTTCTTTGTGATCCTGGCATATGGGCTTCTCCTTGCCTGTATTCCAGTGTGAGTCCTAAATTCTTCACTGTGTTGAAGGATTGCTTTGCTTGCCTCCTTCAGATGCCTCTTTGTAATCCCAGTTGGCGGGGCGGGGGGTGGCTCTTCAGCCTGCGCCCCAGTACCTTCCGCTGGCCTCAGGAGATCTCAGATCTCAAGAGTCACACAAGCCCACCTTTAATACAGGCTGGGAGGATAACTCTGCCACCACAGCCACAAGATCTAATCAAGCCGAAGACAGCACCTTTAATCCCAGCTGGGAGGATAACTGACTGCACAGCCACAAAAGCCAATCAAGCCAAAGACAGCTGGATTAAGGGATCGACACTCAGCTTTGCTGAGGCACCCAGTTCCTACCTGTCTCCTGCTCTTCCTTCTTATTTCTTAACTTTAAACTCTTTCCTTTTCCCTCTACAAAAAAATCTAACACCTTTAGCCTGGTGCTCATTTTCTTAGTGTATTCGGTTTTTATCATTTTTAGTTGTAGGCTTTTTACTGTATTTCATATGTGAATATATATAATCTTTTCTTGTGTACCTGAAATAGTATCTCTCTACATGAGGAGTTTGGGATCAGCCTGGTCTTCATGAGACACTGACCAAAATAAAGAAAAAAAGTCAGAACAACTTATATTATATATGCTGTGGTCTTTGTCTAAAAACTATTAAAAGAATATCTGTTTTACTTTATTCTTCTTCACTTCACCACCAGTGCTTCGAGGCAAGTGGGACACTGAGCTAAATAAGTAATACTTTTCATTTCTTTCTCTTTTTCTGAGACCGGGTCCCCCTGTAGTTCTAGCTAGCCTGAAATTCGATATGTAGACCAGGCTGGCCTCAAACTGACAGAGAATCTACCTTCCTCTGTCTCCCTAGTGCTGGAATTAAAGGCATGTACCACCATACCTTTTCAGACTTTTCATTTCTTGATATTCCTGTCAAGTTAACATGTGCTAACTAATGACAGCTGAGTAATATGATACATGTCCACCATCTAATAGCCTAGTGCTTTGTGCCAAGTGCTTCATTTTTTCCCTACAAATTACATTCCTTCAAAAATGATAAAATTATGCTTCTTGCTTTTAAGATTCTTCATGTCACAGTAATTTCTCAATAAAGTCACAAGCATATAGACTATGCCTTATTTTAAAATATATTTAGTGAGATGCCTCAAAATAATTTTTTTAATAAAGCTGAGACTGTAGCTGAGTGATTGAGTGGCTTCCCTAGCATATGCAAGCAAGATCATAGATTTAATCTCTAGTACCTGTCCTCCCAGAAAAGAAAAAAACAACAGTGAAATAAAACATTACAGAATTATTGTGAGACTGATACTTTGTAAGCCATATAAGTAAATGCCATATAAGTAAATAGTGTGTAATCATACACAGTATAATTAGTATCTAAAACATGGAGTATATTATTTAGAGGAAGTTATTTCATTGCCTTCACATTTTCAGTAGTTTTCATTTTCACATTTCTTCCTTTTTATTATTACTTTTTTTTTACCTTGGTCTTTTCAATACAGAGTCTCCCTGTAGCCCCAGCTGTCCTGGAACTCACTCTGTAGTCCAGCTGGCCTTGAACTCACAAAGATCCACATGCCTCTGCCTCCCAAGTGCTAGGATTAAAGGTGTGCACCACCACGCCCGGCTATTACATTTATTTTTTTGTAAGGGGTGGTTGTGGTGGTCATTGGACAACTTGAAGGAGTCACTTCTCTTTTTTGACTATGTGGATCTGGATTGGGTATTGAACTCAAGTGCTCAGACTTGGTGGCAAGGCCTTTACTCGCCGAGTCAACTTATTTACATTATGTTCCCATTTCTTAAATGGAGAAAATATTATGCCTTTCAAATTGACAGGTAATAAATGAAATGTATAAGATATTTTAAGCTGTTAAGCATTACATAAATGTAAAAGGTTAATATTGAAGCCTAACGATAACTTCTTGGAATATAATACACTTCGTGAATGTCTTGGAACCACACAGAAAAGTGGGTGAATTGACCACTGACATTTCAACTCTTAGGAATATTATAAAGAACTAGCAAGTCATGTTCATTTCTTCTGAGATAAAAGCATATTGTCAAAGATAGGCAACTAAATTTAGGAGTATCGTGTATAGAGATGTCCCCAGAATGGTACTGTCATGACAGACTCTAACACAAGCAGGAAAGTCCATATTGTTTTTCTGAAAAAGACAAAGTACTGAAAGTGTTATTTAATAGGAACTCTGTTTTCTTCTCATCCGTTTCTAAGATGTTTTGATGAATCTTACTGTATTAGTCAGTTTTCTGTTGCTGTGATAAAACACAGGAACAGAAAACTGACTAATACAGTAAGGAACTTATAATACAGTAATGACCAAGGAACTTATAAAAGGAAGAGTTTATTTGAGCTTACGATTGATGGTTCCAGGGAATTAGAATCCATTGTGGCGGGAGGCATGGTGGCTGGAGACTGGAGCAGCAAACCGAGGGTCACATCTTGCAATGAACACAGGAAGCAGAGAGAGGTCGACTGTAGACCACAAGGCTTGTTAAAACTCACTAAGCCTGCCCCCAGTGACACACTTCCTCCAGCTCGGCCACACACCCCAAGACCTCCAAAAACAGCACCACCAACTGGAGACAAACGTCTGAATACCTAGAGCCTATGGGGGACACTCATTCAAACCACTACACTTACTAATTTAATTTAGGTTACTACCTATATTTTTAACTATTTGACTTTACACATTTTCACTTAATGTTCATTAGTGTATATGTGTTTGGGGTGTGTGTGTGTGTGTGTGTAAAGGCACACATGTGCCATTATACTGTGTAAGCCTTGAACAGTTTTCTAGTTTCTAAACAACTTGATCTTAAAGCTTTGCTTTTACATTTAAGGCTTTTTTTTTGGAGACAGGGTCTCTCTATAGCTCCCCAGATGGCCTGGAACTCCCTCTGTAGACCAGGCTGGCCTAGAACTCACAGAAATCCACCTGCCTCTGCCTCTGCCTCCTGAGTGCTAGGATAAAAGGCGTGCACTACCATGCCCAGCTTAAAGATGGTTCTTAGCCACCATGTGGGTGCTGGGAAGTGAACCCGGGTCCTCTGCAAGAGTAGTCAGTGCTCTTAACTGCTAAGCCATCTCTCCAGTCCCTTAAGGCTTTTAAAGCATGTGTTCCATGATACTTGCTTAAATAATGTAGTAAAAATAATGTGTTTTGGGTTAACCTCCAGATTGGCTATATTATGTGTATGATAATTTTTCTTTAAAAAAATAAAAATGAGAATCTTGCCCAAGGACAAGATGTGTTGTTGTAGTGGATTCATACCAAAATAAAGCTTTTGTTGATGTGTGACAAGTATAGATATAGGTAATGTAAAATATCTGAGTACAGTTCATTTCATCTGCCCACAGGCTGCATAAACATTGAGGGAATGTTAAAAAAACTACATGCTGAATTTTTTAATTAATTTAAAAAATTTTATGTGTATGTGTGTTTTGCCAGCTTGTATGCAACAATTGAACATGTGAACAACACCCAAGGAGTCTCAGAAAAGAGTGTAGGATACCCTGGAATCAGAGTTCCAGATGGATGTTAATTACCTTGTGTGCTGGAAACCCAAACCCAGGCTTTCTGCAAGAGCAGCTATGCTCTTAACTGCTGAACCAGTCCTCTAGCCCCTACATGCTGAATTTTTTAGTTGAATATTCAAATTCAGTAATTTTGATATTGGGTTCAATATCTGTCAGTTTTGTTAGAGCTTGTTTGCCGATTTTTCCCATTTAAAAAAAATTTTATGTGTATATTTCCTGCATGAGTCTTAAGTGCACCTGCGCTGCATAGTACCTGCAGAGGATAAAAGAGGGCATTAGAATCCCTGGAACTAGAGTTACGGACTGTTGTTAGCCACCACATGGGTGCTGGGATTCAAATGCAGCCAGTGCTCTTAACGACTGAGCCTCTCCCCAGTCCATTTGTTTTATTTTAATGTCCTACAAGTAACTCTACTACATACCCAGTTAAAACCCATTGCTCTAACCAGTAACCAACCATACATTGCATAAAGTAGAAGTTATAAAGAAATTGAAACTCTTTCCTCTGGAGATATATTATGAAGGCTTATTGTATTATCAAGAAAAATCAGCTTCTGGAGGCTGGAGAGATGGCTGAGTGGTTACAAGCACTCGCTGCTCTTCCTGAGGACCCTGGTTCAGCTCCTAGCACCCACATGGCAGCTAACAGCCACCCCATAACTCCAGTTCTAGGGAATTCATTGCCCTCTTCTGGCCTCTGCAGGCTTTGTGTGCTTGAGGTGTACTTACATACATGCAGGCGAAACACTCATACACATAAAATAAAAATAGTAAATGCTTTTTAAAAAGAAAAATATTACATATATAATTGAAAGGATTTATTTGATTGCAGAATAATGATACTTTTGCTTAAGTCAAATGTGTCTTTTATGACCTGGTTATATAGTACAGTGATGAAAAATGTAACAATGCACACCCAATGTTACAGGCAAATATACTTTATTTTGGGGGCCAATAGTTCCTGGTAGGGCAGCCCACATCTGGTACTGAAGTCTTTATCTACCAGTACGTCTTATTTACGTGCTTTTCATTCATACTCTCCTTTTTACCATTATTTGCCTTTTCTCCTGGGTCTCCTAGCTGCAAAAAGCAGCAGGCTGACACTTCTACCTCCTTTTCTCCTTTATGCAAGTTACTGGCAAAGTCAGAGATCAATATTGAGGAGGGCAGCCTCTTACTTTTTTTTCTTATTCTACGTTTTCCCTTATATCTTTGACTTCTCTTTGGGCCGTTTCTCCTACTTGGGATATATCCTTAATAACATGTAGTAGTATCCAGGCCACTTTGGCCATGGCTTGTTGCACCTCCTGCCCTTGATCTGCAATTTTCAGGACTCATAAAGTCTGCTCTAGGCCCTCTGTGACTTTCAAAATATTTCCATAATCATGGGGTGGCCCCCACTGGTCAAGTAAGCATGCTACTCCATACCACTTACAAGCAGATAGCCAGCTCGGAATATTCCCTCTGACTCTATCTGCCTATTGAGGTTCTCTCTAGTTCCACATCTTAACATCCATTGCACAATCCATGCCAGCACTGATACATGTGCAAACACTGCGCAAACAATCCACCTCTGCATTTTCCTCCTGCGTTATTTAAGGTAGCAACTTTCCTCATAAAAGATAGCCTGCCATCACTTTTCCTGAGCTATTGCTTTTGCCTAATCCTGCCTCAACTACATCAATTCCATTGCAGAGACTTTTCCTCTAGGGGGTACTGTGGTGGTTTGAATGAGAGTGTCCCCCCATAGGCTTTAAGTATTCAGACATTTTGTCTCCAGTTGGTGGCACTGTTCTTGGAGGTCTTAAAGGTGTGGCCGTGCTGGAGGAAGTACATCATTGGGGGCAGGCTTAGTGAGTTTAACAAGCCTTTCGTTCTCCAGTCTCTCTCTCTCTCTCTCTGCTTCCTGTGCTCATTGCAAGTTGCGCCCTCGGCTCGCTGCTCCAGCCCCGGCCACCATGCTTCCCGCCACAATGGAGTCTGATTCCCTGGAGCCGTCAATTGTAAGCTCAAATAAACTCTTTCTTTTATAAGTTCCCTTGCTCATGGTGGTTTTATCACAACAGAAAAGTGACTAATACAGGTACTCACACACATAGCATCCTCCCCTGCCTCTGCCTCTGGTTTCTGGCTACTAGGCAAAGCAATGAGTAGAGTCTCCAATCTTAGTTTTGGGAATGACTAAAGGCTATATTAGGCTTGCCTACAACATGATAGAGGACAGTGTACACTCACTAGCTAAGGAGTGGTTTTCCTTTCCTGCAATGGCTACCCAGACTCCTGGCATAAAATCTGTGTACTCCACCCACAATGACAAAATGGCAAGAGACCCCCAGCCCTTTGTGGTGGGCTTCTTTTTTTATTTAAGGGCATGGTGGGCTTCTTATAACCCCCAGGCTCCAACATGGTACCAGTGGTGTTCGAGAGTTCCATGTGCATTCTCTGTAACACCAGCATTGTAGGAACCTTGCTTTGGGCTTGGCTTTGCCCTTAGCCCCTCCCTCTAAGTAAACCAGACTTCATCTTTGTAATTCACATACTCTCCACCCATATACAGTAATTACAGAGTCTGAAAATAATTGGTGAGTGGATTCTAGAGCCCATTGAGGGATTCACATTATGACAGCATAGTTGCTTTCAGATAAACCAAAAATATAACCATACTGTCGTTCAGCTTGCCTTTTATTGGGGGGATTTGGTGTTAGCATCCACAAATGAGGGAAACCATTCTGCGTTTGTCTTTCTGGGACTGTGTCACCTCACTCAGCATGATGTCTTCGACTACCTCTTAACTCTGGTTAAGGAAGCTCCTCCATGCAACAGGAGGAACCCATAAGGGCCTGAATGGCCAAACCGTGAAGATTGGGAGACTAGAGTGTGGTTCCGTGGACAGGCTGCCTGTATGCAGCTTCACCCACCCAGGGCTCAGGGAACATTGCAGAAGAGGGGGCAGAAAGATTGTAAGAGCCTGGGAGGTGATGCAAGACCAAATGGAAATGAATCCTACAAGCTCCTGGAACCCGGTTCATAGGAACCTACAGCATTGGTGTCAGCATGCACAAGATCCATGCAAGCTCAGCTGCACAAAAACCCAGCACAGACCTGAGAAATGAATAGCAGAACCCCATCTTGGCTGAGGAAATATTAGCAGCAGAGGTTGGTCAGGCGAAGAAGACCTGGCCTTCTTTAGGAAAGAAACTCTGGACAGGGGAGGAGTGGCACTGAGGAGTGAACAAGTAGAGTAATTTGGTACAATGGATTCTAGCACAAATGAAAGAAGGTATGAACTTGGTAGGGGGCTGAGGGAGGGTGCCAAGGGAGAATCGGGTACAATGATGATTAAGACTGACTGAAAAAGTATGTATGAAACACATCAAAAAATTTCATTTAAGCCGGGCGTGGTGGCGCACGCCTTTAATCCTAGCATTCGGGAGGCAGAGGCAGGCGGATCTTTGTGAGTTGAAGGCCAGCCTGGTCTGGTCTACAGAGCAAGTTCCAGGATAGCTGGGGCTACAGGGAGACCCTGTCTTGAAAAGACCAAAAAAAAATTTTTCATTTAAACAAACAGCCCAAAAGTAAATAAATGTTCAGCACATAGACGAAAACAGTCAAGAAGAAGAGTCAAAACACAGGAAGAAGATTCTGCTGAATTCTAGGCAGGCCTTCTCTTCTTCCTGTTTTCTTTTCCTCTTTCTCCTCTCTTTAAAATGAAAAAATGCTAATCCCTAAAATATATCTAGTTATAAGTACTAGTCCAGAGTCATAAGTCCAGAGTCAACTCTATTTTCTGACTTACAACAGGAGTCTTCCTAGCAAAAGTTAGATTTATAAAGTCAAGAGAACAGGTCTTCTGACAGAGTACAGGAGAAAAGAAAAAGCTGAAAGATTCTTACCAGATCTTTGTGCTGGCTCCTACATGTTCAGGTGGAATTTTTGGAATGGATCTTGTTCATTGATCACCAAGAACTTAAATGAATCCTCGCTCTCAGAACAAACTTGTTGACTCCACTCAAAAGTCTCAGAAACCAGATTCTCTTAGACAAGTCTGATTAGCTTGTGTTCTCAGGAAGGTGCCCCCACACATGTTGACTTTTCTTTTAGTCTCTGAGGATCAAGTGACACTCCCCCCCCACACACACTTCTTGCTGAGGTAGTTGTGACTCTTTGCATTCTCAGCACCTCACTGCCTTTCTTAGAGATACCCAGGGTCTGTCTACTTTCCTTAGTAGATCGGAACCTCCTTGAGGGCAGGGCTCAGCCCTTTTTAACTTCTGGCTTCTTTCTGTACTACCTGTGCATGACAGACAATTTTCAACACATTTTTGTTTCATCAAATGGAATTAAAGAGTGCCCAGAGCAATACATTCTACCTCTTTGTTTATCTTTTTTTTTCCTGTCTTTTTGAGACAGGGTCTCCCTATGGCTCCAGCTGGCCTAGAACTTGCTATGTAGACTAGGCTGGCATTGAACTCACACAGAGATCTGCATGCCTCTGCCTCCTGAGTGCTGGAATTAAAGGCATGGGTCACCATTAAAGGCACAGCTCTTTTTTGTCTAAAAGAAAAAAATATTATAGTTTGGCTATTGGGTACAATGCATGGGTCACACTTAGCGATTTTTCATGTGGTTTTCCATTTCAGGAAGCGTTTGTGACTGTGGGACTATCCTGCCCAAACCACCCTTCCACCTCTTCTTCCCAGTCTCTAGGATTAGAGGTGTGTACCACACCCAGCTGAGATATATTTTAATAACTAATCAGTTTATCTTATTTCTTATTGACTAATTTTTCAGACCTCAGCAATCACCCAGCGGATAAGTCCCTGCTCCACCCTGACTAGCAGCACTGCCTCTCCACCTGCCAGTAGCCCCTGCTCTACGCTCCCACCAGTCAGTACAAATGCAACTGCCAAGGACTGTAGCTATGGGGCTGTCACCAGCCCAACCTCTACCCTCGAAAGCAGAGATAGTGGCATCATTGGTGAGTTGGTTTTTATATTAGTTGCTTTGTGTTATTTTTTTCTTTAAAAACTAATTATACAAGCTTAAGATTTTCAAAGGTCTGTTTTGAGATATGTATATAAACTTGTCCTTTGTAGTAATGCTCAAGAGAGAAAGGTCAATACAATAAGAGGCATTCTCTTCTACTTAGTCTCTCCTTATAGGGCTATTAATTGACAAAAGAGGGCCAGGCATAAAAAGTTCTACAAGAGCTGGACATAGTGGCACAGGACTTTAATCCTGGCACTTGGGAGGTAGAGGCAGGTGGATCTCTGTGAGGTCATGGCCAGCCTGGTCTACATAGAAATTTCTGGGCCAGCTTGGCCTGCATGGACACCCTGTCTTAAAAAGACAAAAAAAAAGTTCTTTAAATTCCCATACTCCAACATATTTTTACCAGTGGTTTTAGCTACAGTAGAAAACTGCAGTTCTCTCAAGCCTTAAATCCAATATGGAGATTTGATCTAACAGTGGCTAACACTGCAGAAGAAATCCACTGCATCACTCCCATATCTCAGAGTGCTACTACAGCCAGCTATCATTTTGAGAGGGAGCCTACTGTTGGATACTGAGTCCCTTTAGGTACCTGAAAACAAAGGGGGAAATATCACAAGCCAGAGGTCCTGAGGACACCCCATCACAATTTCTGCTGGGAAACTGTCATGAGAGGTAGCTGTGGAGACTAAGAGAGTCAGATTTGGACCTACTGAGAAGCTTCATAGAAGCTCAAGCATATATGGCAAGGAGAGTACCCTATTGTGGCAGATTACTATGGAGACATATTATTGAGCCTAAGTTATCAGATCACTCCATTTTGCACCTGCTACCTCCTACAACGTGATTTACTGTTGCGCATAGACTAGACACAGTAGGCAGACTGCCTGCTCCCCTTCACTCTCCTTCTCTAGGGCAGAACTCAGTTGCTGTTTGTCTTCCCTATACTCTGACCCACTTAAGGAACACTCAATGGCTTGGATGTTTGCTACTTCTAGGTATACAAATCGGATAGGAATCTGGGTTAGCTACCTGGCTCACTGCTCACAAAGATCACTGGAGCCAGAAGCAGCTCCCAGTATGCAAAGAAGGGAATCTTCTAGAATGAATGTATCCCTTATACTGACAAGATACCCTTGACAGGCCCAGCCCTCGGCCCACACACAACACAAACCTGTACAGTGGGGACAGAGAGGAGCTACAGCAGACTGAAGCTGCAGCCTACCACACACACAAAGAGAATTTCAGCAGTAGACTACCCAGAAATAAGCTTCTGTTCTTTCTTTTATCTTCTTTACTATATTTTTAAATATTTTTATTTTAAAATATGTTCTTCCAAAAAATAATAATAATAAAATATGTTCTTCCTTGTCTTACCTATGTAGTTATTTTTATTTTGTAAGTAGATTTTTTTTCTAGATCTGCTTTGTTTTGGTGATAGTGGTATTATAATGGCTTGTTTTCTCCTCTGAGTGGTTCTTGATCCTCAAGCAAAAGATACTCTCTAAAAAAGATCCTTATGTAAAATCAGAAGAGATATCCATACAAACCAAAGCTCAAATCACAACACAGAAACACAAGAAATATGAAAAATCAAGGCACCCTCACTCATGAAGTTTATAACTCTTCAATGACTGAATCCAATGATACTGAAATAGTCAAAATGATGAAGAATTCAAAAGTCTAGTTTTAAAAATGATCAGTAATTGGGGCTGGAGAGATGGCCTAGCAGTTAAGAGCGCCGACTGCTCTTGCAGAGGACCCAGGTTCAATCCCTAGTACTCACATGGCAGCTGAGAACCGTCTGTAACTCCAGTTCCAGGAGAACTCCAGTTCCAGGGGAATCTGAGACCCTCTTCTGACCTCCGAGGCATTGCATGACACAGGTGCACAGACCTACATGCAGACAGTACATTCATACACATACAAAAATAAATAGTTTTTAAAAAAAGTGTAGGGAGAGACATTGTTCTGGGACTTTTAAGCTTTATTATGTATTGATTCAGATACTGAACATCATTCTATACTATGAATATTTATAAAAGTTTTTCAAGCCAGGTGTGGTGGTGCACGCCTTTAACCTAGCACTCGGGAGGCAGAGGCAGGTGGATTTCTGTGAGTTCAAAGCCAGCCTGGTCTACGGAGAGTACCAGGCCAGCTGGGGCTATAGGGAGACCTTGTCTCAAAAAAAAAAAAACAAAGTTTTTCAAAATGTATTTCCTCTAATTATTGAGTAACCAAGTATATTCCTCTTGACAAATAGTCTGGGATAAATTTTAGTTACATAATAACAATAGTAATGTAAAACTATATTCTAAGAAGATAAACTAAAGGAAATTGGGCTTTGTTCCTAAACTGAAATGGTTTTTATATGTATTTCTTTTCTGCCTGATAACCAGACAATGACTGTCATGGTCTAGAGTCAGCATTACATAGAATAAAAAGGAAGTATGATGTGTAGACAATAAGACTGGGCCCCACCTTGGAGCAGCCACGATGTAGGAAGGCTTGGACAAATAGCCCCAACTTGGTCTTGGATAAAGACTTCAGATTTAAAACAGTAAATATGAATTCTTCAACAAGATGCTTCTCTGTAAGTGCACATTTCTGATCTTAATGAGGCTAAAGGAAAGCTCACTGTTTACACTAGGAAATAATTACCTAATTTTAAACCATAAGTTTTCTGTTGGACAACATGAGGGATTTATCTGGCTTTATGATTCCTTCATTAAAAGTGAAGACTGCAGGTTGCATTGTCCCACCAGCAGCACCAAAACCTGATTCTGATGCTCCAGGGGAAAAACTACAGACACTTCAAAAAGGTGCCCAAAGATGTAACAGGAGCTGGAGGCTGAACATTTGGTATTCAGGAAGACACTTTCAGGGCTGAAGTGCTTCTGTGTCATGGTACAGTACCTCCTGTTCTGAGATTATCTTCTTGGAATATGGTCAAGATTTGAGTGTGTGAAGAAAAAAAGAAACTTGAAGATTTTTTTAAAAAACTTGATTAAATCAGAAGATAGAGAAATTGTTTCATCTGTTCCACAGTGGAACAAGCCATGGAGAAAGCATGTGTGCAGAAGCATGCCCAGGGACACGTGGCAGGGCACAATTCCAAGTACGAATTCCACTTTATTCAAATGCAACATGTCATTAAATAGGCAGCATGACATCACCTTTTAGCAGCCAATCACAGACCTAAGCTCAGATCAGACACACCCACAGTACAGTACCTCCTGTTTTGAGAAAAGATTTAAGTCTTTGTATTTTCTTGAAATATGGTCAAGATTTGAGTGTGTGAGGAGAAAAGAAACTTGAAGATTTTTTTTAAAACATGATTAAATCAGAAGATAGAGTAATTGTTTCAGGATTGGTTTCTCTGAGCATAGTTGAGCATTCCTTTTAGACTATCACAACTGAATTAGGGATGTGTCTGTTAAATCCACATGGCAAGACTCCACAGAAGTGCTTCAAGTGATTATAATAGAATTGGTTTTTCATAGTACACTTTAGGAACTCAATTTTAGATATATGCAAGTGAGACCTATAATTAAGTACATTAATTATAAGTAAAGTTTGCATCCCTATTGCTCTGATAAAACACTGACCAATAGGGGAGAATAATGGTTTATTTGGCTTAAAGTTTACTTCCTTCATTGAGGAAAGCCAAGCCAGGAACTTAAGGTAGAAACTGAAGCAGACACCTTGGAGGAGTGCTGATAACTGACTTGTTTCTCCCACCTTGCTCAGCTACCTTTCTTATATAGTCCAGGTTCACCTGCCAGAGATGACACTGCCCCTAGTAGGCTGGGTCCTCCCACATCAATCAGCAACCAAGAAAATACCTCACAGACATGGTCACAGGCCTGTCTAATAGAGGAATTCCTCATTGAGGTTCCTTCCCAGGTGTATCTAGATTTGTGTCCATTTAAGAGAAACTGACCAGCATAGGGCAGGTTGCTTTTAGCAACCTGTAAATTTCCTTTTCCTTTTTCTCATATATTTCTCATGACTTGCTAACATAATTCAAAAACCCCAAAACTCTCAAAGTGGATAAAGAAAATTTGGTACATCTACACAATGGAGTTCTATGTAGCAGTAAAGAAAGATGGCATCATGAACTTTGCAGGTAAATGGATGGAACTAGAAGATATTATGCTAAGTGAAGTAACACAGTCCCAGAAAAGCAAACGACGACAAATGGTATCCCTCATTTGTGGATGCTAGCACCAAGCACTGAGTTGTAAGGCAAACTGAGCAATACCTCTTCCCCTGAAAGCAACTGTGCTCTTGTAAGTAAATCCCTTAACAGGCTCTAGAATTAACCCACCACTTATTTTTAGACTTTGTAATCTTGGTGTATGGGTGGAGAATATATAGACATATTTTAGAGTAATAGAGCCATATAAATTTTAAAAGAAAAAATGTGAATCCTGAAATATGGTACAGAAATGACAGTTTGTATATAGATGATACAATTTTAGTATAGGTGTGACATATATGTGCATATGTTGAAGCAATGCAGATTGGAGGGAACAACAACAGCAGAGGAACTGGAACAGGGAACCGACTGAAACAGTCAAGTTCCCCCAAGGATAATAATCTTCTGCTCTGAAAAACTGAAAAGAATCAGAAAAAGATACAGGGCAGGAATGGCAGAGTGCATGAACTCGCGTGGGGTGGGAGACATGGAAGGGGAGATGAATCTAGATTTGCCTGAGAATGTATGAAATGTACATAACTTCAATAGAAATGTTTAAAAATGTTTTAAATATAGATCGACATCACATTTATTTGGTAACTGAAGAAATTATAGTCTTTTTACACTCAACATGAGTATTCAACTGTAAAAATGTTATATTTTATTTCAGGATTCTACCCCATCATGCACATAGTTTTTGTTTTGGTGTTTTATTTTATTTTTTGAGACAAGGTCTCCCTATAGCCCCAGCTGGCCTAGAACTCACTATGTAAACCAGGCTGGCCTTGATCTCACAGAGATCTGCCTGCCTTTGCCTCCCTAGTGCTGAGACTAAAGGTGTATGCCACCACACCTGGCATCCATATAGTTTTTATATATGCACCATTTTCCTTCTCTAAATTTAGAAAATCTCCATATTCTGGAGCACATCTGAGCCAAAGAGTTTCATATACAGAATTATGTTATCTGACTTAATAAATCTAGTGGTTATAAAATTGTCACACCTTAATTTGTAGTTCTTTCATTAATATGAAATATCTATAGCTCTTCATGTACTTTCTGCCCATTACATATGAAACAAAATGTGAAGCACAAAATTTTTGACCCTAAAGAGAGCACCAGGGAATTGGAAGTTAGGAGAAAGTGAGCCACTAGAAACAGGATTAAGTAATAGACAGTAGCACAGCTGCAGCAATGCAACATCCCTAAAGCCAGTGAAGACAAACCTGTGGAGGAAGGATTTGGTGTTTTGTGAGAGATGACAAAACCTGAAGAGGCCCAGGAAAATGAGCATGATTAACAAAAAAGAACACAAAACATTTTTTCCAGTTTGTCTTCCTTCTAAAGATTATCCAATCAAAATATTTGTTTAGATGTTGTAGCCATGTGAATGTCATGGCAACTAAAACATAGCTATCTACTATTTACAGTATACATATCAACATATGGATTCATCTATTTTGAATAAACCCTGAGAAGATAAAGAGCATATACATACAACAGAGTTATAGGATACCAAATCAACACCAAAATGAATTGTTTCTATATCCTAACAATTAAAAAAATCCAAAAAGAAAATTAAAGAAACAGTTTCAGAAAGCATCAGAAGTAGAAAGGAGAAGTGGGAGGATGGCTTGTTCGGTAAAGTGATTTTCAGGAAAGTATAAGGACTTAAATTTCATCCCCAGATATAGTTATTATGTGTTTCTATAATCCCAGCATGAGGAGGCCGAGACAAGAGAGTCTCTAGGGCTGTGGGCCTGCCACTCTAGCCCAATTGGTGACCTCCAGATTAATGAAAAATTCTGTCTCAAAAGAAACCCAAAAAACCTGGGCAGTAAAACTCTGGATTACAGTGTTTGGACCATTGCTTGAGGTTCTGGGTTTCATCCCCAACATCAGGAGTTAAAAAATAGTATCAAGGTATGGTAGTACAAGCATATAATTATAGCACTGGGAAGGCTGAGCCAGGAGCCAGCCAAGGCCACATAATGAGACTGTCAAAAAAAAATAATAAAGCTGGGCTGGAGAGATGGCCTAGCCGTTAAAAGCGCCGACCGCTCTTACAGAGGACCCGGGTTCGATCCCCAGCACCCACATGGCGGCCGAGAACCGTCTGAAACTCCAGTTCCAGGAGAACTCCAGTTCCAGGGGAATCCGACACTCTCTTCTGACCTCCGCGGCATTGCACGACACGGGTGCACAGACTTGCATGCAGACAGTACATTCATACACATACAGAAATAAATAAAAAAAAATTAATAAAAAAAATAAAAAAAGCTGAAACATGACTAAAACATTAATTTTATAAATATATATGTATATATAGTAACAATAAAAATTAGAGTATATTTACTAAGTATATATATTAAAATGTACAATAGTATATAATGAATACTGGACTATTGCTCCTACTTAATAACAAAAGTTACCTTATCAGATTCTATTGTGTCTCCTATTTCTCTGTTCCTTTTTTTTCAAAGGGCATTTTGAGTTTTGTGATTACCACTACAATTACTTTTTTAGTGACTATATCATGTTTGTATATCCAAACAATATTTAGACTCCATGTTTAACTTTATTTAACTATAATTCCACCGAAAGTATGCTTCATGTAATATACCTGAAATATATCCACATTGTTGCATTTTACTTTTAGTCCTTTTATTGCTTTTGCTTTGCAATATTCTAGTGCATAAATATACTATGGTTTATCAACCGGGAGTGGTGGTACACGCCTTTAATCCCAGCAGAGGCAGGTGGATTCCTGTGAGTTCAAGGCCAGCCTGGTCTACATAGCCAGCTGGGACTAAAGGGAGACCTTGCCTCAAAAAGACCAAAAAATAAAAAATAAAAAAAATAAATAAACTATGGTTTATGTATTTTATTCTTGCTGGAATGTTGAATTGTTTCCAGAGTTTTGCCATTACACATAGTGCTATTCTATATATTCTTTTTTTTTTAAGTTTTTTTTTAATTTTTTTATTTATTTCTGTATGTGTATGAATGTACTGTCTGCATGCGGGTCTGTGCACCCGTGTCGTGCAATGCCGCGGAGGTCAGAAGAGGGTGCCGAATTCCCCTGGAACTGGAGTTCTCCTGGAATTGGAGTTTCAGACAGTTCTCGGCCGCCATGTGGGTGCTGGGGATCGAACCGGGTCCTCTGTAAGAGCAGTCAGCGCTCTTAACAGCTAGGCTATCTCTCCAGCCCTCTATATATTCTTTTAACATGCGCCAGAATGTTTATTTAAAAGTCAAACTGCCTGGTTATTGGAAATGTACCTTTTTCAACTTTATTTTAAAAAAAGTCCACATTTCATAAAACTTTGCTGATTTATATTGCCAGCAACAAATTGTTCCATTTGCTGTATTTTATATTATTGTATTTCATCTTACTAATCTGGACAATATAAAAAATATTAAATACTTTTTGTTGTTGATGGCAATGGTGTGTGTGTAGGGGGCGTTTCCCCAGACAGGCCCCCTTATGTAACCATAGCTGACTGAAACTGATAATGGTCTACCTTAGCCTCCCACTTTAGAGACGACAGCTGTGCCCAACTTCTGAATCACTCTTAATAGCCTTCCAAAATACATACATATTTGTGGCAATCAAAAGCTGGAAATGCTGCAGTTTTAAATTACTACCCATGTAAAAAATGTCTTTCTGGGGCTGGAGAGATGGCCTAGTGGTTAAGAGCACCGACTGCTCTTGCAGAGGACCCGGGTTCAATCCCCAACACCCACATGGTGGCTGAGAACCGTCTTTAACTCCAGTTTCAGGGGAATCCGACACCCTCTTCTGACCTCCAAGGCATTGCATGACATGGGTGCACCAACCTGCATGCAGACAGTACATTCATACACATAAGAAATAAATAAAATTTAAAGTCTTTCCTAGAATTTTGAAAAATTTTAGATTACTGAGGCTCTTTTGATCCTATGTGGCCTTGAATCACTTCACATGTGCTATTGTATCTACCTGGAAAGCATTGTCTATTGCCATCATGTCTTCCTTCTCAAAGTCACAGTGATCCTCAAGGTAAATTGTCAGGTCCTTTTCAGGGTAACTTTATATTTGTATTTTTCTTGATATAATCATATTTGGTATAATAAATTTGTGCTTATTTATACTAGTAATATAATTGATCAAATATTATATTGCTTTAAGCAAGTTTTTAAAATCTGTCTTTATGAGATAAATTTGTTGCTGTATATAAAATTTCCGGGCTGGAGAGATGGCCTAGCAGTTAAGAGCGCCGACCGCTCTTGCAAAGGACCCAGGATCGATCCCCAGCACCCACATGGCGGCTGAGAACCGTCTGTAACTCCAGTCCCAGGAGAACTCCAGTTCCAGGGGAATCCGACACCCTCTTCTGATCTCCGCGGCATTGTACGACACGGGTGCACAGACCCACATGCAGACAGTACATTCATACAAAAATACAAAAAATATATTTAAAAATTTCCAACCTATTCCTTTTTCATACTAAATTTTGATAAGATCTTTTTAGCATGGGTATATAGCAAATTGATGGACTGAGGCATTAATTCATTTTGGTTTCCATCTTATTTATCTAGAAATCAATAACAGTTCCCTTTAGAGAAGTATATAAGTCTTGATTTCTCCTTTTAATTAAATTTGGGGATTTTTTTTCCTTTCAAATATGAATTCCTTGAAACATCTGATCTTCCACCTTATATCCTTGCATCATTTACATTAACTGTCTGTGGCCAGGTATGTTGTTCAATGATTATGTTTCACTTTAGTAACTGAAAAGCAAAATTAGCAGCTCCTCTGTTGGTCCTTTAGTAATATTTATTATAGCAGAATGTTGTGTTCTTTATTTGATCCAAGTTCCTCTGTGAGTCATTAGCTGAACAGCAGATAATTTGGATTAGTTTTTTTTCATGCCTTTCCCATTTGTTTTTAGAATTGTGCAGGCTCACAACTAAATTTTTCCCACTATTGTCCTCATAGCTCCATTATCTTTCCAACCTTTGTATTTGTAATACTTAACATTAGAAAATCTTGGGTAGCCATTCAACTTCTATTTATATTGTATGATGTGTGTGTGTGTGTGTGTGTGTGTGTGTTTATAGGTTTATAACCTGGACCTTTTTTTTCTGGATCTTTTTCTCACTGAAATGATTAAAGTGAACAGATGGCATTTTTCTTGTATAATTAACCTGACTAGAATAATAATAAGCAGTTGTTAAGTACAAACTATGGTCTAGGTGCTATCATTTAATCTAAGGACTGTGAATCCTATAAGAAGATTGTTGTAAAGATAGTTATACAGACTTAACAGGATCAGGTCATTGGAAGGATATGTAACATTCAACAGAAAATGCTTTAAAAACTTTCTGTAAAAATATAGCAGGTTAGGGGGCTGGAGAGATGGCCTAGCGGTTAAGAGCACCGACCGCTCTTACAGAGGACCCGGGTTCGATCCCCAGCACCCACATGGCGGCCGAGAACCGTCTGGGACTCCGATTCCAGGAGAACTCCAGTTCCAGGGGAATCTGACACCCTCTTCTGACCTCCGCGGCGTTGCACGACACGGGTGCACAAACCTACATTCAGACAGTACATTCATACACATACCAAAATAAATTTTAAAAAAAATTTAAAAAAGCAGGTTAGAAGAGAGTATAGGCACAAGTAAACAAAAGACTCCTATAGGTTAAACTCTCAGGACATCACATAGGATCATGACCTCAGTGTAAACCACCAAATTTGTACAGAGAATTTTGGTGTCAAGAAAGCCCCTAGATATATCCAGTGAAATTTTTTATCCCTTCTGGCCAAAAGTCAGGCTGTCTGAGTCCTTCAGGTATAAGGAGTCGTTGGGTCTGGCTGTAAAATAACTATGTTATCTTGTTTAGTATTTTATTTTATGTGTATAAGTGTATTGCCTGCCTATGTGTTATGTGTCCTGCAAGGCCTGCAGAGGTCAGAAGAGGGCGTCAGATTCCCCTGAAACTGGAGTTACAAACAGTTGTTAGCTGGTATGTGGGTGCTGGGAATCAAACCCAGGTCCTCTGCAAGAAAAGCCAGTGCTCTTAACCACTGAGCCATCTATCCAGCTTCCAAAATAACTATATTATCTACAATAATAAAGGTAGAACTTCTTCTTGGTCTTCGGAAACTGAGACTGAAAAATAATTGATCCCAGATCATACAAGTATTAGATGTAAAAGGCAAAGACTGAACCTCAGGTTTGTATGACTTCAAAACCCAAAGTTCTAATTATTACAATAAATGTCATAGTTCTAAAGTCATTCTCTCAGGCAAATTACCTGAGATTATTAACTGTCATTAAAAATTGGGTCATGAGCCGGGCATGGTGGCACACGCCTTTAATCCTAGCACTTGGGAGACAGAGGCAGGCAGATCTCTGTGAGTTCAAGCCCAGCCTGGACTACAGAGCGAGTTCCAGGACAGCTGGGGCTACAGGGAGATCCTGTCTCAAAAAGACCAAAAATAAATAAATAAATAAATAAATAAATAAATAAATAAATAAATATAAAAATTGGGTCATGGACCAGCAAAATGTTTCAATAGGTAGAAGCACTTGCTGCCAACCCTGATGACCTGAGTTTAATCCCTGGGACCTGCATGGTAGAACTAAAGTTGTCCTCTGGCCTCCACATGCCCATCATGGCATGTCACAGATATACATGCACAAAATAAATGTATATATAATTGTAAAAGTAATCAAGATATTCTACTGTTGCACAAAATAAAACCAGTTTTAAAATATACAAAATATTTGAATAGATAGTAAGCCCATGAAAATATACAATGTATATATAATTGTAAAAGTAATCATGATAAAAAATTAGAGTAATCAAGATATTCTAATGTTGCACAAAATAAAACCAGTTTTAAAATATACAAAATATTTGAGTAGATAGTAAGCCCATGAAAAGTGTTTGTTATCATTAATCACTAGGGAAGGACAAGTTAAATGACAATGAAATACTACTACACATACAATGGTTGTTTAACAAAAACAAAAACAAGATCCACATAAACCCTAATGTCTGTATGCTACCCATGGGCATGTAAAGTGGCACTGCCACATTTATAGAAAATATTTGGAATGTAGTTTGGCTCATTTTTTACAAAATGAAGCCATACTTTTTTTTTAATATGGAACGTTTCATGAATTTGCATGTCATCCTTGTGCAGGGGCCATACTAATCTTCTCTGTATCATTCCAATTTTAGCATATGTGCTGCCAAAGTGAGCATAGCATTTTTTTTTTTTTTAAAGACAGGATCTCATATAGCCCAGGCTGGCCTGGGACTTGCTGGGTAGCTAAAAATTACCCAAGTGCTGGAATTACAGATATGTGCCACAGTACCCACATACAATAGTTTTGCTCAAGAATCAACCTATCAGAGAGACATGACACATGTCTGTAATCCTAGCACTTGGGAAGCTGAATCAGAAGGATTGCCATGAATTTGATGCCAGCTTAAGCTCTACTTAGAGTTCTAGGCTAGCCTAAGCTACAGAGTGAGAACCTTTGAATCGAACTATCTGAAAATTCCCACCTGAGTTGGGGAGGGAGCTCACAAAGTCCCACCCATAACACAGGAGCTATTTGCACTTGATGGTTACTGGGGGAGGGAGAGTCAGTTTTCTTCAGGGATATGGCCCCTGGTAGTTTGCACATGTGCCAGTGAATGGCCTACACTAATCCACAAACTGGCAGCACTGATTGGACTCAGTGGGTTAAGAAAGAGCACATATTGGGGCTGGAGAGGTGGTTCAGCAGTTAAGAGCATTGACTACTCTTGCAGAGGACCTGGGTTCAATTCCCAGCACCCACGTGGTGGCTAAGAATCATTTTTAGACCATGTGGTGGCACACTCCTTTAATCCCAGCACTCAGGAGGCAGAGGCAGGCAGATCTCTGTGAGTTCCAGGCCAGCTGGGACTAAAGGGGACTTCATCCCTTTCTTAACAACCACTGTTATCCAGTCTTTTGCCTCTACTATATTCTCTTGCATACTTTTGACCAGAACACCTCCAGTGAAGCCAGTTCCCATTGTATTTGAGCTATCCTGAAGTATACATTATTTCTTTTATGAAACTCTCTCTCTTCCTGACTTTCCCTGACTCTCCTGGTTCCTCTGAGTGTTCCTTCTCAGGACTCCTTTGCAGAACTTGGTTTCGTTTGTAACCCTTCTCTTCCTTTACACTATAAACTTTAAGATATAGCTCCTGTGATTATAAGCTGACTTTACCATTTGAGTAGTTCTATTCTACTGCATATTTTCATTTGAGCTGCTCATAGATACTTCAAATTCTACCTATTTCCTAAATTACAATCACTTTCCCATGGCCTATATCGCCCACAGCCATTTGTTCATGCAGTTTCCTACTTAAGCCCATGTATGTAAGAAACTCAACAAGTACCAATAACACCTTTCATAGGAAGAATCTCCAATACTTTCATATTGTGGATATTACAAAGTATATCTTTTTATCTTTTATTGAAGTTTTGTCCATTTCATACATCACTTCTCAGTTCAATCCAGACTTATTTCCCCCTCATGCCCTCCACCCCTCCCAAGTTCATGCAGTCTGCCATACATGTCCTGTTTCCCCTTCTGAGTCTTTTCAAAGCAGAAGATTATTTTGTGGGGGGAAGAACTCTACTGTTTCAGTCAGTTTCCTGTCCCAGTTCTTTTGTTGTTGTTTCCCTCCAATCTGTATACAAAGTATATCTTGAACTATAGTACTTAATTAGACTGCCATTGGATCTTATAGCTTACTGTTAATAAGGAAGCTCGTGTTACTATGCCACAAACTATTTTACTTTGATTGCTCTATTTCAACATAAATATTTTCTTCTATATTTTGTTTCATGTCTTTACAAATGTTTTTCTAAAGTCAGGCATGGTGTCTCATGCCTATAAATCCCAGCACTCCTGAGGCTGAGGCAGGTTTACCACAGTTTGAAGCCAGCCTAAGTTACAGGGTGAAACTCTAAAACAAAACAAAACAAAGCCACACATCACATAAGAGGATCTGTGACATTACAAAAGAAGTTAAAAGCACAGTCCCACCATTCTCTGTTCTTTTGTAAGTAGACAGATAGATGTTCATGCATTCATTTTATTTATTCATTTTTATTTATTTATTTATTTTTGTATGTGTATGAATGTACTGTCTGCATGTAGGTCTGTGTACGCATGTCGTGCAATGCCGCAGAGGTCAGAAGAGGGTCTCGGATTCCCCTGGAACTGGAGTTCTCCCAGAATTGGAGTTACAAATGGTTCTTAGCTGCCATGTGGGTGCTGGGGATCAAACCCGGGTCCTCTGCAAGAGCAGTCGGTGCTCTTAACCGCTAGGCTATCTCTCCATCCCCCATGCATGCATTTATGGTATAGAGGTCACAGGACAACCTTTGGTGTTCTTCCTTACATATATCATCCACCTTTTTAGAGACAGGATATCTCATTGGCTCACAGCTTGTTGATTTAGCTAGACTGACTGGCTGGCCCGCAAGCCCCAAGACACTGCCTGTCTCTGCCTTCCCTGTGCTGGGATTACAAGTAGGTACCACCAAACCTGGCTTTTTAAAACATTGGTTCTCAGGATCAAGCTCACTGTAATCAAAGTAAACTTTGGAATGTAGAAATGTAATCTGTTAGCCTTAGGATAACTGGATAAAACCCATTCCATTTAATATGAACTACAACCTCCAAGTTGATCTGGTTTGCCTATCTCCATCATTACTCCAGTGTGCTGTGGCCAAGCAGTACCAGGAGAATCCAGGTTTTCCTGTAGTTTTTTCCCCTCTTAGTCATTAAACTATGGTAGTTTAAAATAGGCCATTTACAACGTGTAGGTTCTACAGATCCTACAGATCAGTCAGAATTTGGTGTTGCTTTTTGGTTTTGTTTTTCAGAGAGCCAGTTACTAACCTTTTAGCAGCATGTTCCTGGTACCAACCTCACCTCCAGATTCTACCCCTGTGAATGTTATAATTCTTTAAAGGACTTTACTGTCTTTAGACTCTATGCACTTACATATGTTTTGTTTATGTCTTTGAATTAAACTTCTTTTACCATTCTTTATGGGTCCAATTATTCTAAACTGAACAAAACTGATGGCCAAATTTAGGTGAATATGAAATTGTTATTTTGGATGACTAGGAGTTGGGAAAGTGTCACAAGGACATTCATTGAACTCCTAGGGTGTTACTGAAAATGCAGCCTCCTCACAAGCTGAAAGTTCGGCTTGTTTGTCTGGCAGTATCCTTAACTAGGGTCTCTTCCCCCTCTTTTCCCCAATACAAATTAAAAACCTTTACGAAGTCTTAAAATACTTGAAAGAATATAATGTAATACTAGGAGACATGTAAACATTTTGTAAGTTCTATATTCAGAACTTCACATACATATCTCTAAAACATGTTATTTCATATGGAGTTTTTTTGCAAAATACATCATTTCTTTACTTAAATACCTGTCCAGGTAACATGTATATTTATATCCTAAGTAGAAATATTTTTTAGTATAAGTATTAGAAAAGTTACGCTGAAGAATGAGCCTATTTGTTACTGTGTTAACATTTGCAGCAAGCAGCACAGTCAGAAATATAGTTCCTTAGCCAGGCGTGGTGGCGCACGCCTTTAATCCTAGCACTCGGGAGGCAGAGGCATGTGGATCTTTGTGAGTTCAAGGCCAGCCTGGTCTACAGAGTAAGTTCCAGGACAGCTGGGACTACAGGGAGACCCTGTCTTGAAAAGACCAAAAAAAAAAAAGAAATAGAGTTCCTCCATTTCTCTACCTCTGTGAATGGCAGTGGGACATCGGCCTCTGTCCTCTCACTTGTTTGCTCCCTCTTTTGTCATGTGGGATTATTATAGCATTGATACTGAATTTTAAAAATTTAAATATGTAATCCAAGCACTCAGGAGGCAGAGGCAGGCAGACCTCTGTGAGTTCAAGGCCAGCCTCGTCTACAGAGCGAGTTCTAGGCCAGCTGGGGCTACAGAGATGCCCTGTCTCAAAAAACACCAAAAAAAAAAAAAATTAAATATGAAGGTAAAACCCTGAAAGTACAGTATCTACTGTTCAGAAATACACAGTCTCATGAAGGAAGCAAACCATTCTCTACAAAAGAATTGCTGCAGGGGCTGGAGAGATGGCCTAGTGGTTAAGAGTGCTGACTGCTCTTACAGAAGGACCCGGGTTCGATCCCCACCACCCACATGGCGGCCAAGAACCATCTGAAACTCCAATTCCAGGAGAACTCCAGTTCCAGGGGAATCCGACACCCTCTTCTGACCTCTGTGGCATTGCACGACACGGGTGCACAAACCTGCATGCAGACAGTACATTCATACACATACAGAAATAAATAAAAATAAAAAAAATAAAAGAATTGCTGCAATGTTAGTAAATGATTAACCTCAAATAATTAATTACCTGAAATGCCACTTGCTAACTGGTAACAGTGGGCAAGATGCCCAACATTACCAAGCATCATCTCCTCATGTATGTAATGAGAATAATACCAGTCCTGCTTAGTGTACTATATTGATGAACAATTGAGAGCTACATTTACACAAATTAAAAGTTATAAATAGGGCTGGGCTCAGTGGTAGAACATATGTTTAGCATGTGTTTTCATTGTAGAGATCTTTAATGTTTCATTTCAATTTTCACTGTAGAGATATTTAATGTTTTTGGTTAGGTTTGTTCCTAAGTAATTTTTTTGAAGTTAATGTGAATTGGAGGGTTTCCTTGTATGCTTTTTCTGATTGCTTGTTGTTGGTATATAGAAACACTACTGATTTTTATACATTGATTTTTGTAACCTGCCACTTTACTGAAAGTAGTAAAGCAGTTTTCTGGTGGGATTTTTTAAATCTCTTATGCCATTTGCAAACAGAGATAATTTGACCTCTTCTTTTCCAGTTATTACTCCTTTAATTTCCTTCTCATCTTACTGCCCTTACAAGAGTTTCAAGCACTATATTGAAAAGGAGTGGCGATAGAGGACAACCCTGTCTGGTTCTATATTTTAATGGGAATGCTTCCAGTTTTTCTCCATTTAGAATGATGTTGGCTATGAGTTTGTTACATATATATCTTTAATGATATTGAGGTATGTTCCCTCCAGACCTACTTTTTTATTGAAGTTTTGTGCATTTCATATATTTCTTAGTCAAATTTAGACCCATTCCCTCTTCCATGCCCCCCTCCCCACCAGAGCTCATGTGTTCTTTTTTACAGTCTTTTGTTTTTTGATGCAGAAGTTTACTGTTTTGATCTTTGAACGGGTCTTTTTTGTTTTTCTTGTTCCCTCCAATTTGTATTGCTCCAAAATATGTGTGTGTGTGTGTGTGTGTGTGTGTGTGTGTGTGTGTATATATATATATATATATAAATGCCACACATATACCAAAATTATGGCATCTGAAAATAAATTTTATCCTACAAAGGTGAAAGGACCAAAAAAAAAAAAAAGAAAAGAAAGGAAAAGAAAAGAAACTATAGGTCAGTTCCAAAACATGTTTAGGGATTCACATTTTTTTTATTTGGTCTTTTCGAGACAGGGTCTCCCTGTAGCCCCAGCTGTCCCAGAACTCACTCTGTAGACCAGGCTGGTCTTGAACTCGCAAAGATACGCCAGCCTCTGCCTCCCAACTGCTGGGATTAAAGTTGTGCCCCACCATGCCCGGCAGGGATTCACATTTTAACAGTAGAGCAGTGTGCAGGTAAAAAGAAATATTACTTAATATTCCTATGTTACATAGCAAGTTGATGCATTTTTAATGTAACTTTTTTATGTTTTAGTTTTTTATTTTTTATTTTTTCTAAGATCTCAAGTTTCATATCTGAAGTACAATTTCTCAGGCCTTGCTGATTGTTTGTTTCTGGTTATACTTTGCTTTTAAGGCCACATATTTAGCCCAGATTAACCAAAGCTTTTGTTCCCTCAAGGTGGTTAAGGATCTGGTCCTCAGGCAGACCTACTTTTAACATGAATGCATGTTAGATTTTGTCAAAAGCCTTTTCTGCATCTATTGATATGACCATGTGATTTTTGTCTTCAGGTCCATTTGTATGTCTTAGGACATTTATTGACTTACATATGTTGAATCATCCCTGCATCTCTGGGATAAAGCCTACCTGATCATCATGGATGATCTTTATGATATGCATCTATATGCAATTTGCAAGTATTTTGTTGAATATCTGCATCTATATTCATTAAGACTATGGGCCTATAATTTTCTTTCTTTGTTGTATCTCTACCTGGCTTTGGTACTAGAGTGGTGCTGGCTTCATAGAAGGAATTTGGAAATTCTCCTTCTGCTTCTCTTTTTGAATAGTTTGAGCAGTATTAGTTGTAGAGTTTTGAATGTTTGGTAGAATGCTACTTTAAAACCATCTGGAACTGGGCTTTTTTTCAGTCAGGAGGTTTTGTATTACTGTTTCAATTTCCTCATTTGTTATGGTTCTGTTTAAACTGTTGACCTCGGGGCTGGAGAGATGGCTCAGTGGTTAAAAGCTCCAACTGCTCTTGCAGAGGACCTGGGTTCAATTCCCAGCACCCACATGGCAGCTAAGAACCGTCTTTAAGCAAGGCGTAGTGGCACATGCCTTTAATCCCAGCATTCAGGAGGCAGAGGCAGGTGGATGAGGCCAGCCTGCCTGGTCTACAGTGTGGGTTCCAGGCCAGCTGGGACTATAGAGAGACCCTGTCTCAAAAAAAACATAAAAAAGACATAAACTGTCAACCTCTTCTTGGTTTAACTTTGGTGGTGTCCATGACTTTAAAAATTCATCCATTTTGTTTAGGTTTTCAAATTTAATGGAGTATAGATTTTTTACATATTCCTTGCTGTAGTTTGTCTTCCATTGCTGTGACAAAACACTCTGACCGACACCAACTTGAGGAGGAAAGGGTTTATTCAGCTTACATCTCCTGGGTCACAGTTCATTATTTAGGGATCCCAAGGCAGGAACTCAGGGCAGGAGCCTGGAGGCAGGAGCTGAAGCACAGGCCATGGATGAATGCTGTCCACTGGCCTGCTCCCCTGGCCCATGCCCAGCCTGCCTTCTTATACACAACAACGTGCCCAGGGTGGCACTACTCATTGTGGGCTGGGCCCTCCCACACTGCTCGACCATCAAGACAATACTCCACAGATGTGGCCACAGGCCAATCCAATGGAGCCAATTCCCCAATTGAGGCTCCCTCAACCTAGGTGTGTCAAGTTGACACTAAAGCTATCCACCACAATTGACCCCTTGTCAACTTGACACACAAAACATATCACTATTAAACCACCATCTTTCCACTTCTTATCCCTAAGGTATGATGTTAACACTAACCACAACCTAAGGCAGTACAACCTTAAAAACCCCAGTCCTTAAAATGTTTAAACACTTAAAAGTTCACGGTCTGTTAAAAGTCTCTTAACTGTGGGCTGCTGTAAAATCCAAAACAAGTACTGTCTTATTTCAAAGGGAAGAATCAGGCACTCTCAAACAAAACCTAAGTCCAGCAAAGTAGCTCAAGGCTGGACACCTGCGATTCACTCACGATCTTCTGGACTCCAAAGGGTTTCGGCAGCTCCCCCTCTCCAATTCTGCCGTCTGTGGCACACACAGCTCATCTCACAGGCCCAGGCCGACTCCATTCCACACCTGCCACTGGTCTTAGTGGTCATCCCACGGTCCCGGCATCTCCAAAAAGCTGGGGTCGCCACTGAAACTGAGGCAGCACCCTCACCAATGGTCTCTTCTGACCTCTCCTGGTGCAAAGCCTCAGCTTCTCTCCATGACCCCTGCAGTCCTGGGGTCTTCACTGCAGCCGAGGTGCACTTCCACCAAAGGTCTTTTCTGACCTCTCACAGTGCCAAGCCTCGGCTGCTCTCTGTGACCCCCTCAAATTTCAACACTGGAACCATATAGGAGACTCTTACATGTTACCAAGTCCTGCTTCTGGCTCGAGATGGAGGCTCAGGCCCCTTCTGGAACATAGCTTCTGTGTGCTGACCCTGAAGAAATTCTTCTCAGAAGATTTCACCACAATGATGCTGGTCTCTTGTTACTTACAGCTGATTCTTCAGCACCAACTAACCAGCATCAATTGTCCCAGTACAGCAAAGATTTCCCTTCAGGTTCTAGTCTCTTGTTACTTACAGCTGATTCTTCAGCCCTAGCTGACCAGAACCCACAGATTACAGTCCTGATGATCTCTGTTCCCCTTTGAAACTAGAAACTTCACAAGCCAGGCCTCCATCTTCTACAACTCCTTCAGCAAATCTGCTCCAATCTCCACAGCAACAATCTTTAGGCATTCAATGATCTTTCCAGCCCAAAGTTCCAAACGCCTCCACAATCATTCCCCAAAACACCAAGGTCAGGTCTGTCACAGCAATGCCCCACTCTTCTGGTACCAATTTCTGCTGTAGTTTGTCTTCCATTGCTGTGACAAAACACTCTGACCGACACCAACTTGGAGAGGAAAGGGTTTATTCAGCTTACATCTCCTGGGTCACAGTTCATCACTTAGGGAGCCCAAGGCAGGAACTCAGGCCAGGAGCCTGGAGGCAGGAGCTGAAGCACAGGCCATGGAGGAATGCTGTTTACTGACTTGCTCCCCTGGCCCATGCCCAGCCTGCCCTCATACAGTACACAACAACCTGCCCAGGGTGGCACCACCCATAGCGGGCTAGGTCCTCCCATACTGTCTTGACAATCAAGACAATACTCCACAGATGTGGCCACAATCCAATCCAATGGAGCCAATTCCCCAATTGAGGCTCCCTCAACCCAGGTGTGTCAAGTTGACACTAACGCTATCCAGCACACTCTTTCCTCCATTGAGCTTTTTTGGCCCCTTTATCAAATGAGGTGGCTGAAATTGTATGAGCCCAAGTTTGGATCTTCAATTTTGTTCCATTGGTCAATGGGTCTGTTTCTGTGCCAATACCAGGCTGTCTTTATGACTATAGCCATGTAATATAGCTTGAAGTCTGGTAAGGTGATCCCCCTTTATTGCATTTTTTCACTCAGGGCTTTAGCTGTTTGGGGTCTTTTGTTTTTCCATATGAATTTAAGGATTTTTTTTTTCCAAGTCTGTGAAGAAACTCATGGGGATTTTCATTGGGATTGCATTGAATCTGTATATAATTTGAGTAGAATGGACATTTAATTTTTCCAATCCATGAGCATGGGAGGTTTTTCCATCTTTTGATGTCATCTTCAATCTCCTTCTTCAGCAGTTTAAAATTTTTGTTGTAGAGATCATTGGTATCTTTGGTTAGGTTTGCTCCCTGGTATTTTTTTTAGGCTATTGTGAGTGGAAAGGTCTCCTTATATTCCTTCTCCAGTTGCTTGTTGTTGGTGTAAAGAAAGGCCACTGATTTTTGTACGTTAATTTTGTATCCTGCCACTTTACTGAAACTCTTAATTATTTCTAGGATTTTTCTGGTGGAGTTTTTAGCATCCCTCAGGTAAACTATCATAACATCTGCAAACAGGGACAGTTTGACTTCCTCTTTTCCAGTAGTATTCCTTTAATTTCCCTTTCTTGCCTTAATTGCCCTAGTGAGTGTTTCAAGCACTATATTGAAGAGGAGTGTCGATAGGGGGCAGCTTTGCTGGGTTCCCGCCTTTAAGGGGAATGCTTCTCATTTTTCTCCATTTAGGATGATGTTGTCTGTGGGTGTGTTGTATATGGCTTTGATTTTATTTAGGAATGTTCCCTTCAGTCCAGGTCCCTCTAGAACTTTAAATATGAAGGGATGCTGGATCTTGTCAAAGGCTTTTTTTGCATCAATTGAGATGATTGTGTGATTTTTGTCTCTCAGTCCATTTATGTGTTTTATGGTATTTATTGATTTACATATGTTGAACCATCCCTGTATCTCTGGTACGAATCCAACTTGATCATGATGGATGATCTTTTTGACGTGGTTCTATATGCGATTTGCATTATTTTGTTGAGAATTTTTGCATATGTGTTCATTAATGAGATGGGTCTGTAGTTTTCTTTTTTGGTTGTATCTTTGCCTGGTTTTGGTATTACAGTGATGCTGGCTTCATAGAAGGAATTTGGGAGATTTCCCTCTGTTTGTATCCTTCTGAATAGTTTGAGTACTAATGGTTGTAAGACCTCTTTAAATGTTTTATAGAATTCTGCTGTGAAACCATCTGGGCCTGGGCTTTTTTGTTGTTATTGGGAGGTTTTTTTATTACATCTTCAATTTCCTCAAATGTTATGGGTCTGTTTAAACTGTCAATCTCGGGACTGGAGAGATGGCCTAGCGGTTAAGAGCACCGACGCTCTTACAGAGGACCCAGGTTCGATCCCCAGCACCCACATGGCGGCTGAGACTCCAATTCCAGGAGAACTCCAGTTCCAGGGGAATCCGAGACCCTCTTCTGACCTCTGCAGCATTGCACGACACGGGTGCACAGACCTGCATGCAGACAGTACATTCATACACATACAGAAATAAATAAAAAATTAAAAAAAAAATAAATAAATAAACTGTCAATCTCCATTTTTCTTAGGTTTTCAAGCTTAGTAGAATATAGGTTTTTGAAGTATTCTCGTATGATTGTCTGGATCTTTTCGTTATCTGTTGTGATGTTTCCCTTTTCATCACGAATACTATTGATTTGGAGTTGCTCTTTCTTTTGGTTAACTGGGTTAGAGGTCTGTCTATCTTGTTTATCTTTACAAAGAACTAACTTTTGGATTCATTGATTTATTTTTTTTATTGTTTTCTTTGTTTCTATTTCATTGATTTCTGCTCTGATTTTTGTTATTTCTTCCTGTCTGTTGGGTTTAGGGTCCATTTGTTGCCATCTCTTAAGTGTTTTTAGCTGTAGTGTTAGATCATTTATTTGTTCCCTTTCTGTTTTTTTTAATGTGGGCACTTAGGGCTATAAATTTCCCTCTTAGGACTGCTTTTAAAATATCCCACAGGTTTTTTTGTGTTGTGTTGTCTTTTTCATTTATTTCCATGAGTACTTTTATTTCATTCTTTATTTCTTCCCTGACCCATTAATTATTCAGGATTGTGTTTAGTCTCCATGTGTTCATGTAGCTAGTCGGGCTTATTCTGGTGTGAATATTGCGCTTTATTCCACTGTCATCTGATAGAATGCATGAAATAATTTCAATCCTTTTATATTTGTTGAGGTTTCTTTTGTGTCCCAGTATGTGGTCAGTTTTGGAGAATGTTACATGGGGTGCTGAGTAGAAAGTATATACTCTGGTGTTTAGGTGGAATATTCTCTAGATGTCTTTGAGGTCCATTTGTTGTATTGTTCAGTTCCAATATCTCTCTGTTTATTTTTTTGTGTGTCCAGTTGATCTATCCAAAGGACATAGTGGGGTACTGATGTCCCCCACTGTTAGTGTGCTGGGATTAATCTGTGTCTTGAAGATCTGCAGAATTGTGTTTGTATAGTTCAGTGGACCTGAGTTTGGTGCATAAACATTTAGGATTATGAAGTCTTTCTGGTTAATTGTTCTTTGATAAGGATGTAATGGCCCTCTCTATCTCTTCTGATTGACTTTACTCTGAGGTTTATTTTGTCTGATATTTAAATAGCAACTCCTACTTGCTTTTTGGTACCATTTGATTGGAATATTTTTTTCCATCCTTTCACTTTGAGTTGGTGTCTGTCCTTGAGGATGAGATGGGTTTCTTGAAGACAACATATAGATTGTTGTCTGTGTCTTTTGATTGGGGAGTTTAGACCATTAATATTTAAGGTTATTATTGAGAGATGTATGTTGTCTCATTTCAATTTATTCTTTGTTTGCATTCTTGGTCTAGGTTTGTATTTACACTGTTACGCTTTTATTAGTTTCTCTCTATAGTTGCTTGGGGATAGTTGCTTCTTTCCTCTGTTCTTTGCATTGCTTCAAGTATTTTCTGAAGTGTTGGTTTTTTTTTTACCTGTATTCTTTTATTTTGTTTATGTCATGAAATATAAAGAGCAAATCAGAGAACTAAGGGGAGAAAATGGAAAAACTCAGGAAGTATCTAAAAGGAAAGAATGATAAACTCTGAAAACAACTAGAGGGAGAGAATGACAAGCTCTGAAAAGCACTAGAGGAAGAGAAACACAAACTCCAAAAAGCACTAGAGGAAGAGAAACACAAACTCCAAAAAGCACTAGAGGAAGAGAAACACAAACTCCAAAAAGCACTAGAAGAAGAGAAACCCAAAGTCCAAAAAGAACTAGATGGAGAGAATGACAAACTCTGGAAAGAAGTGAAAACACTGAAAAGATCCCAGGCTGAAATGAAAAAGAAACAGACCAGCGAAGCAAGGAACTGCTTCCAAAAGGAAGTAGAAATTACTAAAGAAATCACAGGAAGAAGTAAAAAGGAAATGGAACATTCATCTAATCAACAGGAAAGGATATGAGAAAGCCTCAGAAGTAGAATGGATAAAGCAGAAAATGGAATATCTGACCTGCAGGACAACACAGAACAACTAAAATGCTCAAGTGAAGATTATGAACAATTTAAAAAAGCACAAGAGTGGAATAACCAGGAAGTGTGGGATACTATGAAAAGACCGAATCAAAAAACAAAAACAAAAGAAAAGACCAGCAGGCGTGGTGGCGCACGCCTTTAATCCTAGCACTTGCGAGGCAGAGGCAGGTGGATCATTGTGAGTTCAAAGCCAGCCTGGTCTACAGAGTGAGTTCCAGGACAGCTGGGGCTACAGGGAGACCCTGTCTCAAAAAGACCAAAAAAATAAAATAAAATAAAATAAACCAAATATTCACATCATAAATAGAGGAAGGAGAAGAATCCCAAGACAATGGTATGGATCAGATCTTCAACAGGATAATAGAAGAAAATTTTCCCAAACCGAAAAAAGACAAACCTATACAAATACAAGAAGCAGGAGATCTCCCAAAAGCAGCTCAGGCAAGTGCAGGTAGGTGGACAGCAGCTGAGTGCTTCAGCAAGGCTGATTGTTGATTGATTTCATCTAGTTAATCCGTTAATCCAGTTGTCTTTGGCTTGGTTGGCTTTTGTGGCTGTGGGGGCGGAGTTATCCTCCCAGCAGATATTAAAGGTGGTGTTGTCTGAGTCTATCTGAGATCTCCGGAGAGCAGCTCAGGCAAGCGCAGGTGCCCGGGCACCAGCTAGAGAGCCCGCCCACAGTTGGAGTCGCCCCCCCCAACTGAGATTACAAAGGCATCTGAAGGAGGCAAGCAAAGCAATCCTTCAACACAGTGAAGAGGCATTTAGGACCTACATTGGAATACAGGCAAGGAGAAGCTCATATGCCAGGAACACGAAGAAGAGACAACACAGGAAAGGGGCAGGAAAATCCCACATCAAGCTCTATAAACCCTATGGAAGATTCCTACAGTGGGATCCCCATGAGGATGGCACAGGACACAGATATCAGAAACACAATCGGGAACATATTTAAAGCACTGCAACATTATACAGAGCAAATCAAAGAACTAAGAAAAGAGAATGAACTCAAGAAGGACCTAGAGAGAGAGTGAAAAAGGAAATCAAGCACTCATCCAATCAAGAGGAAAGGAGTGGAAAAAGCCTCAGAAGCAGAATGGAGGAAGCAGAACAAAGAATATTAGACCTGGAATATAACACAGAACAACTAAAAACCTCAAGGAAGGATTATGAAAAATTTAAAAATATACAAAAGTGGAACAACCAGGAACTGTGGGACACTATGAAAAGATCGAACCTCCGAATCATAGGACTAGAGAAAGGAGAAGAATCCCAAGAGAATGGTATTGATCAGATCTTCAACAGAATAATAGATGAAAACTTCCCCAAACTAAAAAAAAGACAAACCAATACAAATACAAGAAGCACATAGAACTCCAGACAAGATCAGAAAAGAAATTCTCCACACCACATCATAGTTAAAATGCTAGACACCCAAAACAAAGACAAAATCCTCAAAGCCACAAGACAAAAACAGCAAGTGACCTATAAGGGGAAACCTATCAGAATTAAAACTGACTTCTCAATGCAAACTATGAAAGCAAGAAGAACCTGGAGCAAAGCATTCCCAGTGTTAAAGGACAATAGATGCCAACCCAGGTTACTATACCCAGCAAAAATGTCGATTATAATTGAAGGAGAGAGAAAAACCTTCCATGACATAAACAAG
>VZQC01007443.1:1175767-1247082 GCA_009823505.1 Rhizomys pruinosus | reverse complement strand
AACAACAACAACAACAACAACAACAGAAAGGACTGCATCAAAGAACTGACTGAAACAGTGAACTTCTGCTCAAAACAGTCAACTTCCTCATGGAGAATATTGAGAAAGACTGAGAAAGAGATGAAAAGCATGTTTGGCAGAATGCATGAGCTCTGGTGGGGTGGGCAAATGGGGGGGGGGGACACGGGTCTAGATTTGTTAAAAAAATAAAAATAAATTTATGTGAGAAATAAAACAAATACAAGAAGCACAGAGAACACCAAATAGACAAGACCAGAAAAGAAATTCTCCATGCCATATCATAATTAAAATGCTAGATGCTCAAAACAAAGACAAAATACTGAAAGCCAGAAGGGAAAAACAACAATTATGTTTAAGGGGAAACCCATCAGAATTACAGCTGACTTCTCAGTGCAAAGTATGAAAACCAAAAGAATGTGGACCAAAGTATTCCCAGTGCTAAACAACATTACATGCCAACCCAGATTACTTTACCCAGCAAAAATGTCAATTGTAGTTGAAGGATAAATTTCCCTCTTAAGACAGTTTTTAAGATCCCAGGGGTTTTGTTGTGTTGTATTCTCATTTTCATTTTGTTCTAGGAATACTTTGATTTCTTTCATAATTTATTCTTTATAACCCATTGATCATTCAGGAGTGTGGTTTTTTTTTTTTTAATCTCCATGAGTTTCTGTGTATTCTGGAGCTTCTTTTCCTGTTGATCATAAGCTTTATTGCACTGTGGTCTGATAGAATGCATGGAATTATATCAATTGTTTTAATTTGTTGAGTTTTGTTTTGTGTCCCAGAGTGTGATCAGTTTTAGAAAAGCTTGCATGGGGTGCTGAATAGAAAGTGTATTATTTGGTGCATGTGTGGAATATTCTGTAGATGCCCATTAGGTCCATTTCTTGTAAAGTGTTATTTAATTCAGATTTCTCTCTGTTTATTCTTTGACCTGTCTATTGAAGAGATTGGGGTATTGAAATCACCTGTGATTACTAAATTGGGGTTGATCTGTTTTTTATAGTCCTAGAGTACTGTTTTTATGACTGTGGTTGCACCAGAATTTGGTGCATATATGTTCATGATTGTAATATCTTTTTGGTCAATTGTTCCTTTGATTAGAATGAAGTGACCCTCTTTATCTCTTTTGACTAGTCTGTTTTGTCAAATATTAGAATTGTAACACCTGCTTGTTTTTTAGAGCAATTGCTTGGAATATTTCTTTCCATCCAGTGTATATCCTTAAAGCTGAGATGAGTTTCTTGAAAACAACCCAAAGATAGATTTTATTTTTTGATCCATCCTGCTGGTCTGTGTCTTTTGACAGGAGAATTGAGGGCATTGATATTTAATGATGTTATTGAAAGGTGTGTATTGGATACTGTCGTTTTAATTTATGTTTGTGGACCTATTTTGTGTTTCCATTATTATATCCTCCATTGTTTTCTTTCTGTAACCTCTTGAGTATATTCGTTCCTGTCTTCAGTCCTGTGTATTTTTTCAAGTATTCTCTGTAGGTAGAACATGAATTCTTTGGTAGACATAAATTCTTTCAGCCTATTCTTGTCCTGAAAAATTTTTCCCCTTCAACCTTGATAGATAGTTTTTCTGGGTAGACTATTGAGGGTTGGCATCCATGGTCATTAAAACTGGGAATACTTTGGTCTAGGCTCTTCTTGCTTTCATAGTTTTCATTCAAAAGTCAGCTGTGGTTCTCATGGATTTTCTTTTATATGTAACTTGTTGTTTTTCTCTAGCAGTCTTCAGTACCCTCTCTCTTTTTTCTGTATATTTAATGCTTTTACTATGATAAGTCATGGGGATTTTCTGTTCTGGTATGCCTAGTTGGTGTTCTATGCTCTTCTTGCATCTCTATAGTTAGGTCTTTCCTTAATTTGGGGAAGTTTTCTTCTATAATCATGTTGAAGATCTGTTCAATGCCATTGGCCTGAGATTTTCCTCTTCTTGTTAGCTTATAATACATAGATTTGGTCTTCTCGTGTTGTCCCACATTTCCTGCGTATTCCATTCTTGCGGGGGTTGTTTTTTTTTTTTTTTTTAATTTTACATATTCTTTGCTTAAGGACTCCAGATCTCCAACTTTGTCATCCAGTCTTGATATTCTGTTTTCTGTTTCATTCATTCTGCTTGTGAGGCTTTCTACTGTTGTTTCCCATAGGCTTATTGGGTTTTTCTATTTCATGTTCATTTCTGTTTGGGTTTTCCTCAGTATTTCTATCTCTTCTGTGAATTCAGTTTTGAAGTCATGAATTATTTTTGATATTTCATTAAGCCACAGATTTGTATACTCCTGAGCTCACACAACAAGTTCTTTGAGTTTGTGTTTTCTTTAAGTTCTTTGATCATCTTTATATTTGTTCTTTTAAATTCTGAATACAGCTATTCCTCAGAATGGTTGTCATCGTAGTGCACTTCTGAAGGGGGAGTGGGTTTTTGGGGGGACATATTCCCTTGGTTTTTCATATTATTTGTGTTTTTGTGCTGCCATTTGGGTATGTGGATATTTGTTGTTGGTTATCCGACCAGTAGGTATTTCTGTTTGGCTTTTGTTTAATTGAGTTTGGTATGGTTATATTGTTGATGTAGCTTGGTTGCTTTTTGTTCCAAGTCCTAGGTGGGCAGGTCTGTCCAGCAGATCGGGAGCCAAGGAAGATGAGGGTTAGGATTACCTGAGGTGGTGCTTAGCAATCTGTGCTAGGGTATTTAGCAAGTCTGGGTTAGCAATATGGATCAGAGCCGTAAGGTGGAAAATTTGTTGCCTTCCCGTGAATGTCCCAGGTTGGCAGGATGAAGGTGGGGAGGACTTGAAGAAATGAATAGAGAGAAAAGCAGGTTTTGACTTACCAGAATCCTAGGTAGGGTGAGACTGTCTGGCAGGTGAGGTGTGCCAGGGGAAATGGGGCTTGGGGTACCTGAAGGGGGACTGAGCCACCTATGCCAGGGTGGTTGGCCATTCAGGTTTAGGGAGTTAGTCCAGAGCAAGGATTCAAATTTTTTTTGTTGTTGTTGTTGTTGTTAGAAGGAAGTCGGGTATATTTCAGGCCCAACAGCTGTGTTGGGATTAGGATGACCAGCAAGCAGAATGTCCCAAAGTGGCAGTTTTTATACCCAAGCACACAAGGAAGTGGGCTTACAGTGAAATGGGTATAGGTGGATCTGTGGCTGGTATCAGTAGAAGCATCTTGAGATAAACTGAGGCTTGTGACTGGTATCAGTAGGAGCCTGAGTGGAGCAACTTTCTCAGAACTTCTACCTTAGTTGGCTTCCTGAAAAATCCCCAACTTAGGTGGGCTTACAACCTTACATTCTACCCTTTTGTGTCATAGGGATAGGGGGCAACATTTTTGTTCAAGCTGCTTCATGTTGATGGGGAACAATGAAGAGGGGGCTAATGACACAAGAGGGTGAGATGCTTTACACCTGGGTGTAACCATTGTCAGCAGGAATGAGTCCATATTTGTCTGAAGGGAGAGCAAGCAAAAATTTATTAAAACTGGTACAGGTGAGTTATTGGAAGCAGTCTTGCAAGCACCAGATACCACCTGGTAATAGCAAGCTATTACCAGAATGAGGAACGATGGCTGTATCACCTAATTGGACCCCCCCCCTACTTAGGGGTCCAATTAGGGGATACAGCCATGGGGGTTATGCTTTCCAGGATTCCCACTCTGAGGCTGAGGGGGGGGGGCACAGTTTTTGGCATTCCCAGCCTTTGACACAGACCAGGCTGCTAAGAGACTCAAGAAACTAGCTACTTTTGTCTTTTTACTAAGATCTGAAGTTTGATACCTGAAGTACAATTTCTCAGGCCTTACTGATTATTTATTTCTGGTTATACTTTCATTTTGGATGTTTAAGGCCACACAGTTAGCCCAGATTAACCAAGGTTTTTGTTTTCTCAAGGTCAGTTGAGGATCTGGTCCTCAGGGGTCACTTGGGTTTTGGGGGGAGGGAGCCCCTGGCTCCTTTCTGCTTTTCATTTACCAGTTGCATCCATGAGAGGACAAAGTCCAGTCTTGCTGGACCAGACTTCCTTTCTTGAAGCATGAGCAGACTTTCCTCTTTATAGACTGGACACTAGCTAAAGTCCCATTAGTGGATCTCCAAGACCTCCCTACACAGGAAGACTGGTGACTCATATTTGCAGGACATTTCAAGAGATGCCCCCATGCATAGTCCCCTGGGACTTAGTTGACCTCTGAAGGCAAGGAACAAAGTTATCCCCTTGGCTGAATTGGTTTGGGCATTAAGAATGGTCGTTAACAATCCAGAAGGCTAAGTTACACCAGCCTGATACTTCTAACTACTGAATAATATTTTAGAAAAGGGTTGGACAAAAGTTCAAGCACCCTTGTATTACACTGACTGGAATAGAGATTTAACACCATAGGTTGAGCAGGCATAGCCCATGAGAGAGAATTAAATAATTTCAGGAAACTATTTACTACAAATAGGAAGTCTCTTTCCCAGATTCCCATATCCTGATTTATAGTTCTTCCAGAAAGGTAGGAGTTGAATCACATACCTAAAGACAGGAAATAAGCTGATAGGGATTACCAAACCCATCCAGACTGTTGCCTTCTGGACTGTTTGCAGCTCGTTCAGGGAGGTAAAACCTAGCTTCTTTTGAGCCAAGTTGTCTTGTTATGTCAGAAGTAACACTTGCATTATACAGAGAAGCATAAAGTACATCTTTCAGTAACCAGAGGCAACCCACTACTAATTAATAATCTGTAACAGAGAGTCCAGTACAAGCCAGGAGTGGAAAATTAACAACAGCTCTGTATATCGTATCCTTTTACTAATCCTTAAAGTGCCATGTTGTTCTAGTTTGTCTTCCATTGCTGTGACAAAACACTCTGACTGACACCAACTTGGGGAGGAAAGGGTTTATTCAGCTCACATCTCCTGGGTCACATTTCATCACTTAGGGAGCCCAAGGCAGGAACTCAGGGCAAGAACCTGGAGGCAGGAGCTGAAGCACAGGCCATGGAGGAATGCCGTTCACTGGCTTGCTCCCCTGGCCCATGCCCAGCCTGCCTTCTTATACGGTACACAACAACCTGCCCAGGGTGGCACTACTCATTATGGGCTGGGCCCTCCCACACTGCTCGACCATCAAGACAATACTCCAGAGATGTGGCCACAGGCCAATTCAATGGAGCCAATTCCCCAATTGAGGCTCCCTCAACCTAGGTGTGTCAAGTTGACACTAAAGCTATCCAGCACACATGTGATGTGTAGATAAAGCTTGGGCAAAAACTGAGCAAGCACTCTTAAATAAACTTTGACTAGATATACATTTTGATTCTTAAGTTTAAACTACTTGACTCAACCTTAGAAAATTAAGCTTATTCATATAGTTTCACCTTTTACCTGTCATAACAAACCTCTTCAGACTTTTATCACTTGCATAGACTTTCTCATCATCTTCATATAAATCCTTACTAAAAATATCTGCATTTCCATAGCTCTCTAATATTTTTCTCACCTTCTCATTTCCTTTCTTAATACCATGAGACATAGCAACATTCATAAAGAGATTGACCCTTAGATGTGAAGAAATACTAAGAAGCACTCCCATAAAATAAATATTGTGGTTAGACCAATGTCATGACAAACTAGTTTTAAATCCAAAACTTTAGAGCGTTTTCAGAAATGTAGTAAATATCCTTAACTGGTTTTAATAAGAGATGGAAAGTGAGATGGGCCAGATGAACTCCATTTTGTTCAGAAATCACCATTTCTGACCTTAACCTAAACCGATTTGCTGGGATTGAAGGCTTTATAGGATTAAAGGCATGACCACCACAACCGGCTGGGGAACTCCCTTGAGTGGCCAGACCAGCAGCTCAGGCCCAGGGAGGTATGTTTGCTTCCTATGAGGAAGAAGGGGTGATGGGGGGAAACAGATAGGAAATCACTGCAAGAACACAGTAAAGCCCACTAGCTATCCCAGGCTGCCCTCTCCCACCCCTGGAGGCAAGAAACAGGGCTGGCCCAGACCATTCTGGTATCAGTTCTCCACCCAAACCAGAACAAGATATACACATGCCTCTGCCACCTGAGTGCTGGGAGACAGTTTGGACACCAAAGGAAACATCAGGACTTCAGATTAAAAATAAGTACAGCTTAAAAACAGTTATCCAAAGAAAATAATTTTGCATTAAAATAGACCAGTCATGTGATGGTTGTAGATTCTATTGCCTAGGACTTTAGTTAAGGGTGCATGCATAAACAAGTAGTACTTTTTTGTGGAATAATAGATATTTAGGCCGGGCATGGTGGCGCATGCCTTTAATCCCAGCACTCAGGAAGCAGAGGCAGGTGGATCTCTATGAGTTCAAGGCAGCCAGCCTGGTCTATATAGCAAGCTCCAGGCCAGCTGGGACTAAAGGGAGACCCTGTCTCAAAAATACCAAAATATACTATATAAAGATATTTTAGGTACCCTGGTTACACCATTAAAATATTTATATTTCTGATTAGGCAAGCCAGAACAAAAACTAGTGATCCTTGTCCACGCGATGAAAAAGGAAAACTTGGTGGCCACAGCTTAAAATTGTTTTGAGACAAGACAAAGATGACGTAATTACATGAGATCTCTCTGCAGTTTCTCTGCACGGAAATACATTAGATGTTAACACATAGGAACATATACAGACATGACATTACAGTGAGTTTTAACTGGAGAGGAAAAACCTGGAGAGGAGAGCCTTAGAGTTGAGATTTGGGGGTGACAGTGACATCAGAGGTGAAGGCAGGGATTGAGGTTTGTCAGGCTGGAATCAGACACATGTAGAGCTGAGGGTCCTTGGGACACAGAAAATCTGGAAATAAATTTGTAGTGAATGAAAAACCTAAAACCATTTCTTTAAAGGTGAGTACTCTACTGAATGAGATGAAGCTAAGAGAGGGGAATTAAACTTTAAAGGATGGAGAAAAAACAGTGAAGTAGAGGAACTGGGTATGGAAACCCCGAATAGCAAAGCAAAGGAATGAATGGTCTCAAACCAAATGAGCCCTTGTCACTCACTACCAGGTGTAACTGTGAAAGTGAAGCAGTATTTTCTAGATCCCTTCATTACTAGATAAAAGCTGTTGCTGAAAAGGGAACTTTTGAAGACCATTTGCCAGGTACTTCAGCAGTGTTTTCTTAAGAATTTGGAAGAAGTTGGGGCTGGAGAGATGGCTCAGCAGTTAAGAGCCATCTTGCAGAAGACCTGGGTTCAATTCCCAGCACCCACATGGTGGCTAAGAACCGTCTTTGGCTCCAGTTCCAGGGGAATCCAACACCCTCTTCTGACCTCTGCGGCACTGTACGGCACAGGTGCACCAACCTACATGCAGACAGTACACTCATACACATTCATCATCATCATCATCATAATAATAATAATAATAGTAAAGAATTTGGAAGTCTAGAGTGTCATTTAATGGGCATTTACTTATTGTCCAGAGGGTACTGAAACCAAGAAGTGAGGAGCCAGAAGAATTAGGACTGCTCTGAATGAGAGGAGCCCATAGTTAGAGAGAAGGAGAAAAGGAGCTAGTTTGGATAAGGAGGTAGAAGAGGGAGACAAATCTCAGAAGGGCAAGTCATTAAGATGGAGAAGAAAGAGAGAAGGAGAAGGAAGATGGGGGAAGAGGATTGCAAGCCTCTAATGTTGTCCTGAGTGAATGGAGAGAGAGAGAGAGAGAGAGAGAGAAAGAGAGAGAGAGAGAGAGAGAGAGAGAGAGAGAGAGAGAGAGAGGAGAAAGAGAGCAGATGGCCACCTGAGCAGAGAGGGAAGGATGTGACCGGCTGAAAGGCGTCCCTGTTTGGCTGGTGTCCCACTGTCCAAAGCGGGGAGAAAGCCCAAAGGTGATATTGTCACCCAAGGCAATATTGTTGCCCAGTGTTGTGCAAGGATTTTCAAGTGAGAGAGCAAGCGAAAGTGGACCTTTTGGGTCTACAAGTGACTCGAGGGAGAGGGAGAGGAAGAGGGAGTAAGCGAGGGAGAGGGAGAGGGAGAGAAAGAGAGAGAGAGAGAGAGAGAGAGAGAGAGAGAGAGAGAGACTGACTCAGACCTACAGACTACAGAGGCCACGTGAGGTTTGGAAGAAGGACAGGGAGGGAGGGAGGGAGAGAGAGAGAGATTTAGGGAGAGAGAGAGACTTGGAGAGAAAGAGAGGAGGAAAGGATAGAAGAGTTAGGTAAGGGAACAATACCTTTTGGATGAAGTTGGATCCATAGTGGAGCAGAGCCTATACCTAGCCAGTTTGATGGAAGTCTGTCAACCATGCCTGACCCAAAGCAGCCAGTCTCGAACCCTCCCTGAGTTCATGCCACCAGATGTTAGGTTCATTTTGAGGGGTGAGTTGGCACTGAGAGGAGAAAATGTCAGGGCTCCAGTGAGAAGGAAGTTGGGTTTATTTCAGGCATGGTGGCTGGCCTGCCTGTATCAGGAGTAGGATGACCAGCAATTTTTTTTTGTTTCTTAAAGAAAAACTTGGGGTTTCCCCCCTTAAATACATCTTCCCTTCCACTCCAAAATCTAGAGCTCTACTTAAATTTGCAGAAAGAAAACCACATTAGATAAGATTGTAAAAATACCTCATAAGTTTATTTCCTTTCTTTGGCAAAAGGTACATTTGAATTATAGGAAAAGAAAATGAACTAAGTTTAAAACTCCTGGGATAACATCCTTTATCCTTTTACAATTATTGCTAAAAACTTAATAATTTAGATTTTAGTATTTTTCATCTTTTTAATTTCTGGGGTTATGAAAATGTTCCTAGTCATATATAAGTATTAGTAAAACTAATAAAATTCTAGACAGCCTTTCAGTTTTTGATTTAATTAAAATCATTATTCCTTAGCAGGCCACTTAAAAGTGAAATATAAAGAATTAGAGCTATACAGAGGAATTGTACAAGAAAGGCTTATATTGCTTCCTTAAGTTCTTTCTACTATACTTCTGTTTAGATACTATTTATTTGTGTCTGTGTGTGAGTGTGTAAAGTTAAATGGAGAAAGAAAAAGATGAAAAAAAAAATAGATGTTGTTGGAAACTTTGGGGTTCTCTAGAAATCCATGAAAATAGTAACTACCTTCTTTATAACTCTAAAAACTTATCACTAATAGGCCTAGTTCTGGATCCTTTAGCATTGGTATATATAAATTTGCTTGATTAATTTAAATAGAGTTGTTAAATCTTTCTGAGGTACGGTTGTATGATGGTTTTAATCATTTAAACTTCTAGAGATTAAGTGATCATAGTAATTTTTTAAAATGTTATTAATCTCATCTATTCATGAATTTCAAATCATAAACAGATTAATTTCTACTTTTTGTTTGTTTTAAAACATTTATTTTTTTTCCCAGCTACATTGACAAACTATTCTGAAAACATGGATCGTACAAAATATGTTGGAGAAAGCAGTAAAGAATTAGGATCTGGAGGAAACCTAAAACCATGGCAGTCTCAAAAATCCAGCATGGACTCCTGTCTGTATCGAGTAGATGAAAACATGACTGCCTCCACCTACAGTCTGAACAAGATCCCAGAGAGGAACCTGGAAACAGTCTTGTCACAGTCAGTGCAGTCTATTCCTTTGTATCTCATGCCTCGGCCAAATTCAGTAGCAGGTATGTTTTTTTATTACTATTTTACTGAGTATGTAGTAAAATGAAAGTAAATCATGCTTTTAACAATATTTAGAACATTTTTTCTTTGATCAGGTAGCCCTGACTGTCCTGGAGAGAGAGAGAGAGAGAGAGAGAGAGAGAGAGAGAGAGAGAGAGAGAGAGAGAGATTGAGAGAGAGAGAGACCTTGCTGGTCTTAAATTCAAAAAGATCTGCCTCCCTCTACTTCCCACATGCTGATTTCAGAAGCATGCACCACCAGTCCCTGCAATATTTAGCACTTCTATTCAATTTATTTAATAAGTTGTTCTTTTGTGGTTTTGGTAACACACATACATGTGCTTCCCCACCCCCTTTGGTCTTTTTGAGACAGAGTCTCTCTGCAGCCCCAGCTGTCCTGGAACTCGCTCTGTAGACCAGGCTGGCCTCGAGCTCACAGAGATCTACCTGCCTCTGCCTCCTAAGTGCTGGGATTAAAGGCATGCACCACCATGCCCAGCTATACATGTGCTTTTTAACTTGAGAAGAGGTTCATTTTTCTTGAATGGTTTGCTTAGGTCTACTCCCATGATATACAGAAGCACATATAAAATCAGAGAGGCCATAAAAGTATATCATCAAACCACTAAGTCTTTTTTCTTATATCAGAACTGTTTTTAACAATTTTAGCTTGAAATTTTAGCTTTTGAAAAACTTTAGTTTTAATAACTATTACTTAATGGAAGCATATTTCAATGCAGTTTGTATATCAGAAATAATCATCCATAGTTTCAGGAGATGAAGATTTCAGCTTCCTTGCTCGATCACAGTATTTTGTTCACTTCCTTGTTCTATCAAATTATCTCAATATTTTCACAAAACGCTGGCTGTCTTATTTTAAAAGAATTACTAGTTAGACCAAAAAAAAAAAAAAAAGACAGGCATGGTGGCGCACGCCTTTAATCCTAGCACTCAGGAGGCAGAGGCAGGTGGATCTTTGTGAGTTCAAGGCCAGCCTGGTCTACAGAGTGAGTTCCAGGACAGCTGGGGCTACAGGGAGACCTTGTCTTGAAAAGACCAAAAAAAAAAAGAATTACTAGTCACCTGCATTTCCAAAGAACAACCCAAATGCACTAGCAAGCTCGGTTATACAGAAGTTTAATGACTGAAATAAGCCATTTTTCCTTAGCAGCTATTCAAAAGTGATATCAAGGGATGTTTTTAATACAGCTAAGTTGATGTTTAATAATTCAAATGAGGAATTTTGTAAAAATAGCCATCCTGACATTTTCAAAATGCATCATCATTTAGATCTTGTCCAGACTACAAAATAAATATTGTGTTTGTCTTTCTGACTTTCAAAATGAATGCCTACACAGACGTATCTTATTGATGCAGAATAATAAATATTTATTGTAGTCAGGCTCTTATTTCCCAGATATAATTGTTTGTTATGCAGCTCTGTGTGGTGGTGCAAACCTGTAGTCCCAGCACTTGGGAGGTAGAGGCAAAAGGAATTCAAGGCCACCCTCAGCTACATAATTGAGTTCAAGGTCAGCATGGGGTACATAAGACTCTATTTCAAAATAACAAACACAATAAAATTATTCATTATGCTGATGATAGTGTGGTTCTTCTTGCCAGTGCTATTTCCCTTTTCTGCCTGTCTTTTGAGTCTCACCTCTGAGAAATGATCAACATCTGTTGTTTGGTTTGATTATGGGGAAATAGTTCATGTGTAAGATTCTTCACTTTTAAATAGTGTTCTAGCTTGCCTCCAATTGCTGTGACAAAACACTCTGCCCAGTACCAACTTGGGGAGGAAAGGGTTTATTTATTCATCTTACATCTCCCTGGTCACAATTCATCACTGAGGGAGCCAAAGGTTGGAACTCAGGACAGGAACCTGGAGGCAGGTGCCAAAGAACAGGCCTTGGAGGAATGCTGCTTACTGGCTTGCTCCCCTGGTCTACAGAGCAAGTTCCAGGACAGCTGGGGCTACAGGGAGACCCTGTCTCAAAAAGACAAAAAAAAAAAAAAAAAAGTTCATTATTTTGTTACATCTTGGGGCTTATTAAATGACCAGAACTCAAAAGCTTCAATAATTTGAACTAGCAAGATGGCTCAGAGGGTAAAGGCACTTGCTGCCATGCTTGACAACCTGAGTTCAGTCCCAGACCCACATAGTGGAAGAGGAGAACCAACTTTTCCAAGTTGTCCTCTGACCTCTGCAAACACACACACACACACACACACACACACACACACACACACACACGAATGAATGAATGAACGAATGAATGAATGAATACATTTTTAAAAATTAAATTTAGTCATCTATAAGTTATTTCTCTAATCCTTAATATATATTAAAGAAGTCATACAACTCCATTGCAATGAATAGAACAGAAGTTTCAGCACCAGCTATTTTGATCACCAGGTAAAGCCATCATTTGATATGTTAAAAAAACATTTGCAGAGCAGCTTTTTATCAGACAAAGAGACCATTCTTGGGCTATAAAATTGTATTTTATTTAGAGATTCTTATTGTAAAAACATATATTTTAGTTGTTAAAAATTCTAAATTGTTGGGCATGGTGGTGCACGCCTTTAATCCCAGCACTCAGGAGGCAGAGGCAGGCACATCTCTGTGAGTTCAAGGCCAACCTGGTCTACATAGTGAATTCCAGGACAGCTGGCACTACAGGGTGACCCTCTGTCAAAAAGAAAATCTGAATTGTGGTTACCTTTTATGGACTTGTCCTTTTGTTTGTGAACTTTTCAGAATTCTATATTACACCCTGATGATATATATTTACAACATTTAGCAACTTTACTGTGCATAAATGTTAATGTAATTGTGGATACAATTGTTAGGTCAATTAGGTTATATTTTACATCTATTGGAAGAGTGATTGAAATAACTTATAGCAAATATTAAGGTTAATTTTAGGGAAAAATCACTGAAGATAATCCTAATTGACAAGCATTGTTGCATGTAGTGTAGCTAAATGTGGTATATGCTACAACACAGTAATTTATAAAGTACTATAGGAATGCAATGGAGGACACATATACAAGGGAGAGTGGAGTAGACAGGAGTAGCAAACACCACAGAAAATTACAAGCAACGATTTACCACGAACATAAGCAGGGAAGAGGAATGAAGCATCCAGAAGTTAAGTGACAAAGCACATTAGTATTTCTGTATGAATAAAGTGCATGGAAGGAATGACAGAAAATAATGTTTACAGGTGATCCCAAGACCTCGTACTCTGATGCAGAATACTGACATTTATCTTGTCATAGTAGAGAATCCTTGAAAGAGTTTAAGAACAAATTCTATTATTAATTTTGCAGTTACAAAAGTAACTGTGTTTGCATCTGTATATAGTAGAAGGAGGCCAGCACTGCATTCTCCTTAGAGAATCATGCTTCTACTGTTTTTTGCTAAGTTGCAAGTAATTTGTTGGAGGTTATGTCAGTATGAGTTAAGAGAATGATTTAAGAGATTTTTCTTCCTTTAAAAAAAGTGTTTTTTTTAAACCAGAGAGATGCAAAAAAAGAAAACAAAGCAGAAGATGAGCCTTAATCCCCTTGGCCAGTAGTCTCTGCTTACATATGCTAGAAATCAAAGATGGCCGATGTGAGAAGGCTCAGTAGTTAGGAACCATGTACTGCTCTTCCAGAGAACCTGAGTTCAGTTCCCAGCACCCACATCCCTGTGGTTCACAGCTGCCTGTAACTCCAGGTCCAGGAGCATCTGGTGCCCTCTTTTGGCCTGCATGAGCATACACACACACACACATAAACACACACACACACTCACATCTATCAGTCAAAGAATGTAATATTTAAAAAATTTAAGGAGAATAGGATTGTGTATTGAAGGAGTAGTATACATGGCTGTGTTGAACAAAATCCTTTAATAGAGAATTCTTTCTTACTAGTGTTGAACACATCAACAGATTTACTGGTGCCTACAGGGCAAGTCATAGGTCAGACAGTAGTATATTTTAGATTGTTTTCTGTATCCGGAAGCCATGGTTTCAATCTGCTCTCAGAGAGACAGGAAACCAAGCTATAAACCAAATGAGTCACTTACTTTTCAGATTTTCATAGATTATAAATTTAAATGTTTCCAGAATATAAACAAACAAAAATTACTTTCATAGAGAATCACCCTGCTAAGGGTATAATGTGTGCAAGAATCTGATGAAACTCTATAGTTTAAATGATTAAATCAGTGTGTGTGTATGTGTCTGTCTGTCTGTTGTCTGTCTGTGTCTGTGTCTGTGTTTTGAGACAGAATCCCCCTTGTAGCCCTAGCTGGCCTGAAACTCACTAGGTAGACTATGCTGGCTTCAATCTCACTGAGATCTGCCTACCTCTGGCTCCTGAGTGCTGGTATTAAAGGTGTGTGCTGCCACACCCAGCTCTAAATCAGTTTTTTAAATTAGTTTTCTTAGTTCAGAAGAGTCCTACCTTTTGTTATAGCTCTTTATATATACATACATATTTATTTTTCTGTACTTTGAAATGTGTGCTTACAACTGGTTCTCCAAACTGAGGAAGATAAACGTCTTTGATGACAGGAGTAACTGAGGAGTATGAAATGGGCTTGAAATAGGGGGAAAGCATATTTATAGTTATTTTTCCTATTAAAAATTTTAGTTCGAGGCTGGGTATGGTGGCACACGCCTTTAATCCTAGCACTTGGGAGGCAGAGGCAGGCACATCTTTGTGAGTTCAAGGCCAGCCTGGTCTACAGAGTGAGTTCCAGGCCAGCTGGGGCTACAGGGAGACCCTGTCTCGAAAAGACCAAAAAAAAAAAATTAGTTCACATACAAAACCGTAAGTTTCATTACATTTCCTTTTGTTGTCATTGTGCTCAGCACATATTCGCCCATGCTCCTCTCCTGGTCCCTTTTCTCCCACTGGTTTCTCTTGCTCCCCCAAACCTTCTGCTTTCATGTAATTTTTTTTAATCTAGAGTCTATACAAGAAAGAAAACACACTGTTTGTCCCCCTCCCTGATTTTCTTCTGTTATTCTCCATATGCTTATTAAATTGTTCTAAACATAAGAACCCTAAAAATGGTGTGAGGGGTAGGGATGATGAATGCTAGTGATAAAAGACAATGTTCAAATCCCACTTTTAAATTTCTCTTCTGGGGCTGGAGAGATGGCCTAGCGGTTAAGAGTACTGACTGCTCTTGCAGAGGACCTGGGGTTGATCCCCAGCACCCACATGGTGGCTGAGAACCGTCTGTAACTCCAGTTCCAGGGGAATCCGAAGCCCTCTTCTGACCTCTGCGGCATTGCACGACAGGTGAACCTACCTACATGCAGACAGTACACTCATATACATAAAAATAATAAAAAATTTTTTTAATAAATTTCTTTTTTAAACTTAATATTGGCAATACAGCTATTTTGGAGAGCAAAAAAAAATATTGAAAAACAATGTGAAAAACCACCATTCACTGCTGTATATACTGGCTCACGTCTGTAAAACGAGCACTTGGGGAGGCCAATGCAGAATAATGGTCCATTCGGGGCCAACTGTAATACATACATTCCAAGACCCTATCGTAAATAAACAAAAAGTTAAAAATACATTTCCATCACATCAGAAATCCTGGAAGAATGGCTTCAGTGATTCTTACCATGTTATGTATTTCTATCTACTTTGGGTAGAGAATTACTTTCTTTTGCCTAGAATAATTGAAAGTCCCTTAGGCAGCCTGACATGGTGGCACACACCAGTAATCCCAGGGAAAAGTGTGAAGTAGGGAGAGGCAGGAGAATCCCGGAAGCTCAAGGCCATCCTCAGTTACATAGTGAGCTCCAGGCTAGTCTGGACTACATGAGACCTTGTCTCAAAAAACAAGCAAATAAAATATCCTAAGGAATGAAATACTGTATTTAGATCAAGACACACTTTTAGTTTTCTATCACTTTTATTTACAGGGACAGTGGAGTCAGCACATACTCAAATGTTTCTGAAGAGTTATTTTAAAATTTTTACTGATCTTTTATTCCTAATAAATGTAAGAAATACAAGATTTCTAAAATAACCATCTGCATTTTACTGTGTTATAAATATATTAAATAGATTCAGCTATATACTTGAAGAAACATAATGACACACAAATTGAGTTGTTACATGTGCCAATTAAAAGCTCCAGATTCTACTGAAAGCATGAAAACTTTAAACTGGATGGACTCAGGATGTAGCTCAGTGCTGAGAACAGTTGCATCTTAAATGGTGAGATGAGGGGCTGGAGAGATAGCCTAGCGGTTAAGAGCACTGACTGCTCTTGCAGAGGACCCAGGTTCGATCCCCAGCACCCACATGGCGGCTAAGAACCGTCTGTAACTCCAATTCCAGGAGAACTCCAGTTCCAGGGGAATCCAAGACCCTCTTCTGACCTCCACGGCATTGCACGACACGGGTGCACAGACCTACATGCAGACAGTACATTCATACACATAAAAAAATAAATAAAATTTTTAAAAAAATGGTGAGATGACTCCTTAAAGTAGTTTTCTAAATACGAGTTTAGATTTCCTACACCTTAAATTCAAATTCTAAATGATGAATAAACTTAAAACTGTGAGTTTTATTGTGTTTGTATTTTAAATTCTTATTGGATATTTAGGTTTTTTTGTTTTTATTTTACTTTATGTGTGTGAATGTTTTTTGTTTCGTTCTTTTTTTTTTTTGTTTTTTTAAGCTGAGATAGCAACAGATGATTTATTATGCACAGTTACACTTGGCCACAAGTGATAACAGAACTAGTCCAGAATGCCACGGGTCCAGGGAGAGGGGCTGTTTGGGTATAGCAGGGCTGGCTCCCAGAGGTGGGTGGTCCTGGCAATGGGAAGAAGTTCCAGATCCAGTAGTCCAGTCCATCCGTTTGCACCAGCATCCCAGCCTCCAGCATTCTTTACTTCTGCTCCTGTAGCCCCGAGGGTGCACAACTTTGTTTACTTGGACCTCTGCCCCATCTTCTCTTGTGCTTCAAGACCATACTCCGCAACGTGGCCACAAGGCAGTCCAATGGACCCAGTTCCCCAGTTGAGGCTCCCTCAACCCAGGTGTGTCAAGTTGACACTAAAACTGTCTAGCACAGCTCTCATGAGAAAGGAGTTTCAAGGAAGATGGTGCTAAGGCAGAGAGATGTATGAATGTTTTGCCTATATGTGTTTCAGTGTACCACCCACGTGTGTAGCCACATGCATGAAGTGCCCATGGAAGCCAAAAGAGGGTGTCAGATGCCATGGAACTGGAGTTACAGACAGTTGTTAGCTGCCATGTGGGTGCTGCAATGGAACCCAGGTCCTCTACAAGAGCAGCCATTGTTCTTAATTTGCCTGAACCCTCTCTCTAGCTCCTGGATATTTGTTTTAGTAAAGCCTATGTGTAGAACGGAAATAGAAGACAGACAGTTGTTAGCTGCCATGTGGGTGCTGCAATGGAACCCAGGTCCTCTACAAGAGCAGCCATTGTTCTTAATTTGCCTGAACCCTCTCTCTAGCTCCTGGATATTTGTTTTAGTAAAGCCTATGTGTAGAACGGAAATAGAAGACAGACAGTTGTTAGCTGCCATGTGGGTGCTGCAATGGAACCCAGGTCCTCTACAAGAGCAGCCATTGTTCTTAATTTGCCTGAACCCTCTCTCTAGCTCCTGGATATTTGTTTTAGTAAAGCCTATGTGTAGAACGGAAATAGAAGACAGACAGTTGTTAGCTGCCATGTGGGTGCTGCAATGGAACCCAGGTCCTCTACAAGAGCAGCCATTGTTCTTAATTTGCCTGAACCCTCTCTCTAGCTCCTGGATATTTGTTTTAGTAAAGCCTATGTGTAGAACGGAAATAGAAGACAGACAGTTGTTAGCTGCCATGTGGGTGCTGCAATGGAACCCAGGTCCTCTACAAGAGCAGCCATTGTTCTTAATTTGCCTGAACCCTCTCTCTAGCTCCTGGATATTTGTTTTAGTAAAGCCTATGTGTAGAACGGAAATAGAAGACCATTGTAGACTTGCCATTTCCTGGCAGAAATTATCAAGAGTCAGCTGTATGGTCATTCTCAATTTCTTAAAATGAAGTTGGCAATGAATTAGAGAGATGTGGGAAGCAGGAAATGTTTGCAGCAGCTGTCGTTGGTGCTTTGTGTGAGAATGAGAGTTCTGTTGGAAAAATGCAAACAACAAAATCCTGTTAAAATATAATTTCTCACCATCTACTTGCTAATGCTTGGAGCAGCACGGTTTTCTAAGAAAAAGATCTTAAGCAGCAGGTAAATGCAAAGTGGGAATCTATGGGGATTTAAATGAATATAATTAGAAACTCTAATGCAGATTTTACAAAAAAGTCAAAAGTGCTTTCAGCACTCAGAATGACTTTATTTGTATAAGGATAGGAGAGTGGCTTCTTACCCTGGGATGACCAAACAGAAGTGTCCTTCTGTCTCCTCTGTTCAGGCTCAATAAGCTTGGCAACTGCACTACGATCTGTTTGCTATAGTGGCAATAGACATAAGAAAAAATTACTAAAGTGGGCTTCTAAACTCAGTATGGAATTTCTAAAATATTTTTTACCAGATGTTGTCTTTGTAATTTTTCTGCCCACTGTCATGCATTTAAGTTATCTTCACTTTTAAAAACCAGTTAAATATTCTATGAATGAGTGGTCTTCAGCTTTTTCAATCAGTCTGATAAAAATCTAGGGGTTGGGGGTTATTTTTAATTTTTTTATGTGTATGAGTGTATTGCCTGCGCGTATATAAGTGCACCTGTGTTGTGCAATACCTGTGGAAGTCAGAAGAATGTGCGGGATCCCCTGGAACTGGAATTACTGACAGTTGTTAGCCGCCATATGAGTGCTGGGAACCAAACCTGGGTCCTCTGCAAGAGCAATCAGTTCTCTTAACTGCTGATCCATTTCTCCCCCCCACAAAAAAATCTAGGTTTAAAAAAAGTTTTTCTCTTTTTGTCCTATTCTCTCTTCCTCTAATAAAAATAAGGATTTTTGATAACAGCCTTTAATGGATTTCCTTTTAGAATGTTTTCCTTTTATTTTTTTTTAATTTTTATTTATTTCTGTATGTGTATGAATGTACTGCCTGCATGCAAGTCTGTGCACCTGTGTCGTGCAATGCCGCGGAGGTCAGAAGAGGGTTTCGGATTCCCCTGGAACTGGAGTTCTCCTGGAATTGGAGTTTCAGACGGTTCTCGGCCACCATGTGGGTGCTGGGGATTGAACCCGGGTCCTCTGTTAGAGCGGTCGGCGCTCTTAACCGCTAGGCCATCTCTCCAGCCCCCCATGTTTTCCTTTTATAAAAATTCTTTATTGCCAGGCATGGTGGCGCACGCCTTTAATCCTAGCACTCGGGAGGCAGAGGCAGAGGCAGGCAGATCTTTGTGAGTTCAAGGCCAGCCTGGTCTACAGAGTGAGTTCCAGGCCAGTTGGGGCTACAGGGAGACCCTGTCCGGGAAAAAAAAAAAAAACAACAACAACAACAAAGCAGGGAGCATTAGACTGAAGAAAGCAGACTGAGCAAGGGCCAGGAGAGCAAGCCAGTAAACAGCATCCACTATGGCCTTTGCTTTAATTCTTGCCTCCAGGTTCCTGCTCTGAGTTCCTACCATGGGCTCCCTCAGTGATGAACTGTAACCTGGGAGATGTAAGATGAATAAACCCTTTCCTCCCCAAGTTGGTATTGGTCAGAGTATGTTTTGTCACAGAAATGAAGAAGCAAACTAGAACAGTCAATAAAACAAAGATTTATCTTACCATGGAGCCTACATTCTACTTGGAAAAAATGAAATAAACATAGTAATGTATAATATGATAGGATAGTATTCTTTGAAAAATGTAAAAGCCACAGCATTATCAGTATCTGAAGAAAGATATGAAAGCGTATTTCTTCAGTGCTATCTGTTAAACATTAAGAAAGCAAAGTGAGGAGGTGGAGGAGCATAGAGTCAGATTACTAAATATAAGTAGGGCTAGTCTGGCATTCATTCCTGTCCTTGGGAGTGTGTAGAGTCATTTGTTCTGAAGAGTTTGGGTGCTCAAAAATAAATCAGACATTGCCTCTTGATCTAAAAATCCTGGTCGGGAAACTGGCCTTGTGAGACACACCTGTTAATTACAGCACGTGAAAGGCAGAAAGATCAGGAGATCAAAGTCATATTCGGCCCATAGTAAGTTAGAGGCCAACCTGGGCTATGTGAGATTCTGTCACCAGTTGATTTGAGTGGGAAATCAGTCAGTAAGGCAGAGAAAGTATAGACAGAACAAATTGACAAAGGGAACTAGATGGTGACAAGATTGACACAATATGACAAAAAAAATTCTCAGAAAACAACTTGCAAATGGAGAAAATTTAAGTGACAAGGAAAAATATGATATAATCCCATTTGTCTATTTGTACTTTTATTTCCTGGGCTTTTGGAATCTTGTCCAAAATATCCCAACCATTCCAGTGGCATGAAAGGTTTCTCCTTTTCAAGTAGTTTCATAGTTTCAGAGCCTTGAGGTTTTTTTTTTTAATATGGTGATGTGCTGGATAGCTTTATTGTCAACTTGACACACCTGGGTTGAGGGAGCCTCAATTAGGGAATTGGCTCCATTGGACTGGCCTGTGGCCACATCTGTGGAATATTGTCTTGATTGTCGAGCAGTGCAGGAGGGCCCAGCCCACAATGAGTGGTGCCACCCTGGGCAGGTTGTTGTGTACCGTATAAGAAGGCAGGCATGGGTCAGGGGAGCAAGCCAGTAAGCAGCACTCCTCGATGGCCTGTGCTTCAGCTCCTGCCTCCAGGTTCCTGCCCTGAGTTCCTGCCTTGGGATCCCTCAGTGATGAACTGTGACCCAGGAGATGTGAGCTGAATAAACCCTTTCCTCCCCAAGTTGGTGTCGGTCAGAGTGTTTTGTCACAGCAATGGAAGTCAAACTAGAACAGAAATTGGTACCAGGAGTGGGGTATTGCTGTGACAGACCTGACCTTGGTGTTTTGGGGAAGGATTGTGGAGGCGTTTGGAACTTTGGGCTGGGAAGATCATTGAATGCCTAAAGATTGTTCCTGTGGAGCTTGGAGCAGTTTTGCTGAAGGAGTTGTAGAAGATGGAGGCCTGCCTTGTGAAGTTTCTAGTTTCAAAGGGGAGCAGAGATCATCAGGACTGTTTAATCTATGGGTTCTGGTCAGCTGGGGCTGAAGAATCAGCTGTAAGTAACAAGAGACCAGAACCTGAAGTGAAATCTTTGTTGTACTGGGACAACTGATGCTGGTTAGCTGGGGCTGAAAAATCAGCTGTAAGTAACAAGAGACCAGCATCACTGTGGTGAAATCTTCTGGGAAAAATTTCTTCAGGGTCAGCACACAGAAGCTATGTTCCAGAAGGGGCCGGAGCCTCCATGTCAAGCCAGAAGCAGGACTTGGTAACGTGTAAGAGTCTACTATATGGTTCCGGTGTTGAAAGCATGAAGGGGTCACAGAGAACAGCTGAGGCCTGGCACTATGAGAGGCCAGGAAGGCCACTGGTCAGAGCGCGGCCTTGGTTGCAATGAAGACCCCAGGATTCCAGGGGTCAGGAAGAGAAGCTGAGGTTTTGCATCAGGAGAGGTCAGAAGCAACCTCAGTTTCAGTGACGACCCCAGCTTTTTGGAGATGCCAGGACCATGGGATGACCACCAAGAGCAGCCAGCGACAGGTGTGGAATGGAGTCAGCCTGGGCCTGTGAGATGAGCTGTGTGTGCCACAGATGGCAGAGTCAGAGAAGGGGAGCTGCTGAGACCCTTTTGGAGCCCAGAAGATTGTAACTGAGTCCCAGGTGTCCAGCCTTGAGCTACTTAATGGACTTAGGTTTTATTTGAGAGTGCCTGATTCTTCCCTTTGAAATAAGACAGTACTTGTTTTGGATTTTACAGCAGCCCACAGTTAAGAGACTTTTAATAGACTGTGAACTTTTAAGTGTTTGGACATTTTAAGGACTGTGAGGCTCTTAAGGTTGTACTGTCGTAGGTTGTGATTAATGTTAACATCATACTTTTGGGATAAGAACTGGAAAGATGGTGGTTTAATAGTGATGTGTTTTGTGTGTCAAGTTGACAAGGGGTCAATTGTGCTGGGTAGCTTTAGTGTCAACTTGACACACCTGGGTTGAGGGAGCCTCAATTGGGGAATTGGCTCCTGTTCTAGTTTGTCTTCCATTGCTGTGACAAAACACTCTGACTGACACCAACTTGGGGAGGAAAGGGTTTATTCAGCTTACACTCACTGTGGGCTGGGCCCTTCCACATTGCCTGATAATTAAGACAATACTCCAGAGATGTGGCCACAGGCCAATCCAATGGAGCCATTTCCCCAATTGAGGCTCCCTCAACCCAGGTGTGTCAAGTTGACATTAAAGCTATCCAGCACAGCTCCATTGGACTGGCCTGTGGCCACATCTGTGGAGTATTGTCTTGATTGCCGAGCAGTGCAGTAGGGCCCAGCCCACAATGAGTGGTGCCACCCTGGGCAGGTTGTTGTGTATTGTATAAGAGGGCAGGCTGGGCATGGGCCAGGGGAGCAAGCCAGCAAAAAGCATCCCTCCATGGCCTGTGCTTCAGCTCCTGCCTCCAGGTTCCTGCCCTGAGTTCCTGCCTTGGGATCCCTAAGTGATGAACTGTGACTCAGGAGATGTGAGCTGAATAAACTCTTTCCTCCCCACGTTGGTGTCAGTCAGAGTGTTTTGTCACAACAATGGAAGACAAACTAGAACAGGTGAGATGTAAGAATTTATTTTCATTCTTTTATTTCTGCTAATCCAGTTTTTTTCCAGCACCATATATGGAAGATACTGTCCTTTCCCCATGTGTATGCTGAGCACTTTTATCAAAGTTGAGTTGGCTACAGATGTGTAGGTTCTCTTCTTAGCTCTTTATTCCTTTGATCTGTGCCTATTTTTATGCCAATGCCATGTACTATTGATTGCTACAGCTTTATAGGATCTTTTGTTGTTGTTGTTGTTGTTGCTATTTTTTGGTCTTTTTGAGACAGGGTCTCCCTGTAGTTCCAGCTATCTTAGAACTCACTCTGTAGACCAGGCTGGCCTTGAACTCACAAAGATCTGCCTGCCTCTGCCTCCCAAGTGCTGAGATTAAAGGCATGCACTACCACGCCCGGCTATAGGATCTATTTTAAAACAGGTAATATAATGCCTTCTTGAAGCATTTTGATGGGGATTGCAGTGAATCCATAGATCACTTTCCGTAGTATGGATATTTTAACAGTATCAGTTCTTTAGCACATGAGCACAATTTGTGGCTCCTTTTTGGTTTCTTTAATGTTTATTGTTTAATGTTTTCATTGTAGAACTTTTTTACTTCTTTGACTAAATCTTTTCCTATATATTTAACTTTTATCACTGCTACAAATTGGATTGATTCCTTGGTTTCTTTTTTTGGAATATTTGCTATTGGATAAAAACACTACTTGAGGGGCTGGAGAGATGCCTCAGAGGTTAAGAGCACTGCCTGCTCTTGCAGAGAACATGGGTCGATTCCCAGCACCCACATGGTGGCTAAGAACCGTCTTCAACCCCAGTTCCAGGGGAATCTGACACCCTCTTCTGACCTCCACAGCATTGCACGGTACTTACATGCAGACAATACACTCATGCACATAAAATAATAAATAAAAAAAATTGTGCTGGAGAGACGGCTTAGTGGTTAAGAGCGCTGACTGCTCTTGCAGAGGACCCGGGTTTGATCCCCAGCACCCATATAGTAGCTGAGAACCATCTTTGACTCCAGTTCCAGGGGAATCCAAGATCCTCTTCTGACCTCTGCGGCATTGCACAACATGGGTGTGACCTACATGCAGACAGTACATTCATACACATAAAAAATAAATTAAAAAAAATTTAAATACTACTTGAAATTTTCTATATGCAGAATCATGTTGTCTATAGTGATAGTTTGATTTTTCCTTTCCAGTGTAGATGCCCTTTTTTTCTTTCTCTTGCTTGATTGCTGTGTGCTTGGTGTATTGTATTGAAAAAAAGTGTCAGAAGTAGACATGTCTTGCTCTTGATTCAGTTGTTCTTGGTTTTTTGGTTTCGTTTTTGGTTTGTTTTTGTTTTTGTTTGTTTTGGGTTTTTGTTTGTTTGTTTGTTTTGAGACAGGGTCTCCCTGGAGCTCTGGCTGTCCTGGAGCTTGCTATATAGACCTGGTCTGCCTGCCTCTGCCTCCCAAGTGCTAGGACTAAAGGCGAGCATCACCACGCCCACCTTCTTGTTTTAATGTGAGAGGATTTTCATTAATCTTTACAAATTACTCTTCAGTTTATAAGCTTAAAAGCACCTTTTGGAGCTGGAGAGATGGCTCAGCACTTAAGAGCACCGACTGCTCTTGCCGAGGACCCGGGTTCGATTCCCAGCACCCACATGGCGACTATGAACCGTCTTTAACTCCAGTTCCAGGGGAATCCGATGCCCTCTTCTGACCTCTGCAGCATTGCACGACATGGGTGCACCAACCTACATGCAGACAGTACACTCATACACATAAAAAGTAATAATAATATGGGGCTGGAGAGATGGCCTAGCGGTTAAGAGCGCCAACTGCTCTTGCAGAGGACCCGGGTTCGATCCCCAGCACCCACATGGCGGCTGAGAACCGTCTTTGGGAATCTGACGCCCTCTTCTGATCTCTGCAGCATTGCAGGACACGGGTGCACAAACCTACATGCAGACAGTACACTCATACACAAAAATAAAAACAATAAATTTTAAAAAGTTTAAAAATAATAATAATAAAGTACCTTTTTTTAAAATTTTTATTTATTTCTATATGTGTATGAATGTACTGTCTGCATGCAGGTTTGTGCACCCGTGTCGTGCAATGCCGCGGAGGTCAGAAGAGAGTGTCGGATTCCCCTGGAACTGGAGTTCTCCTGGAATTGGAGTTTCAGACGGTTTTCGGCCGCCATGTGGGTGCTAGGGATCGAACCCGGGTCCTCTGTAAGAGCGGTCGGCGCTCTTAACCGCTAGGCCATCTCTCCAGCCCAATAAAGTACCTTTTAAGTATTTGTATATTCACATGCAAGACATTGTGGGCTTTAGTTGAAAAGTGTTTTAGTACTGGGCAAGCACTTATTCCACTGAGCTACAGCCTCTGTTTGAGTTTGTTTTTTCTTTCTTAATACAGAAAACATTACAATGCAGAGAGCTGTGCTTTATAGCATATGACGTACAAAGTACACTTTCTTTACATTAGCAAGTTCTTTATTACTGCTCTTTGAAGCCTTTTTTTAAATAGGTTAAGGAAGCTGGAAAGATGGCTCAGCAGTTAAGAGCACTTACTGCTCTTGTAAAGAATCCTGGTTTAGTTCCTAGCACCCATGTAGCAGCTAACAACCATCCGTAATTCCAGTTACAAAGGTTCTTATGTCCTCTTCTAGCCTTTATGAGTAGTACATGCATATGGTCCACTTACATACATGCAGGCAAAATATTTGTATATATAAAATAAAAATAAAATATTTTTAGTGAGTTAAGATAAAGTAACAAATTTAGTAGGGAATGAAAAAAGAAGCCCTTTTAAAAAAGAATTCAATCTTGTTGGCTTTAAGAGAGAAGGAGTGCTGAGAAAATGGCTCAGCAAGTTAAGACCTCTGCCACCAAGCCTGACCTGAATTTAATCCCCAGGACCCACATGGTGAAAGGAAAGAACTGATTCTTCCTGGTTATCCTTTGACCTCCTCCCACATGCCAAGGCATGCACACATACCAATAAATAACATATAACAAAAATTAGGTAATCATAATTGATCAATTAAAAGGGAAGGAAAGATACACCACTGGATTAAGACCAGGATCCCTGGCTCCAAAGCCTGGTGTGCTGTCAGTAACTGACTCACTTATTCACTTTGACAAATCAGTCCACTGTTCTCTTATCCTAAAATGAGGGAATTTCAGTAGCTCAGACATCATCAGATTTTTTTTTATTATTATTAAAAGGCCAGCTAGTATTTTTGGCTTTGCAGATTACACATTTCCTGTTGCAACTATTTAACTCTGATGTAAATGAAGAATAATGGATCTAATCACGCAACACTTTATTAATTAAAACAAGCAGAAGGGCCAGGCATGGTGGGCAGACCTTTAATCCCAGCACTTGGGAGTCAGGGGCAGGCAGATCTCCGTGAGTTCAAGGCCAGCCTGGTCTACAAAGGGAGTTCCAGGCCAGCTGGAACTACAAAAAGTATCTCAAAAAGACCAAAATAAAAGCAGAAGGACAAATGTAGTTCACAGGTCATGGTCTACTAACCTTTAAACTAGATGTTCTTTGATATTCTTTCCATATCTGCAGCCTGTAGTACTGTTTTGTTTTTTAATCAGTGTCATATACATGAAGAGGGTTGTTAAATTTTCCATGCTGTTAAGATGAGGAGCCCAGGAAGAAGACAAACACTGTTTTGTAACAGAAAACTTGACAGTATAAAGAATTATAAAGGCTGGTTAGATGGCTCAGTGATTATGAGCACTGGCTGCTCTTACAGAGGACCTGAGTTTGGTTCCCAGCACCCAAATGGAAGCTAATCATCCAGGGGATCCGATGCCCTCTTCTGATCTCCATAGGCACTGCATGTCACAGGTGCACTTAACATGCAGGCAATTATACTCATACACATAAAGTAAAAAGAGTAAATAAAACCTATTTTAAAAGAATTGTATCCAGGTGCTATGGTACATGTCTGTAATCTCAATACTTTAGAGACTGAAGCAAGATCAAGAATTCAAAGCTAGTCTGCACTATGTGGTAAGACCTTGTCTCAAACAGTGAAAAAAATTATTTAGATAGATTTTAAAGAACTGAAAAAAATAAGAAAAGAATGTAAGAATGTTAGGTATTATTATGGATTTTGCAACTGCATGTAGTACCTACCCTCTGAAATGAGGGAACCAGAAGAGGGTAGACTTATTGAACTGTGGATGTAGAAGAAAGGCCCACAAACATAATCAGATCTGTGTACAGGGATCATTCTTAGCTGATGCCCATATCTTTGGGCTGGATCCAAGAAGGGCTTTATGGAAAACCTGTCTCATACTTCTAGGCCAAGCTGCTGGAGACTTGATGCTGGTGTTTCTAAGTAGGTTCATTAAGGCTAGTCCCCAATCTTCTTGTCAAAACTCCAATTTGCACTCAACTACTGCTACTACCAGTGCTGAGCTGAACAACAGGAAGGGATCAGGAAACAGGAAAGACCAAATCCTTCCCCCAGAAGTCTTCCTGCCAGTGTCCCCATTGACAGAACCTAGCAGGAAGCCAGTTGAGAAAGTAGATTATGAGTTAGAGTCCCAGCCGCAGTGTCATAAAACAGTGTGTAGAAGAATAGATTTAAAGTGAAGCAAACAAGTTCACAATTAACAAAAGTCCACCTTTCCCAGCTACATATGTGAAAAAAATTCTATAACTTTACACGTCTTTCATGTAAATGAAGATATATTTACCTGCCCCAAATGAGGTTAGTTCTAGCAGTCACTTTATGTTTGGATGCTATAACATTGGCCATTTCTGACTATATTCCTCAAACTTCAGCATAGTTCCATCTGGATAGTCTCTTATCTGAAAATTAAGTTGCAAAATTAACTTCCAATAAAACTTTGAAAAAATAAGGGAAAGAAGGAAAAAGAAATTTATATATTTTAACATATGCATCTATACACACACACACACACACACACACATATATATATATATATATGTATATATATATATACATATATTCATATATGTGCCAGGAAGAAAATATCCTGAGCCATTGTAGTTTTCATTCATTTCTGTTGCTCATTATGAAGCTAAAACATCAAGAGATTAATCATTTTGTTTTAGCTTTCTTTTCCTAATACCTATTAATATTTCCTTTTTTTTCTCAGCTAAAACCACAACTAGTCAGGTTATTTAACTATTTATCTGTTTAAGTGTCTCAAATATTGAGTAATCTGGAATATGAATTCTAACTCATCTGTTGTTATTGCCACACACATTGATGAAGAAAATTAGATGGGTCTGGGCTGGAGAGATGGCTCAGTGGTTAAGAGTGCCGACTGCTCTTGCAGAGGATCTGGGTTTGATTCGCAGTGCCCACTTGGAGGCTTAGAACTGTCTTTAAGCTGGGCGTGGTGGTGTATGCCTTTAATCCTAGCACTCTGGAGGCAGAGGCAGGCAGATCTCTGTGAGTTCAAGGCCATTCTGGTCCACAGAGTGAGTTCCAGGCCAGCTGGGGCTATAGGGAGACCCTGTCTCAAAGAAAAAAGAAAATTATATGGGTTAAAGCAGGAGGCATTGGACTAAATCCAGGAAATAACTAAATCACAGAGCACAGGACCAGATTAGAATGGCATAAGGAGCCAGGTGTGGTGGTGCACGCCTTTAATCCCAGTACTCGGGAGGCAGAGGCAGGTAGATCTCTGAGTTCAAGGCCAGCCTGGTCTACAGAGCGAGCTCCAGGCCAGCGGGAGTAAAAAGGAGACCCTGTCTCAAAAATAAATAAAATAAAATAAAACAATGGCATAGGGAAAGGTTTTGGATTCTTTAATTCTAGTATTTTTTGTTTGTTTTTTGTTTTTGAAGTGGGAGTTGCCGGGGAATTTTTTTGAGACAGGATCTCCCTGTAGCCCCAGCTGGCTTTGACTCAGTGTGTAGACCAGGCTGGCCTTGAACTCACAGAGATCTGCCTGCCTCTGCCTCTGCCTCTGCCTCCCAAGTGCTGGTACTAAAGGCATGCATCACCACACCCAGCTAATCCTAGCGTTTTTTAATAATTTTTTTATTTATTTTATTATTCTTGTGTGTGTATGAGTGTACTGTCTGCATGTAGGTTGGTGCACCAGTGTCATGCAATGCCATTGAGGTCAGAAGAGGGTGTCGGATTCCCCTGGAACTGGAGTTAAAGATAGTTTTTAGCCGCCATGTGGTTGCTGGGAATCGAACCCAGGTCCTCTGCAAGAGCAGTCAGTGCTCTTAACTGCTGACCATCTCTCCAGCCCCAATCCTAGTGTTTTTTAAAAAGAGATTAGACAGCTCTTCTGAACTATTATAGTTCAGAATGCAGAGATCAGATTATATCTGATGGGCCTGGACAGGAGGTTCAGCAGTTAAGAACACTGGCTGCTCTTGCAGAGAGCCCAGGTTCAAATTCCAACATCTCCATGGCAACCAACAACCATCTATAACTCTAGTTCCCAAAGATCCAATGCCCCCTTCTGGCTTCTACAGGTACTGCACAATACAGGTGCACTTACATACATGCAGGCATAACACTCATAAACATAAAATATAAATAAATAAAAAAATAATCTTTTAATCATCTAGTATGCTCTTCCTCTGGCACGTAGATTGGTTTTCTTTTTTTTTAAGTATTGTTATTGATTCTTTGAGAAATTTATTTATTTATTTATTTATTTATTTATTTATTTTAGTCTTTTTGAGACAGGATGTCCCTGTAGCCCCAGCTGTCCTGGAACTCACTCTGTAGACCAGGCTGGCCTTGAACTCACAAAGATCTGCCTGCCTCTGCCTCCCAAGTGCTAGGATCAAGCGTAGATTGATTTTCAAAGGGTTAGTTTCTTAGAGAAACTCTGTGATTTATATATTCCTTTATGAAGGTTTCTAGTAGACTCAGAAAAGTTGAATATAAAATATAAACTGTATGTATGGTCAAGCAGATTTTGGTCAGCTCTGCTCATCATTGAGCACAGAGAACACAGGGAATGTAAAACTGCACCACCCTGGATTTTCAGCTTATACCTTAGATTATCTTTGTTATTTAAAAAAAAACAAAACAGGATAATTGAACATTATAAATAAGTAAATAAGTAAAGCAAAGATATAGAAATGTAAGCTACCTAGGACACATCTTAACATTCTTTATGAATGTTATAACTGGTCTAAGTGTCAAAAAGAACCATTGTCTGTTTCAGGGTTGTTTTATAAAAGCTATTTCCAGGGCTGGTGAGATGACTCAGCAGGTAAAGATCCTTACTGCCAATCCTGAAAACCCAACTGAAGAGGCTTCAACTTAGACTTAAATTTATCAGTCTTAGTCAGCTGACATTGAGCCTATTTGTGGGGCTCTTCTGGGCATTAATGGTCACCTAAAGAACAGCTGTGGAAAGTGTATAGCTTAGAATCTATGCCCTCAGGAAAACTAGGACAGCCTGGATAAAAAGAAATTCATATAATGATTAATATAACTGTTTAATAAAATTAGGATGTTGTTTGTACTTACAATAGCCAGGACGGGAAAGGAAGTGATACTTTAGTCACCAGATATTGGGAAGACTGAAAATGACCTGTGAAAATTTTCGATAAAGAAATAGGGATCTTCAAGCCAGGTGTGGTGGCGCACGCCTTTAATCCTAGCACTTGGGAGGCAGAGGCAGGCGGATCTTTGTGAGTTCAAGGCCAGCCTGGTCTACAGAGTGAGTTCCAGGACAGCTGGGGCTACAGGGAGACCCTGTCTCGAAAAGACAAAAAAAAAAAAAAAGAAAGAAAAAAAAGAAATAGGGATCTTCTAAGCATCTCTCCAGGCAAGAAGCCAATGAATTTTTTCTTTATTCTATTTTTTTTTCCTCTCTGAAATAAAAGACATTCAAGAAATGCATGTTGCATGCTACCTGGAACATTTTGAGTATTTACTATATAAATGTTCATTACCTTTATTTCTTTTTACCTTATTATTTAAAAATTTTAAAATATTGCTCTTCTTTTGGTGTAAACAGATACCATCAAGAGAAAAGCTAAGTAGGAGCTGGAGAAATATATAGCCATATTACTAAGAACAGAGCTGTGCATCAGATAATTCTGATGTATCAAGATGTCTGAGGACATCCTGTGTTCTGCCATTGAACATGGTCAAGCATAAGCTCTTCAACCACCTGAGAGAGAACAGAGTTGAGCAGTAGGCAGGTGCTGATGGAGCAAGTTTAGGATCCACTCTGTTCCTTTATTCTAACAAGTATTTCCTTGAATGTCTGGTATATTCTTCGGCAAAATGTTGGCTTTCTTTTTCCTGTAGTGTATTAAAAACCATGGTAAAAGTGTTATTAGGAGATGATAATGACTGCCTGTTTACTGAGTGAATAATAAATAAATGAACAAATTGGTAAATATCATTGTCTAAGTTCAGTTACCATAAACAATTTATCTGGTAAAACTTGGCTTACTGTCACCAAGGTTGTTTTCTTAATCCAAGAGAATTCTGGACCATTTCCTCTTCCTTTTGCTTCCCTGTCTGCTCATTTATAATCTAATGTTAGATAAAGTAGTATATGTCTTTTGTGGCAAAAGTGCCTTATAAAGTTTTCAGGGCAAACTACAATGTCATTTGTAAACCTCAACATGTGATAGAATTTCTCACATACAGAAGTTTTCAGGGATTTTTATGGCAGAACATTTGAGGCTTTCCTTGGGCTTTCTTCCCTTTTACCGTATTATTGCTAATCATTAATGATAAGTTGGTAACTGTTGTCATGCAATAAAACTCTAGTATTTCTTATAAATTTGAAACATTCATATAAAGTGAGTTTTTCATTTCACTGTTCATTTTTAGTAGAGATCCATTTATTGTTCTTTCAACAACATAAAAAAATTCCTTTTATTGCTTTTATTGTAGTTTTCATGATTCAGACTTTAGAAGCAAAATAGCTTTTTAAATTTTTATACTTTAAATATTGGAAAATGTTTTATACTTTAAATATCAAATTTTTACCATTATCTACACCATTATGGGATGAAATTTTTAGGCTGGTTTAGTTAGTTTCTGTTTATCTATTTGAGTAGGAAGTATCCCTCTGATAATGTCCTAGAACCTCTTGACAAATAACATCTGTGATGTCCTGTCTTAAAGAAGCAGGTGAAATAAAGGGTTAAATTTTTTTACGTTTTTTTTTTTTCTTTGTTTTTTTTGAGACAGGGTCACCCTGTAGCTCTGGCTGTCCTGGAACTTACTATGTAGACCATGCTGGTCTTGAACTCACAAAGATCCACCTGCCTCTACCTCCCAAGTGTTAGGATTAAAGGCGTGCGCCACCACGCCTGGCTCAAGTTCTTGTTTTTGTTTTTTTTTTAAGTTCTTGTTTTTTTTTAAAGCATAAAATAACTGAATTATAGCTTATGGAGTGTGTGTGTGTGTGTGTGTGTGTGTGTGTGTGTGTTCGTTCTGCTGGAGTAAAGCTTGATTCAAACATTTGGGAACTATGGATTAGATAAAAGAAGTTTTCTAAACTTGCATGTGCTAATTCAATTTTTCTGTCTTGTCAGCCACCAGCTCTGCCCATTTGGAGGATCTCGCTTACCTGGATGAGCAGAGACATACTCCTTTGAGAACTTCCCTTCGGATGCCAAGACAGAGTATGGGTGGTGCTCGCACACAGCAGGATCTAAGAGGTTAGAGCAGGTGCACTGTAGGGGTGCCTGAAAACAAATGGTAATAAACAAAGGTCAAAAATTCCTTTTCCCCTATTGCTAAATTTAATCTTCCCCACAAGAGGTAAGGTGATCTACTTTAGTTTGTAACTAGATAATTCCATAATAGATTGTCCTCATTATAGAAACATGTTGTCATTTCTAGTACTTGGAACTATTGGTTTCTTGAAATTCTGAAAGAAAACAGGGAAAGAATTGGTAGTGATGGAGGAAATAACCTTCACTAGATCCTTAGTTACTAGGACTGGAGAAATGGTTCAGTGGTTAAGAGCACTGGCTGCTCTTGCAGAGGACCTAGTTCAATTCCCAGCACCCATATGGTGGCTAACAACTGTCTGTAACTCCAGTGCCAGGGGAATCCAACACCTTCTTCTGAACATCTGGCATTGTACAACATGGGCACACTTACACACATATAGGCAATACACACATACACATAAATTTTTTTTAAAAAGATCCTTGGTTACAGAAGTAACTATTGACCAACTTCAGCTTTACACATATTGCTGTGAACTTTGTGCTAATAATCTGTATTTTACTAAAGAATTTCTCTCACCTTCATTCTAATAGCCATTTCTAGTAACATTTATTTTCTTGGCATTTCAGACAAACCACTGTAGTCTTTCCTACCCAGGTGCGATGTTGACAAAACACCCAGCAAAGGCAACTTAGGGAAGGAAGCGTTCATTGTGGGTCACAGTTTGAGAGTATAGCAAGGAAGGCCTGGCAGCAGGAACATGAGGCAGCTGGCCGCATTGTGTCCTATTCAGGGAGCAGAGGAGGGTGAAGGCTAGTGCTCAGCTCATTTCTTCTTTTTGTTCAGTCCAGGACATGGGATGGTACTGTCCACTTTCAGGGTAGGTCTTCCCTTCTCAATTAAACCTTTCCTGAAAACACCTTCACAGGCACTCCTCTGCAGCATGTTTCTGTGGTGATGCTATTTTTATTTGTTGTTGTGGTTGTTGTTGTTGTTGTTGTGAGACAATCTCCCTTTAGCCACACTTGGCCTGGAACTCGCCACATAGACAAAGTTGGCCTCTATCCCATAGAGATCCACCTTCTTCTGCCTCCTGAATACTAGGTTTAGAGGCCTGTGGCACCACGCCCAGATCTATGGTGAATCTAAATCCATCAAGTTGACAATAAAGATTAACCATCACAGGACCTATTTCTTTGCCTTCTTTGTGGCATGGTACATGCTTCTATAAACAGGAACCCAATCTTTTCTTTCATTTTATTATGAGAATAGTCTAAGGAGACTGTTCATAGTGTCTATACCTCTTCTCTGCTCAAAATGAACCAACTCTCTCTGATGACCTTAATAAATAGTCTGTTTTCCTCTGCTATCTAGTGGTCTATAGCTCTTCTACATCACTACTTTAGGTTGATCATACCCAAAGCTTGAAAAAAACGCTGGGCATGGAGGTTCACACCTTTCATCCCAGCACTTGAGAGGCAGAGAGAGTCAAGCTGATCTCTGTGAGACTGAGGCGGGCCCGGTCTCATAGTGAGTTCCAGGCCAACTGGGGCTGCAGGAGAGCCTCTTTTTTTTTTTTTTTTGTATGTGTATGAATATACTGTCTGCATGTAGGTCTGTGCACCCATGTCATGCAATGCCGCGGAGGTCAGAAGAGGGCGTCGGATTCCCCTGGTACTGGAGTTAAAGACAGTTTTCAGCCGCCATGTGGGTGCTGGGGATCCCGGGTCCTCTGCAAGAGTACTCTTAACCACTAGGCCATCTCTACAGCCCGAGAGCCTGTCTTTTAAATTTATCAAAAGACTAAATTTATTTGTGTCAAGACCACAATGCACAGGAATAGTAAGTAAAATTGGATAGAACTACTGATATGTTTGTAAATCTTGTACATTGTAAGTCACCTTGCACTTCACCACTGGAAAACTTACCAGTGTTTTATTTTCTCATTTGATAATCATTGAATCATGGTATTGTACCACATACAAAACAAAACTGACTAATTTCAGCTGTAATGTTAGGGTCTCTGCAGCTATTTGATATCACATACATGCTTCTGGCATCCAAAGATTTAATAAGATTTTTATGATAATTCATATATTCTGGTGAGCTTGATATTTACACACAGATACCATTTATATCCTAGATATAATGAAGATTTCTTCCATTGTATTGAGCTTCAAAACTGAACGTTCAGATAACAAAGCACATCCAAAAGCACTGTGTCTGAAAAAATGTGTTTATACTGATAATAATTTCATAGCCTTGGTGAAAAGTGGCCCAACTTGTTTCCATTAACACTCAAAGCAGGATTTTCTCCATTGCTAACGCTGCCTTATTAGTGTTTGGGTTTCCTCAAGTTGTCCTTATTTCCCAAGAGCTTTTCTCTTAACAGTCTTAATGATTAGAAAATGCTTTCCAGGTGAATATGTTGACTGAAAGGATAGAGGCTGTTTACTTAGCACTAGTAGTTTAGCCTTCTAAAATTAGTATACTCTAATTCAGAACTTAGAGTCTCTGGAGAATCATCATCTCTCAAAAGGTAATGTATCTTGATTACTGTTTACAAATGAATTGAGTGACCCACAGTATGAAAGAAGAAACTGATGAGAAAGAAAGAAAGCAAACTCAGGCAGACTGTCTTAAGATCTCTATACACCTGTTCAGCAAGCTTTATAACTTATAGTTATTACATCCAGTACTTTGCACTTTCTGTTAGGAATGTAATCAGATGGTTTTCCTGGCATAATTTTTAAAACTTGTTAAATCATATTTCATACTTTCATTTAAGAAAACATACAGGAGCTGGAGAGCTGGCCCTAGTGGTTGAGAGCGCCGACTGCTCTTGCAGAGGACCCAGGTTCGATCCCCAGCACCCACATGGTGGCTGAGAACCATCTGTAACTCCAATCCAGGAGAACTCCAGTTCCAGGGGAATCCGAGACCCTCTTCTGACCTCTGTGGCATTGCACGACACTGGTGCACAGACCTGCATGCAGACAGTACATTCATACACATAAAGAATAAATTTAAAAAAAAAAAGAGAACATACAAAATACAGTCAGATTTCAGTTTGAAATCTACTTACATATTTCCAGGGAGCCCAGCAAGATGCCTTAGCAGGTTAAGGGCACTTGTTGCCAAGCCTTAATGACCAGAGTTCAAGCCCAGGGTACATGATAGAAAAGGACCAACTCTACAAGCTGTCCTTTGACCTCTACACATGCACTGTAGCACACACAAATTAATTAATTAATTAATTAATTAATTAATTAATTAATTAATTAAAATGTTTCCAGCTTAGAATATACCTATATACACACATTAAAGTATTATTCACATAAACATTCTAGATGACAAGCACTTGTTGGGAGTGTCGTTACAGGTGTAGTCTTGCACTATTTAGAGCAGTATTTCTCAAATTTTTTTATCTCAGGATCCCCTTCCTGCTCTTACATTATTGAAGATCTAAACAGCTTTTACTTATATGCCTTGAAGTGGTATTTACCATATTATAAGTTAGTGTGCCAGATATTTGGAGGGTTTTTTTTTTAATTTTATGTGTATGACTGTATTACCTACATGTGTGTAAGTGTACCCATGTTATGCAATGCCCATAAAGGTCAGAAGAGGGCATTGGATTCACTTGGAACTGGAGTTACAAACAGTTGTTAGCCACCATGGGGTGCTGGGAACCAAACCTAGGCCTTCTGCAAGAATGGCCAGTGCTCCTAACTGCTGAGCCGTCTCTCTTACACCCAGATACTAGTTTTGTGTTTTTTTTTCTTTTTGAGACAGCGTCTCCCTATAGCCCCAGCTGGCCTGGCTGGCCTTAAATTCACAGAGATCTGCTTGCCTCTGCCTCCCTAGTGCTAGGATTAAAGACATGCACCACCACGCCCAGCTTAAAGACAGTTCTTAGCCGCCATGTGGGTGCTGGGAATCGAACCCAGGTCCTCTGCAAAAGCAGTTAGCATTTTTAACCACTGAGCCATCTCTCCAGCCCCAGATACTAGTTTTTAATTATTAACTATAATAGGTTTTTAATAACAAAGACAGATTCTCCAAGTATATATCCCTTTTTTTTGGGGAGGGGGATCCTTTTTGAGACAGAGTCTCCCTTTAGTCCCAGTTGGCCTGGAGCTTACCATGTAGACCAGGCTGCCTTGAACTCACAGAGATTGGCCTGCCCCTGCCCCCAAAGTGCTGGATTAAAGGCATATGCCACCATCCTAGCTATATATATCCTTTTTTATTTTTATTTTTTGGGTCTTTTTGAGATAGGGTATATCCATTTTTATAAATAACACTATTACATATTAACATCATGTAAGGTCTGAAAAATTCTGCTCTGCAGCTACTTGTGAAAAAAGGAGAGTGAAAAAAGGAGAACAACCCCTTAGTATTATGAAAATAATTTGGGTTTTAAGGGCCACCCCCAAACATCTTTTGAGAACCCCCACAAGACACTTTATAGATATCATTGTAGCTAGAGATTAGTGTTATGCCTCAGAGATTATATGACCTATTTACAGAATTGCAAAAAAGGGGGGCTGAAGGATATTTTGAGATGATAGATGTTAGAAGTTGTTCACGATTTATCAATAGAGCTCATTACAAAATTGCCTTAATAGTAAATGACTTGTTAAAAATACTTGCTGTTTTTTCACTCCTGAAGCAAAAGTTCCTATGGTAATGCCTGAGCTAGAATCCGGATCTTCAAGTGGAATGTTAACATTTGCTTCATTCATGAAAATCCCTTTTCTTTTTCAATACAGCTGTTCTAAACAACTGTTCTACCAAAATTGATGTTTCCAGAAATTCAGCCAACAATAGGGAGAAGAAAGTCACATAAGCACACTGTCCAGGGCCCCTGGCAGCAAGTTAGAGCAAATTCCTAGCTGTCACCCATCCAAGAGCTTAAGCTGTAATGCTGAAGGACTTATAATACCAGTGCCAAGTACATCAGTGCTATTCTGCCTTACAGCCTGTATTTAAAGGATATTCAATTGAATTTTATCAGACTTTTTAAATCAAGGTTTTATGATTACCTGAGAGTTTATTTTTAATTTAATCATCATTGTATTAGTATAAAGTTATGCTAAATAACCTACCTGAAATATCTTGCCCTTTTGACCATCTTACTGAAATCTCATTCTACAGAAAAGACAAAAAAAAAAAAAAAAAAAACCCACAACCCACTCTGCTACCTATTGAAAGGGGAAACAAGGGCTGGAGGGATGGCCTAGCAGTTAAGAGTGCGGACCGCTCTTGCAGAGGACCCGGGAATCGCACCCACATGGCTGCTGAGAACTGTCTGTAACTCCAATTCCAGGAGAACTCCAGTTCCAGGGGAGTCCGACACCCTCTTCTGACATCCGCAGCATTGCACAACATGGGTGCACAGACCGACATGCAGACAGTACATTCATACACATAAAAAAATAGATAGATAGATAGATAGATAGATAGATAGATAGATAGATAAATAAAAAGGGGAAACAAGTAATTGGGTTTTGCAGAAAAATGTAATTCATCTTATGACAGAACAAAAAAGGGAACCAGGGAGTTAAATATACAACACATATGCTAATATTGTAACTTCAGTTACTAGCTAAATATGGTAAATTAACAGAAAAATTAGTAAATTCCTAACCCACTACCTGTTGTTAAATTATAATCCCACTGTTCAGCTTGAAGAGATTACATGTTACTAATTAAAACTTTCTCAATATATGTTGGTTTCCTTAGGAACTTTACTAAATCACATTACATAAAGATATTCAGAGATTTTCTTTCTAGTTAATTGTTGCTTTAGTAGACACTAGGATCAAGGGCCTATGTGCAAAGGACAGTCTGATTCATTGGTACAAGTTTAATAAAGTTGGCCCTGCCACAGTTAACTTGGCTTTGTCAAAGCAGTGAGTTTAATTTTCATTAAATAAAATCAGTGTATCATACCACTGTAAGTCCCTCACATTTCGGAAACAATGAATCCTTTATGAAGCTGACTAAGATGCATATCATTAAGCTAAATGCTGGTGGGTTACTCACTGAGTCACATAGCCCTGAGGTTGCTTAGTCATCTTGATTAGTGCACAGCAGCTGGCTTGCACATTTACAAAGGAGTAGTTCCATCCATAATTTTTAAATCTCATTGTTCATTATTTTATTCTTATAAGCAAGATTAAATTTCCTTCTAGGTAAATTCAAAACCCAGAGATAAGTTTGCAAGCGCGAAAATACATGGATATGTTAAGTGGTAGCCTGTATGCACTGTAGTTGTGTGAGATTGCTCCCTTTACCCACAACCAAATCTGCAAAGTACCTGAAAAGTTGAAAAGGCAGCATTTAAAGTAAATGGGCTTGAATGTCTTGATTTAAAAAAAATAAACTAGACTATGCTTTTTTTCCCCCAGTGGTCTGCTTGTGGGTTTTTTATTTTTATTACACTTTGTTTATTTACTTAGGTGGGGGGGCGGTTTACAAGCAAACACAGAACTTGAGTGGAGGTCAAAGAACAACTTCTGGGAGTCAGTTCTCTCCTTCCATTATGTGGGTCCAGGGGATTGACCTCAGACTGGCAGCAGGCCCCTACACCCATTGAGCCATCTTGACAATCTCATGATTTTTTATTTTTATTTTTGGGTTTTTTGATACAGGGTCTCGCTGTGTAGACCAGGCTAACCTCAAACTCACAGAGATCCACTTATCTCTACCTCCCAAGTGCTAGAATTAAAAATGTGCACCATCACAACCAGCCAATCTCCAGATTTTTTGAAAACTGATCACTAAGTTAAAGTAGTTCCCCAAACACACAGATACGATTTTTTATAAACCAGTCTTACTTAGTAAATTATATATCACCATTAAAAACCAAAATAAGAGATAATATAATTTTTTTCCTCTAGACCTACAAGAGAGAAATAACCTTTATTTTTTTTTTTATGTGTATGAGTGTTATGCCTGCAGGTGTGGAAGTGTACCCGTATTATGCATGGTGTTATGCCCATGGAGGACAGAAGAAGGTGTCAGTTCCCCCTGGAACTGGAGTTAGCTGCCATGTGGGTGCTGGGATTCGAACCAGGATCTTCAAGAATATACAGTGTTCCTAACCACTGAGCCATCTCTCTAGCCCCAAGAAATAATCTTTAAAAAAGATTCTGTAAACCACATCTTCTAAGAGGTACATACTGACCTCTTGCATTAAACAATAAACTAAACAATAGCTGTAGTATAACATGAAAAAAAGTCTAATTAATAACATCTAATTGTAAAATAATCCTGCATGAGCCAGGTTTGGTGGCACACGCCTTTGATCCCTGTGCTCGAGAGGCAGAGGCAGGTGGATCTCTATGAGTTCAAGGTCAGCCTGGTCTGTATAGAAAGCTCTAGGGTAGTTGGGACTAAAAGGGAGACCCTGTCTCAAAAAGACAATAAATAAATAAATAAATAAATAAATAAATAAATAAGCTAGCTGGCATGGTGGCACATGCTTTTAATCCCAGCACTCGGCGGGCAGAAGCGGGCAGATCTCTCTGAGATCAACATAGTAATTTCTAGCCCAGCTGTGGCTACAGGGAGACCCTGTCTCAAAAAGGCAAAGTAGCTGGGCATGGTGTCCCATGCCTTTAATCTCAGCACTTGGGAGGCTGAAGCAGGTGGATTTCTGTGAGTTCAAGGCCAGCCTGGTCTACGGAGCAAGCTCCAGGCCAGCTGGGACTAAAGGGAGACCCTGTCTCAAAAATACCAAAAAAGAAAAAGGCCAAACTAATAATAATAATCCACTGAATATTTTTAAATACCCTAAGTACAATAAGCCATTTTCTTTTTTTATGTTTTTCTGCATGTCTTATAAATGCTTTAAGATAATAAGCCCAGAGAGAGCAGTTTTAGTCAGGAGATAGGAAGACCTTTTTATATCTTCAGATTATGGAGAGTGCAATGGAATGGCTTTCTAATTCTCACACTTTGGTGTCCTGATTTTCTTTTATTTTCCTTAATTTTTTTTTATTTTCCTTAATTTTTAATTGGCACTGTCATAATTAGCTTCAGCTGTCAACTTGATATAAACCTAAAGTCCCCTGGGAAGTGGGACCCTCAACTGAAGAATTTCCCAGATCAGATTGGCCTGTGGCCATGACTGTGAGGCATCTTCTTAATTGCTAGTTGATGCAGGAGACCCCAGCCCATTGTGGGCTGTATCATCCCTAGCCAGGTGGGCCTGGGCTGTGTAAGAAAGGTAGGTGAGCAGGCCAGTAAGCAGCATTCTCCCTGGGTTCTCTTTAAGTACCTGCTTCTACCCCCTCAATGATGGATTGTAACCTATAAGCCAAATAGTCTCTTTCTCACCTGGGTACTTTTGGTCAGGGTGCTTATCACAGGAACAGCAAACTAAGACACATTAGCAATTATACATATTTATGAGATACAGGGTGACATGTCAGTACATGTATGCAATGTGTAATGATCAGGCTAACAGTCATATCTGTCTCCTCAGACATTTATCATTCCTGTGTATTGGGACTATTTGGAAACTTGTTTTTACTGCTGTTTTTAAATGTTCAGTTACTTACTGAACATATTGTTCTGTCATGCTATAGAACAGTAGAAGTTATTCCCCTGCTGACTGTACACCCTGTACTCTTCCTCCTTGCATCCTCCCTTTTCCCCATACCCTTTGCAAGCTCTAGTAACCACTGTTATATACTCTTATTTTTATGAGATCAACTTTTTAGCTTCCACATGCAAGTAGAACATGCAGTGTTTATCTTTTTGTTTCTGACTTATTTCATAACATTCTTCAATTCTGTCTATGTTTCTACACATAAATAGCAGGATTTTGCTACTTTTATGGTCAAGTAATATTATACTCTGTGTGTGTGATTTATATATTGTATGTATCCTTTTTTTTTTGGTTGGGAGGGGGTAGAGCCTTGCTTTAGAGAGCCCTGGGTAGCTTCAAACTCTCAATCTTCCTGCCTCTGGCTCTTGAGTGCTGGGAGTACAGGTATGCACCACCACTCTTGGCCCTATAAACATTTTTTAATCCATTCATCTGCTGCTGTGATTTTCTGTCTTTGCTATTTTTAATAATGCTGACTTCCTTTGGGTATCTGTTCAGTAGTAGGACTGCTGTAGTGTTGTGTTGTTGTTGTTGTTGTTGTTTTCTTTAAGGAGCCTCCATACTGTTTTCTGTAATGGCTGCATCCTCACCAATAGTGAATAAGAGGTTTCCTTTCTCCACCTATTTGCCAGCATTTGTTATTTCTTGTCTTTTTTTATTATAGCCATTCTAAGTGGGAAGAAGTGATAACTTATTTGTGGTTTTTATTTGCATTTCTCTGGTAATTAGTAAAGTTGAACATTCCCCATCATCTTTATATTTCACTGTTCTGATGTTTTCATCTAAATTAAATTTAAAGAACCACCTCTCCAGTTAAGCCTCCTATCAGTTGTTTCCCCCAAAGTACATTCAAAATCTACTGAAGTAACCATAATACCAATCAATTTACTGAGGTAAAATTTTTACAAAATGGTTTTATGAAATAATTTCTCAAGATACTAATAAAATCATAGAGCTAGAGTATTTCATTTGTAAGGCTATAGCTATTTCACTAGTGGAAGTTCACTTAGAAGTATTTATTATTAAACATCAAGTAATTAAAATAGCCAGCATAGATATATCCAAAAATAAATTTTAAGGCCAACAGTGTAATAATATAAAACTCAAAACTGTGGTGACATACTTTCATGATTATGTTATCAAATATGTCACATTTTAAAGGCTTTACTCTTTTTTTTTTTTTTTTTGTCTTTTTGAGAACGGGTCTCCCTGTAGCTCTGGCCATCCTGGAATTCACTCTGTAGACCAGCTGCCTCAAACTCACAAGTTATGCCACCCCCGTGCCTCTGCCTACCTTCAATCCTCTGCTAGGAGTAAAGGGCGTGTACCACCACCGCCGCGGCATTTATTTTTATTTCTGTCTTGTGTATGAATGTACTGTCGCATGCAAGGTTGTGCACCCGTGTCGTGCAACTGCGGAGGTCCAGGAAGAGGGTGTCGGATCCCTGGAACGGGAGTTCTCCTGGAATTGGAGTTTCAGACGGTTCTCAGCCGCCATGTGGGTGCTGGGGATCGAACCCGGGTCCTCTGTAAGAGGTGGTCGGCACTAGGGGAGAGATGGCCTAGCGGTTAAGAGCGCCGACCGCTCTTGCAGAGGACCCGGGTTCGATCCCCAGCACCCACAGGCGGCCGGAGCGTCTGAACTCCAGTTCCAGGTAGAAACTCCAGTTCCAGGGGAATCGCGAGACCCTCTTCTGACCATCCGCGGCAAATTGCACGACACGGGTGCAACAAACCTGCATTGCAGACTGTAAAGTCAGTACATTGATAATACAATAATAAATAAAAAAAAAAAAAAAAAAAAAAAAAAGAGTGGTCGGCACTCTTAACCGCTAGGCCATTCTCCAGCCTGAAGGCTTTTACTCTTTTTATATACTACTCCTACATTTCCTGATGGTAATAATTTAAGGAAGCATATAATAAAAGGAGTGACCCTTCAAGAGTTGAATATTCCTTGTTTATTTTGTTATTCTCTGGAAGGTCCTTCTTCTTCCTGCACAAATTCTTAATCAGGAGTGACTTGAGATTTTGTTTTAAAAAATTTCTGTATTTAGATACATTCTGCGAGGCCTGAGGATTATAGCTTACGTGGTAGTGTAGAGTGCCTGGTCACCACAAAGTGCTAGGTTTGATCCCCAGCATCCACATAAAACAAGCATAGTTGTCCAGGTAGAAGCAGAACAAGAAGTCTGGGGTTGTCCTTGGCTACATATACAGAGTGATCTTGTGGAGTTCCTGGCTTTATAAAAATCTTTTGCCCTGATTTGTGACAATCTAATGATATCTGATTAACACGAAAAAAACCTAATAGTTCCACGTTTTTATCAGATAGTATTTCACGTCAAATTGACAAGTGTGACTAGAGAAAGAATAGGTTAAGGTGAGTGGAGCATGGTTTTTAGTTTATAAATTTTTAGTATTTTAGTAAAATTTGTTTTGCGACTTCCTCTGAAACACCTCCACCGTAAATGACCTCTCACATCACCTACTCTCATCCCTTCCTCACCGACCAGAGTGAGAATGGAGCTGAGAGCCTACCGGATGCCAGAGAACCCTCTACCACTGAGCTGCATCCCCAACCCCCTTTTGTACTTTTATTTTAGAGTGGATCTCATATGTTCTCTACAGCTGGCCTTAATATACATCCAGCTCGCCGGGGGCCTGAACTCGAGCCATCCTCTCGTGCCCTAGCCTCCCACTCACCCCAAACCAGCTAAATAGATACTGTTATGAGTTCTTGGAAGTGTTGTAGTAAGATTTTGAGGATAGTGTCTAGAAATACAGTTGACAGTCTAAAAACCAGCTACTCTCTTCAGCATCATCTGTAACATGACCAATGCTATTCCTGTGAACTTGAGACTGAGGGGACAATACTCTAACCAATGTCTCTAGTATATTCTAAGTATTTATTTTATTAACTAGATCTTATTCTAATATTTTAGGCATGGCCATAAGGAATACTCAATTAATAAGCATCAAGGTAGAGAACATAACAAGACTAGAAAAAAATCAGTGTACATGCCGAAGCCCAAGAGAGGGAAAGTGCATTCCAAAATATAGGCATGCGTTAACAAGTGAACAACTGATATATAAGAAAGCATGAATTAAGCCTAAAGACGAAAATAAAAAAGTCCATTGACTTAAACAGTTTAGAAATACATGTGTGACATTACCAAAAACAATTTCTATCACAGACTGCGGGTGAAGCCAGGCTCTGAGTTACTAATGATTTAAACACATCGCTCTTGAAAAAAGTTGGGTGGGGTAAAAAGGAGGATGGAGAGTAAAGCAGAAACCTACAGAAAGTCTCAGAAAGAGCTGATGATGTCCGTCCTTTTTGTTTTTAATAGTTTGTGGTGGAGGTAGGCGTTAATGGTTTCACTGAATGTCTGTTTTGTATCGGGATGTGAGGAAGTTGATTGCCAAAAACAAACACAAAGTCAATGCAGCCTACGCCAGAGAACATCCTAACAATCATACTACTTTAAAGAGGAGGAACAGGCAATTTTATTTTAATTTTCTTCTAATTGTTGATTATATTTCTTGTATTGTATGAATAGGTTCTGTCTGCATGTCAAGTCCTGTTCACCCTGGTGTCGGTACAATCGCCGCGGAGGTCAGAAAGAGTGTTTCAGAATATCCCTGGGAACTGGATGTTCTCCTGTAATTGGAGCTTTCAGTCACCGGTTCTACTGACCACTTGGGTGCTGGGTGATCGTAACCCCCGGGTCTACTGCAACGTAGCGCTGCGGCGGTGCTGCGCTAAACTGTAGCCATCTCTCCAGCCGTAAACATGGGCAATTTTTTTAATTTTATTTATTACTGTATGTTTTGAGAATGTTTCCCTGGTACTGCATTGCCAAGTCTGTGCAACACTTGGCCTGCGCATGCCAGCGGAGGTTCACGAAGGGTGGCGGTCCCTGGAACCGCACGACTACATGGCGGCCGAAACTGGCAATTTTTTAACAGAAGTAACCCATCCAAGGCCCAAGCTAATGAGTGACAGAGATGGATCCAACATAGTTTACCCATTGTCCCACCCTTACCCATTCTACCATATTTTCCTGCTCATCCAAAAGGTAATGCTACTTGCTTTATTATTGTTCTAACAGAATTTACCAAGTGTAAAATTAATGTTTGGTGTTGCTCTTTGAGAATTTTTATACACGTCATTTTGTTCGCATCTTCAGACCCCCCCTCGGAGCTCCACTTTCACATCTACTACGTTCCCTCCATGTTTGGGGTTGGTTGTGGTGGTTGGTTGGGCGGTGGTCGGTTAGTGTGTTGTATGAACCGGATGTCCCTGGAACATCTAGCTGCGCCCTCTCCCGGAGACGGGGTCAACCACCGAAATATCCTCACAAGACGAACCAGGCAAAAAGAAACTACGCATAAATCCAAGGAAGAATACAAGCCAGATTTGCAACGAAGATAATGCCGCCAGAGCCTCCGTCCCTGTCCTTTTTTTTAAGGACCTCTTCATTTGTGTTTCCTACCCTGCTCTTGCGTCCAGACCATCCCCTGAGCCTACCCACGCATCATATCCCTAGTGTAAACATAAAGACCATTGTCTATACTTTGTTGTGTTGTCTTTTGTGACCAGGGTCTCCCCCTATCAGCCCAGTACTCCTGGACTCATATGTCGACCCGGCTCCCTTGACATCTCATAGAGACTGCCCTGCCTCGCGTGATAAGGCATGTGCCCACCACACACCCGTTCCTTCGCTGTTATTTGAGACCCTGATTCAAGCGGTTTCTTATTTTTTCAAAACTATTTCCCTAAGATCGGAGAATTACCCACACTTAGTTTATTGCTGAGGGACCCAAAGAGATAACGCGTTTGACTCCTTAAGTGAAGAATCACTCTACTCAGTTGTAACCAAGTATATCCCTCCGCTATGGTTTAACATTCTCTCCTTTGTTTTTCTTACCTGTTTTAAACTTTTGTATATCAAAAGACTCTTTATATATAATACTATTAGTGTATGGTGTGGTGTGTGTTGTGTATAAGTGTGTGTTAGGGTTTCACATTCGTGTTACATGCACAAATTGAACATGTGGAATTAGCGGACAATGTGCCTCCAGTCCAGTGGTCTCCTTTCTACCATTGGCCCTGAGAATCAAACATAGGTCATCAGATTTTGCAGCAAGCACCTTTTAATCTGTATGTATGCCATCTTTCCCCAGACCACATACATGATTGTATGCACATACCACTCATCATGGCACTGACATACATCACATAATTAACCAATTTTAAAAATAAATAAATTTATGGGTCTGTTAATACATACACCTGTAATCCAAGCTCTTGAGCGGCTGTGAATGATTTCAAGCTCCAAAAAAGGAACACAACAAGTCCGCGTGAGCCTTCATGGAGCTATGCCGCTCTAAATAAGATAGCTTTTAAAATATTATGTTGTGGCAGTGAAATTTACATTAGATTTTTGTTNAAAAAAAAAAAAAAAAAAAAAAAAAAAAAGAGTGGTCGGCACTCTTAACCGCTAGGCCATTTCTCCAGCCTAAGGCTTTACTCTTTTTATATCTACCCTACATTCTGAGGTAATAATTTAAGGAAGCATATAAAAAGGAGTGACCCTTCAAGGAGTTGAATATTCCTTGTTTATTTTGTTATTCTCTGAAGGTCCTTGTCTTCTTCCTGAAAATTCTAATCAGGAGTGACTTGAGATTCTTTTTTTTTCAACAAACATTTTCCTATAAGACTAATGTCAGAGGCCGAGGATATAGCTCAGTTGGTAGAGTGCCTCCCTGGCATGCACAAAGTGCTAGGTTTGATCCCCAGCACCACATAAAACAAGCATAGTTGTCCAGGTAGAAGCAGAACAAGAAGTCTGGGGTTGTCCTTGGCTACATAGTGATATTGTGAGTTCCTGGCTTTAAAAATTGATAGCCTTGTGACAAATTAATTATAATGATTAAGCAAGAAAAAAATCCTAGATAAGTTCCAAGTTTTTATCAGATAGTGTTACTTCATTAACTGTGACAAGTGGAAGAGAAAGAATAGGTTAAGGTGAGTGGGATGGTTTTAGTTAAAATTTTTAAGTTTTTTTTAAAAATTTGTTTGCGATTCCTATGAAACATCCAAGTAAATGACTCTTCCCTCCTATCTCATCCCCTTCCCTACCCCAGTAGTGAAGAATGGAACCTAGAGCCTCCTGGATGCCAGAGAAGCCATCTACCACTGAGCTGCATCCCCAACCCCCTTTTTTACTTTTTATTTTAAGGTAGGATCTCAATAAGTTCCTACAGCTGGCATTAAACTCACTCTCTAGCTCGGGCAGGCCTTGAACTAGCCATCCTCCTGCCCTAGCCTCCCACTGCACCACCAGAACCAGCTAAATAGATAACTGTTATGAGTTCTTGGAAGTGTTGTATAAGATTTTAGGATAGTGGTCTAGAAAATAAGTGACTCTAAAAACCAGCATCTCTTAGATCATTGTAACAGACAAATCTATTCCTTTGAAATTGAGACTGAGGGGAAAAATATATAAATCTATTATTCTAATATTTTAGAATATTTTATTCTAAAATATTATTCTAATATTTTAGGCATGGCCATAAAGGAATACTCAATTAATATACATCAAGGTAAGAGAACAAAAAAAGAACTAGAAAAAAATAGTTGTCATGCCGAGCCCAAGAAGAGACAGTGCTTCCAAAATTAGGCATTGCTTAACAAAGTGAAATATGAATAATAAAGACTGATTAAGCCTAAAGACTGAAAATAAAAAGTCATTGACTTAACAGTTAGAAATACATTAGTGACATTAACCAAAACAATTCTATCACAGTACCATGGGTGGAAGCCAGGCTCTGAGTTATTATAATGATTTAGAACACAGCTCTTGCAAAAAGTTGGGTGGTAAAAAGGAGGACTGGAGATAAAGCAGAAACCTCACAGAAAAGTCTCAGAAAGAGCTGATATGTCCTCCTTTTTGTTTTTAAATAAGTTTGTGGGAGGGAGGCGATTAATGGTTTCACTGAATGTCTGTTTTGTATCGTGATGTGGGAAGTGATTGCAGCTACCAGCCAGAAACATCCTAAACAATCATACTACTTTAAAGAGGAAACTGGCAATTTTATTTTATTTTTTTTAATTTTATTTATTTCTGTATGTGTATGAATGTACTGTCTGCATGCAAGTCTGTGCACCTGTGTCGTGCAATGCCGCGGAGGTCAGAAGAGGGTGTCGGATTCCCCTGGAACCGCACCTACATGGCGGCCGAAACTGGCAATTTTTAACAGAAGTAACTCATCCAAGGCCACACAGCTAATGAGTGACAGAGATTGGATCCAAACATAGGTACCCATGTCCCACCCTTTTACCCATTCTACCATATTTTCCTGCTCATCCAAAAGGTAATTCTGCTTTATTATTTTCTAAACAGAATTTACCAAGTGTAAATATTTAATGTTTGTTGTTGCTTCTTTGAGAATTTTATAAAATGTATTTTGATCATCTTCAGACCCCCTCCCTGATCTCCACTTTCATCTTACTACGTTCCTTCCATTTTGGGGTTGGTTGGTTGGTTGGTTGGTTAGTTGGTTGTTGAGACAGGATGTCCCTGGAACTCTAGCTGGCCTGGAACTTTCACTATATAAACGAGGCTAGCCTCAGTCTCACAGAGATCCAGGATTAAGGGTGAATGCCAGCTCCCTTCTTTTTTTTAAGGACCTATTAATTTGTGTTTCCTAAATGCTCTTGGGTCCAGACCATCCCCTGGAGCCTACCCAGCATCATATCCTAGTGTAAACATAAAGACCATTGTCTTACTTTGTTTGTTTGTCTTTTGAAACAGGGTCTCCCTATAGCCCCAGCTATCCTGGAACTCACTATGTAGACCAGGCTCCCTTGAATTCATAGAGATCTGCCTGCCTCTGCTGTGATTAAGGCATGTGCCACCACACACCCGTCCTTACGCTGTTTTTATGAGACCTGATTCAAGCTGTTTTATATTTTCAAAAACTATTTCCTAAGATGGGAATACCATTAGTCTTATTCTGAGGGACCAAGAATAAACGGGTTTGACTCCTGTAAAGGAAAGAATCACCTCTTACTCAGTGGACAAGTAATACCCTCCCTTGTTTAAATCTCTCTCTTTTTTTTTTTTTACTTTTTTTTAACATTTTATATATATATATATATATATGTGTGTGTGTGTGTGTGTGTATAAAGTGTGTGTATGTGTGTGTACATGTGTGTACATGCCACAGTGAACATGTGGAGATTAGAGGACAATGTGCTCCAGTCAGTTTTCTCTTTCTACCATGTGGGCCTGGAGATCAAACTCAGGTCATCAGATTTGACAGCAGGCACCTTTATCTGCTGAGCCATCTTTTCCCCCAGACCAACATACATGTCATTGTATGCACATACACATACATCATGCATACATACATTCACATAATAACAATTTTAAAAATAAATAAATAAATTGGGTCTGTTAATACATACACCTGTAATCCCAGCTCTTGAGAGGCTGGTGGAAGATTTCAAGCTCCACACAAGGCCTGGACTTCATAGAGCTATGCTCTCTAAATAGATAAGCTTTTTAAAATATTATGTTTGTGGCTAGTATAATTACAATTAGATTTTGTTTGAAGCATATGTGTTTTCTCTCGTTTGTTTTTTTTTTGGGGGGGAAGGGGTGGTTTTGATTTTTTGGTGAGTCTTTTTGAGACAGGGTCTCCCTGTAGTCCCAGCTGGCCTAGTTATGTAGACCCCGTTGGCCTCCATCAAACAGAGATCTACCTGCCTCTGCCTCCCAAGTGCTGGGACTAAAGGCATGCACCACCACACCCAGCTCTCCCTCATTTTTTGTAGAAAATTGCATGCATGGCATAAACCCTAAGAATGAGCCTGAAATTACCTTTTGCTCTGAGGAACAGGGTGCTTTCAGGCAAGCTTTGTAGTCATTATAGAAGAATGCAAGCTAATATAACAGGGCTCTTATTTGTAGCAGACCTTGACTATATTACTTATATTTCTTCTGCCAGTCCTATGGCTAACTTCTTTGAAAATGAATCATGTTTTTTGGGACTGGAGAGATAGCCTAGCGGTTAAGAGCACCGACTGCTCTTGCAGAGGACCCGGGTTCCATCCCCAGCACCCACATGGCGGCTGAGAACCGTCTGTAACTCCAATTCCAGGAGAACTAGTTCGAGGGGAATCCAACACCCTCTTCTGACCTCCGCAGCACTGCATGACACAGGTGTACAAACCTACATGCACACAATACATTCCTACACATACAGAAATTAATTAATTAAAAAAGAAAATGAATCATGTTTTTCATGAGTAAATACACTTCAGTCAAAAGCCATTTGGAGCTCTCTTGTCCCCACTTCCCCTTCTACGCTTTCCCTCCCGTCCCCTCTCACTATAGCTATTTATATTTACGTTTGGACAGGCAGATTCTTAACTTCAGTGCATCTTGGGTTTATTGGTTCTGTTTTGTTTTAAGGTTACTCTTTGCCTTTTAAAAATATTTTCCGGGGCTGGAGAGATGGCCTAGTGGTTAAGAGTGCCGACCACTGTTGCAGAGGACCCGGGTTCGATCCCCAGCACCCACATGGCGGCTGAGAACCGTCTGTAACTCCAATTCCAGGAGAATTCCAGTTCCAGGGGAATCTGACACCCTCTCTGACCTCCACGGCATTGCACAACATGGGTGCACAAACCTACATGCAGACAGTACATTCATACACATAAAAAATAAATAAGTAAATAAAAAATATTTTCCTATAACTTTAAATATATAATTATAGTAATGAGCTCATAAGAAACTGTTTCCTAGAAAAAAAAATTCATTTGTTGCCAGAAGCATAATTTACATTGAAAAGATGCACACATGGGGCTGGAGAGATGGCCTAGCGGTTAAGAGCACTGACTGCTCTTGCAGAGGACCTGGGTTCGTTCCCCAGCACCCACATGGCAGCTGAGAACCGTCTTTAACTCCAGTTCCAGGGGAATCTGACACCTTCTTCTGACCTCCGCGGCATTGCACAACATGGGTGCACAAACCAACATGCAGACAGTACATTCATACACATATGAAAATAAAATTAAAAAAAAAAAAGCTGTAAAAAAAAAAGAAAGAAAGAAAAGATGCACACATTGACTGGAGTCTGGAGTGGTTTATTGGAGTTTTTAACATTTACTTATCCCCATCCCCCTGTGTGTGTGTGTGTGTGTGTGTGTGTGTGTATGTGTGTGTGTAAGCCAGCAAATAACATCAGGCAGTTGGTTCTCTCCTTCCACCTTATGTGCTGAGCCATCCCATAAACCCAAAGGAGTACTGCTTAATATCCCTTGAAAAGAATTGCTTTCTAAAGCTTATCTTATTTGTGTGACCTGTTGAATGTTTTCTCCCCATTCTTTTGTTAGAAAAATTTTAAATATACATGAGTTGAAAAAAGTTTGTAATAAGCACTTATATACCCACCACCCTGGTTTTACTTTTTTTGTTGTTTTGTTTTTGTTTTTGTTTTTGTTTTGGTCTTTTTGAGACAGGGTCTCCCTATACTCCCAGCTGGCCCAAACTCACTATGTAAACCAGGCTGGCCTGTGAGATCCAGCTGCCTCTGCTGGGATTAAAGGTTTGCATCACCATGCCTGGTAATTTTACCTTTTTTGACCCATCTTTCTATATGCATTTCAAAGTAAACTTCAGATAATTAAGTTTAGTGGAATGTTTTGAGAAGGGTGTGGTGGGATATTCTGCTCTATTGCTGCCCTGAGAGTGTTATCCTCTGCATACCAGCAGTAGGAAAACCATATATTGTTACTAAATACTATGGATTAAGTAATCTCTTCCTCTTAGCTCCACTGTATTGCAATATTAACTTCTCAGTGGATTATTTCAATGGTTTCTACCCTGGAAAAGCTCTTGGAAACTGGCAGATATCTAAAATAAAAAAGCATTCATTTAGGAATGTGAATCCTACACAGAATATTCATTACTTCCTTGCCCCACAATGCAGTCCTAAATTTATACTTGGGTACGTTAAAAGTGTGGCTTTCTTTTAACATCAGTCGTACAAAAGTCCTAAATCCTGATGTACAGAAACTGCTTCTTGGCTCTTCCTGGTATCTGAAGTTGTTTTACCATATGGCACTGGTCTAATTTTGTCTGTGTTCTTTTGAGACTTTTTTGAATTAATTACATTTTTAGAAAAAATTTTAAATAACTTTTTTAAATGCTAAAGCTTTCTCATAGGATAAGATGCTATTTGGCATTATGTCAATAGGAGACACTGTCTTTTTCTCATTCTGTATCTAGTACTGACCTGGAACTCCCTATATAATCTAGGCTGACCTCAAACTCAAAGTGATCCTCCTGCCTCTGCCTCCCAAATGTAAAGATTACAAGCATGTGCTCTCATGCCCAGTGACACGTTATCTTACTAGAATTATTCTTTAAAACTGAAGGGTTTATGCTGAATCAATATTTACTCCATATTATAAATTGACATTAGTCATTTTCATGAAAGCCTCCTTCAAAACAAAATATAAAGTAATCTTAGACCTGAAGAGATAAGTCTTTTTAGAGAGCAACTCAGTCTCTTAATAGTTATTCTCTCCCAAAATGCAATCTCTGGCCAAACATGAGGCTGAGTGGGGAAGGGTGCTTGTGCCCATGCATGTACGGAGGCCAGAAGAGGACACCAGTGGTCTGTTCTATTACTCTCTGCTTTGTCGTCTTGAGCCAGGATGTCTCACTGAACCTAGAGCTCACTGTTTCTCATTTAGGCCAGCAAGCTCCTGTGATCCCCATCTCTTCCTACCCCATACCCATGTGCTGCAATTATAGGTGTTTATGACCATACAAGCTTCTTACATGGATGCTGAGAATCTGAACTCAGGTCTTCATGATTGAACAGTAAGTACCCGATCTACAGAACCATTTTCCCAGTCCTCAGACATAGAATTCTTAAAGACAAGTACAAAGAAAAGGAAACAGATAGTTATTTGTTTCCACTAGTCAGTGGGATAACTCAGAATGCATCCACATGTAATGATCACATCCTAGAAAGAAGATGCAGGGCCTAGCTTGGGGAGTCAGAACCAAGTTTTGACTCAAATTCTGAAACCAGTTATATGAACTTATGTCTCTAGTCCCAAATAGACTAATCTATAAAAATGATACAAAAATTTTATGAAGTTCATGGTTTAATCTTCTGGTCAGAAGAGCACACTCCTGAGGCAAGCCTAAGTAAGGATTACCTTCCCTTCCTTTTCCCATCTCCAAGGATGGAGATGGCTGTGCCAAATAATTTTCCTAGTTCCTGCTTTCCATCTAGAGTTCTGAGACTGCTCAGTCAGGGCTCAGTATTCTTCTCTCTCAAGGGCTTTCAAATACCCATCTGAGCTATCCCAGAGTGCAAGTGACATCACAAAAAATTATGAATAACTTCAAAAATCTGTACCTCCACTGAATCAGTTTTTTGCGCGCGCGCGCGCACACACACACACACACACACACGCACGCACGCACACACCCGGCCCTTGGAACTTAAGTAAAACCTAAAGTAACTGAAGACTGCTTAGTGAAAAAGGCTATTAATTCTCTGTGACTGACAAAATCTCTTAAAACTACCTGTTGACTATCAAAATAATAGAACAAAGACATCAGAACCACATTACAACAAGGGAATAGAGTCTTTGCAAAAATAATTGGGAAAGCAAGACCTGGTGGCATACTCTCGGAGCCCCCAGCTACGAAGGCTTAAACCTGTGAGATTGAGCTGGATCTGAGCAATGTAGCAAGATCTCATGTCAAAGTAACTACTTTGGAGCAATCACAAATAAAAGAAAGGGTGAATTCAAAATCTTGTATCCAGTTACCACAGGATAATATTCAAAATGAAATTTTCAATAACAATAGCAAAAAATACAAAGCATACAAAGAAACAGAAAACTATGCTTTTTTTTTTTTTTGTCTTTTTGAGACAGGGTCTCCATGTAGCCCCAGCTGACCTGGAACTCACTCTGTAGATCAGGCTGGCCTTGAACTCAACCTGCCTCTGCCTCCCAAGTACTAGGATTAAAGGTGTGTGCTACCATGCCCAGCTGCATTTTTCTTTTTTTTTCTGTTTTAATTTTATTTATTTCTGTATGTGTATGAATGTACTGTCTGCATGCAAGTTTGTGCACCCATGTCGTGCAATGCCGCGGAGGTCAGAAGAGGGTGTCACATTCCCCCTGGAACTGGAGTTCTCCTGGAATTGGAGTTTCAGACGGCTCTTGGCTGCCATGTGGGTGCTGGGGATCGAACCCAGGTCCTCTGCAAGAGCAGTCAACGCTCTTAACCGCTAGGCCATCTCTCCAGCCCAAGGCCATCTCTCTAGCCCTGCATTTTTCTATTTACTGGAAAAGGTCAACTGACAGAAATTACCTTGAAGAATCTGAGACATTTGACTTACCAGGCAAAGACTATAAATCAGCTGGATCAAACATGCACAGAAAGGTAAAGGAAACAATGGTTTTAAAACTAAACTAAAAAGATGGCTGGGGATGTAGCCCAGTTGATACCTTGCCTAGCATGTAAGAAGCCACAGGTTTGATCCCCAGAACTTCATAGACTAGATGTGAGGCCAAAATAGGAGGATTGTAGCCTATATAGTAAGACCTTGTGTCAAAATACGAGAAAGAAGTTAATGGTTGAGTTACATTACAGAGAACCCTGAGAATCTGAGGAAGATTTTAAATTTGATATGCCAGGAAAATGGGCCATTGGAAATTTTAGAAAATAATAATGCCATCATAATATTAAAAATTGGTATGATAGAATGTTCACTATGAGGTACCTGGGGGCAGGAAGCCAGATAGAAAACCAGCGGAATAACCGAGAAAGCCTCAGGTAGGTAGGAACACTTAGAAGTCAACAGAAGTAACAGAAGTAAGACATCTTTCATAGAAAAAATGCTTAAGACTTAGAGACAGGTTGGGAATGCTATGGCAAGTTTGACTCTTAAATAGTAGGGACTTCTATGTTAATTACATTCTGGAGATATGTATGGGCCCTGGTACAGTGCAAAACACTTCCATTATTCCCCTTTCCTAATATATAAAGATCTTTTTACTAAAGCTCTCTCAAATGAGTCCCTTCTTCAATGTTCATTCATTTAAACGTCATTTTTGTTTTGGTTTGGTTTTGGTTTTTGGTTTTGGAGATAGAGTTTCCCTGTATCCCTTTGTCTACATTGTACTGGGATTAAAGCTATGCACCACCACACCTGGCCTCAAAAAGAATTTCTTGAAGCTTTACTGTGTACCTGAAACTCTATGCTATTGATATAATGATGGCCCCTGCCCCCATAGAGCTTGCACTCCAGTTAAGGAGATGAGAATACCAAGAAAACAATAAGTGAAAAACAAACAATATTATGATAGATTTCAGTATATGATAAGAAAAGAAAATATTTTGATAAATTCCCTGACAGAAACAAGCCCCTTTGCACAAAGAAAATGATAGAGGGGCAAAAACAAACTTTTAAAAGTTACCAAGGTAGGGCCTTTAATCCCAACACTCATGAGGCAGAGGCAGGCAGATCTCTCTCAAAGAGAAAAAAAAATGTTACCAAGTTAAGCTTCTATGACAAAGCAGCATTTAAAGAGAAAGCTGAAGAATGAAAAGGAGGTCACTACATAAACAGCCAAGGAAATAGCATCCTTCGTAATCAGAACAGCGGGCCAGAAAAGACCTGCTCAGGAAACTGAAGGACTAGCTTGGCATAGTGAGTGGGGACAAGCCCTGAGATGCCTGCAGTGGTAGGCCGGGTCCAGAACATTCAGAGCCTAACTTTATTCTTTTTTTTTTGCGGTTCTCAGCCTCAGCCTTTAACGGCTGCACTATCCCAACAGCCCACCTAACTTTATTCTAAATGTAGTAGTGAACGATTGGAAAATTTAAGGAGTCGCATGGTCCTTTTGTCATCAGACAGGTCCAGTGCCAGCCCTGGCCATTCTAGTCTCAGGTGAGGCTACAAGTAGTGAGAAAGGCCCACTCTACTCCCTCTGCTTTAGGAACGCTTATCTTGTAAACCCGATATTTTCCGACTCCTGCCCTTTCCTTATGTGAGCAAATCCTTATGTCAACTCACTCAAGTTTCTCTGTCCTTAATGTAGTATAAGAATAGTTAGCAGCTAAACTGTCTCTGACATTGAGACCTAATCTCACACATATTCCTAATCTCAATGGCCTACATTACAGAAAGAAAATATACAGAACTCTACTGGAAGCTGGACATGATGGCACACACCCTTAATCCCAGCATTCAGGAGGCAGAGGCAAATGGATTTCTGTAAGAAAAAGGCCAGCCTGGTCTACATATCAAATTCCAAGTCAGCTGGGACTACAGAAAGAGCCTGTTTTAAAAAGGCCCCCCTTCCCCCCCCAAAAAATGGAACTCTACTAGATTTTGATGCTTGAGTTCAAACTCAAAGTGCAGGGCTTGGGCTTTGATGATGTCACATAATCACTAAAGAAGGTGGTGTGATTCTTTGATTTTTCTACAGAGGTTAATGCAAATTAACTTATTTGTTTTACACTACTTCATATTTAGGAGGGAAGAACTGGTTTTTTGGGGATTTTTTTGTTTGTTTTTTGGTCTTTTCAAGACAGGGTCTCGAAAGCTGTAGCCTCAGCTGTCCTAGAAAACTCTCTGTAGACCAGGCTGGCCTTGAACTCACAAAGCTCCACCTGCCTCTGCCTCCCAAGTGCTAGGATTAAAGGCGTGCGCCACCACGCCCAGCTCAGGAGGGAAGAACTTTAAAGTAAGAAAATTATTTCCACACAAAGATAAAATCTTTTATTGCATCAAGATTTTGGTTCTTCTCAATTCCTAATGCCTTAGACTTGGAACTAAAAAAAATGTTAGATTTCTCATTCCTATCTAGCTATAACCAAACTTTTGACAAGTCCTGTCTGTCCCTCCCCTCTTTACATTTTTTTAATCTCTACTCATAAGGGCGGTTTTTTCTGCACATAGGTAAGTGCACCCATGTATACAGTGCCCCTGGAGGCCAGAAGAGGGTATCAGATCCCCTGGAACTGGGGTTACAGATGGTTGTTAGCCATTATGGGGTGCTGGGAAGCAAACCCAGGTTTCTACAAGAGCAACCAGTGCTCTTAACCACAGCCACCTCTCCAGACCCCACTCTTTCCATTTTCATTGACATCTCCCTGCTTCATACCTTCATACTATTTTCTAGGACTTTTGCAATAAGTAATCTTCAAGATGTCTCCAGTCTTTGCCTTCCTTCTTCACTGAAGCTATCCTTGTGTCAGATACAGTTAAATGGGTCATTGCCCATAAAGAGGTATAATATCAGCTACACAGCCTGGCATTCAAACTATCCTGACAGAAATGCCTGAGACCAGCTCAAATTTTAGATGGTTTCAGATTTCAGATTTTTCAGATAAGTGATATGCAATCTGTCGTGTGTGTGTGTGTGTGTGTGTGTGTGTGTGTGTGTGTGTGTGTGTGTTTGGGATGTATGTACCTGTTTAGTGAGTGTGTGCACATGTATTTGGAGGTCAAAGGTCAATGTGAGGCATCTTCCTTAGTCACTCTCTACTTGTTTGGGACTTTGTTTAGTTTTGAGTCCAGGTCTCTCATTGAACCTGGAGCTCATTAATTTGGCTAACCCGGCTGGCCAGTCCAGGGATCGACCTCTCTCCTCTCCCCCAGCTCTGCTGTTATAGGAAGCAGGTCACAGCACCTGGTTTTTACATGGGTTCTGGGGCTCCAAACACAAGTCTCATCCTATATAGAGGGCACTTTACAAATTGAGACATTTCCCTGGCCTTAGTTTTTTTTCTTAATATAAATAAAATTCGTATTGAAAAGTTAGAAAATTATGTCACTACCTCCCATATGCATATGCTTTATTTATTTTTTTTTTTTTGTATGTGTATGAATGCATTGTCTGCATGCAGGTCTGTGCACCCGTGTCGTGCAATGCCGCGGAGGTCAGAAGAGGGTCTCAGATTCCCCTGGAACTGGAGTTCTCCTGGAATTGGAGTTACAGACGATTCTTAGCCGCCATGTGGGTGCTGGGGATCGAACCCGGGTCCTCTGCAAGAGCGTCGGTGTTCTTAACCGCTAGGCTATCTCTCCAGCCCCTGCATATGCTTTAAATGTAATCATATGTATTGTTTTATGTTCTATTTTACTACATTTAATATTTCATAAATATTTTAATACTTTCATAATTCCACAAAGAACTTTATTAGCATGTTAATATATGTATAGTCTATATATTTGCTTTGTATGTTTTGTGAAATATCTGGGCATTTAATGTTACTGTAACATTAAAAATCAAGCATTGCTCTCAAACAAGTGATATGAAACTACTAAAATAAATTATCTCTGGCTTATGAAAATGTGTTGTGGTCGAGAAATCTACTCTGGTGAATGTTTAAGCCATATTTCTGCCATAATAATCAAAACTGAATAAATGAAATTGATAAAATTCTTATGATAAACTTCAAATTAATTCTGGAAATTATTTTTGGAGCTTTATTTTTCAAAAATAAAAAATGGTAGAAGACCTTACTGTCACATAATGTACCCTAAATCAGTGTCGCACTAACTTAGAAGCAGACTTATAAGTAATTAAAACAAACCCAGTAACTCTAAAACAGACTCCACATAAATAGGGGGTTCATGTGGAAATACTACATTTAATTTTTTGAGAAACTACAAAACTATTTTATTTTCACTATTTCTTTTTTTTTGTTTTTCTTTTGTCTTTTTGAGACAGGTTCTCCCTGTAGCCCCAGTTGGCCTGAAACTCACTATGTAGACCAGGATGGCCTTGAACTCACAGAGATCCGCCTGCCTCCACATCCAGAGTGCTAGGATTAAAGGCATGGGCCCCCACGCCTGGCTTAAAGATGGTTCTTAGCCGCCATGTAGGTGCTGGGAATCGAACCTGGGTCCTCTGCAAGAGCAGTCAGTGCTTTTAACCACTGAGCCATCTCTCCAGACCACTATTTCTTTTTTTTTTTTTTTTTTTCTTTTGGTCTTTTCGAGACAGGGTTTTCCTGTAATCCCAGCTGTCCTGGAACTCACTCTGTAGACCAGGCTGGCCTTGAACTCACAAAGATCCACCTCTGCCTCCCGAGTGCTAGGTTTAAAGGCGTGCGCCACCACACCAGGCTACTATTTCTTAACAAAGCAATATACATTCGCTCTAAGTAATAACTGTCCTCACCTTAGCCAGAAAGGGATACTATTATTTTCTTTTTGAGGTTTGTCCATACCATATATAGTTTTGGGTTTTTGTTTGTTTGTTTGTTTTTTGTCTTTTTGAGACAGAGTCTCCCTTTTAGTCCCAGCTGGCCTAGAGCTGGCTATGTAGACCAGGCTGGCCTTGAGCTCACAGAGATCTGCCTGCCTCTGCCTCCTGAGTGCTGGGACTAAGGGCATGTGCCACCATGCCCAGCTACCATACATAGTTTTATTTTATAATTTTTTATTTTTGTGTATGAATGTTTTGCCTGCAAGTATGTATATGTACCACATATGTGCTTGGTGCCCATGGAGGCCAAAAGAGGGTGTCAGATCTCCCTGGAACTGGACTTACAGACTGTTGTGAGCCACCACATTTGTGCTGGGAACTGAACCAGAAATCCAACTCTTAGGTACCTACCTAGCTAAGAGAATTGAAAATATGTTTGGTTTGGTTTGGTTTGGTTTGGTTTGGTTTGGTTTGGTTTGGTTTGGTTTGGTTTGGTTTGGTTTGGTTAAGAAAAAAACTTGGACTTTTTTTTTTTTCAACTTGCACTTTGGTTTTTTTTTGTTTGTTTGTTTGTTTGTTTTTTTGAGACAGGGTCTCCCTGTAGCCCCAGCTATCCTGGAACTCACTCTGTAGACTGAGTTCAAGGCTGGCCTTGAACTCACAAAGATCCGCCTGCCTCTGCCTCTCTGTCTCTCTGCCTCTCTTCCTCTTTCTCTGCCTCTCTCTCTGCCTCTCTGCCTCTCTGCCTCTCTCTCTGCCTCTCTGCCTCTCTCTCTGCCTCTCTGCCTCTCTGCCTCCTCTGCCTCCTCTGCAGCCTCTGCCTCTGCTGCCTCTGCCTCTATCTCAAGTGCTAGGATTAAAAGCGTGCACCACTATGCCCAGCATTTTAACTTGCACTTTCAAAGATGGTGCTCAGAGATACTCAGAGGGGTCCAGATTCTGATGATAAAGTCTCTAAGAAAACTTAAGCTAAGTTGTCCCAATCCCCTAGTAATAAGATTGTTTACCTTTATACCATGCCCTTAAACAAGCTATCATCAGGGCATGGTGGCTCATGGCTATGATCTCAGCATTTAGGAGCCAGAGGCAGGAGGATTGCCAAAAGTTCAAAACCAGTTGGGACTACATAATAGTCCCTGTCTTTAAAAAGATAATTATAAAAAGGAAATTATTCCAACACAAAGGGCTATATTTATTATCTGAATTATAGGAAATATCTAAAGCAGGCCATAGCTGGTTCCAGAGGCCAGGCAGAAGCAGGAGTAGAGAGTATATCTAACAGATACAGAATTTCTTTGGAGGATGATGAAAATGTCCAGAGATTGAAATAGAAATAGTTACACAACTCTAAATTCTATACTAAAAACCACTGAATTGTGTATTTTAAAAGAGTGAATTTTGGGATATGTGGATTTTAACTAAAAATTTAAGAAAGGTAAAATAAAACCTATTAATTTTGAGAACAAAATTTTAAAATATTTCCAAATTAAGGTTTAACTTGTCACTAAATTCTATAATTATAGTTTTGTGGGTTTGGTTGTTTTTCTTCTTCAGATCAAGCCTCAGGCATTGGGCAGCTAAGCAGGAGCTCTACCTCAAAGCTGAACACCCACCCAACTCCTAGTTAATAGATTTTTAAAGGGTCAGTTTTGCTAAAAATAAATGAATCAAGAAGTTTTAAGTAACCATGTAACTGTATCTCCATAGCCCTCTCCCCTTCTTTTTACTTTTTATCTTACTTGACTTACTTATTTAGTCTTTTGAGATACGATCTCCTATAGCCCAGGTTGCCTTGAACTTGCTGTGTACCTGGAGTGTGACTGAACTCTTTATCTTCCTGCCTTTACTTCCCAAAAACTGAGATCATAGGTGTGCATTACTACACCCAGATCATTCCCAATTTCCTTTTGATAATGGTAAATTAAGCCATTTGAAACCATGTAGGAAACCATTTGCTTCTACTGTTAGTTTCACTTTACATTTTTATTTGTATTAATTTTAGAATTTTTATCCTCCCTTATATATTTAATTACATGATATGTTTACATATTTAATTATTCTAAAATGAGTATGTGTGTTCTCAAGTAAGATACCAGCTCTCAATCCCAATTTATAATGTGTCAGTGGTTTAAGTATATTCTAGAATAATATGAGGAATATAAGCAGATCTGATTTTTTTTCCCTTTTATGATTCATTTTCTTCTGTCGCCATCTCTTTCCCACTTTTATCCTTTCTCATCCTCTAAAACACATAATAAGATTATAGAGTCTTCTCATTTATTCTTTCCTTAAGCATTTGCTGAGCAATATTATGTGTCAATGCATTATGCTAAGCTTAATGAGACAGAATTAAATTCATATTTTAAAACAATGTATCTTAGACCTCCCCAGAACAGTTAGGAGTGCACTTAATCCAAGTAAGGACAATTAGACAAGACATCCTTCTACCAAGAATGACATGGTGGCCCAGCCTGTGGTCTTGACAGTGGGATCATGAGTTCAAAGCCAGATGGATTATATAGTGAAATTGAGACCCTGTCTCAAATAAACAAAGATTTCCTTTTACCATCAATATAATTAAACTGTTGATTTTGAAATCAAGTCATATCTATTATGCAGTATCAGAGAGGTATTAGAAATATAGTTCATATTTAGCCTTTAACACATCACATGTATTAAAAGCCTTGAGGAGAAAAGTCATGGGGATCTATCCCCACAACATGGGTATAAGCCAGATTTTTTTTTTTAATTTATTGACAAGAATGCAAGAAGTACAGATACAGTGACGTGAGGTGCAAGTATGATTTCTGCTTTCTTGACTACTTAGCATATTTAAGACTTTTTTAAACCATGAGGGTTTACAGAGGCTTTGCTTCCCCTAATACTACATCTATTAGATTAAAAAAGCAAAAGTGACAAACTTAAAGGACTTGCTGTTCTTATTGTTTTTAAAGAAATAAACAAGCTTATTTCCATTGCTTTTCTACAGCACTGATTTTCAACTGGCATACTTGTTCAGCCATATTGGTCATTAAATATTGAAGTACATACTTAATGATTGGTAAAGGACTGCTATCTTTTTTTTTTTTTTTTTGGTATTTTTGAGACAGGGTCTCCCTTTTAGTACCAACTGTCCTGGAGCTCGCTCTGTAGACCAGGCTGGCCTTGAACTACAGAGATCTTCCTACCTCTACCTCCCGAGTGCTGGGATTAAAGGCCTTCGCCACCATGCCTGGCTAGGATTGCTATCTTAAACTGTCAGTTGTGCCACTGTAGCCTGGCCTCACCTGAGGAGCTCTGCCTCTGCCTTTCCCCACATCCAACATTAAAAGATTATCCCCAGGCCTAGAAGTGTTCTGTAGGACCCTTCATGGTTCTTACCTCCCTACTGGTGCATGAGTCATCAATTTGTTTAATAATTTTTGAAGGTTATCCTGATTTTCTTACAGTTGTGAATGAATCCTTTGTTTTTCCAGTATTCTGTGCTGTCTGATATCTCTAGCACACCTGCATTGCTTATTTGTGAAGAACCAGCATTCAGTGTTTTACTCTTTTCTGAAAAGCCCAGATACCATCATACTGTAACTAGAATAGTCTTCTCTATCAGATGAGCTCAGGCATGTTCAGGGTGGTATGGCCATAGACAGGCTTCTGTCTGTCTGTCTGTCTGTCTGTCTGTCTATCTGTCTGTCTCTCTCTCTCTCTCTCTCTCTCTCTCTCTCTTTCTCTCTTTATCTCCTTGATTGAACTAAGTTCTGTATTCTCCTTGTTCCTTCCAGTTCGCTTTGCACCTTATAGGCCTCCAGATATCTCTTTGAAGCCTCTTCTCTTTGAAGTGCCCAGCATTACTACAGAATCAGTGTTTGTTGGCCGGGATTGGGTTTTCCATGAAATTGATGCTCAGCTTCAGAGTTCAAATACCAACGTGAACCAAGGAGTAGTGATTGTGGGAAACATTGGGTTCGGCAAAACTGCCATCATCTCCAGACTGGTCGCCCTCAGCTGCCATGGTACACGGATGAGACAGATTGCCTCGGACAGCCCACATGCCTCCCCAAAACGTACGTATTCCCTCTTAAAGAACTCTCTGCTTTTTTGACTGTGAAATATTTTCTGGCATTTTTATATTAAATTGCATATTGTTTTGTTTGAGTTCTGTAAAACTTGCATGTGAGGACCATTCAGAGGAAGAATGTATTACTCTCTATACATCAGCCCACACATCCAACAGCCACCTAAATATAACCAGAAACATCTTCTGGAATAAATTTATGACTCTTCCCTGATGGCTGTATGGCTGGTCTGTCTTTTGGATAATGATTCCAGCAATTCTTGTAGAGCCATTTTCATCTGTCAGTGTCAGATTTTGCTCAGCTTGTACCCATTTCTTCTTGTTCCATGGCAGCACAATCTGTTTGCAGCCTTCATTTCTTTGCAACCAATGTCAGTGTCAGACTGCTTGGATTTAAGCTCCATTGTGTCCTTAGGGTTTTTTACAAAGTTCTCATGTACATAATCAGCCTTTTCTCATCATAAGTGCAATGAGAGCACCACTCGATTACTTATTTATTAAATACTCATCTAATACTTAGTATATGCCAAGTAGTCTGTAAGTACTTTACAAATATTAATTCATTCAATCATTTATCAACTTAGTAAGGTAGTTCCTACTGTCTTCACGGATGAGTGATCCAAGAGGTTAAATAACCTCCCACATTTTGCAGCCAATAGGAAAATAAAGCAGCCAAGTTTCAGAGCCATTCTCATCTGCTTTTCCTATGCTGCCTCTCCTGAGGGTAAAATTCATTTAGGGAAAGAAAATAAATGGAAATGTGTAAGCGTTCTTCCTACATCAGCCATATGTAGAGAACCAGTCTGCTTCTTTTGGTAATTTTAGGGGGAATAAAAAAAAAGGAAGATTTTGCTCAACTGATCCAAATTAGTAATCTGGCCCACCAAACACATTCAGTTAACAACCACTTAGAAATGGTTTGTGTGGGCCCACAGTAATAACAGAGTCTAGAAACCTAACAGGAACTCACGAACTTCCAAACATCTCAACTTCCTTTTGAAATTACTTATCATGTCTTATATCAAGTACACAGATGATTTCTGGTACACTTAGGGATATCTGACATGTAGAAGAAAAGCTGGCATCTTGAAAGAAAATTTACTGAATAAGAATTATGTCAAATTCTTGTCTTATTTTGGATTTTTTTTTTTTTTGAGGCAGGGTCTCCCTGTAGCCTCAGCTGGCCTGAAACTCACTATATAGACCAAGCTTGCCTTGAACTCACAGATCCTGCCTCTCCCTCCTGAGTGCTGGGATTAAAGGCAGTGCTACAACGTCCGGCTATGACTAGTTGATTTTTTTTTTTTTTTTTTTGGTTTTGGTCTTTTTGAGACAGGGTCTCCCTTTAGTTCAGCAGGCCTAGAGCTTACTATGTAGACCAGGCTGGCCTTGAACTCACAGAGATCTGCCTGCCTCTGCCTCCTGAGTGCTGAGATTAAAGGTGTGTGCCACCACGCCCAGCTGAGTAGTTGATTTTTAAGAATTGTTCTAGGGGCTGGAGAAATGGCTCAGCTGTTAAGCACCAACTGCTCTTGCAGAGGACCCGGGTTCAATTCCCAGCACCCACATGGCGGCTAAGAACCATCTTTAACTCCAGTTCCAGGGGAATCCGACACCCTCTTCTGACCTCCCCGGCATTGTATGACATGGGTGCACCAACCTGCATGCAGACAGTACACTCATACACATAAAATAATAATAGTAATAATAATAATAATAATAATAATAATAATAATATTTTAAAAAATGATTTGTTCTAGGAATGGAATGTAACTCAGTGATAGAACACTTGCGTAGCATGCCTGAAGTGGAGTTCAGTCTCCAGTACTTCAAATAACTGTAATAAAAATAAGAGGAAGAAGAGATTACTAAAAGTAGCTAAAGTGATGAAATTTTGAGCCCAAGAACATGTCTTCATGGTTGTTAATAAATTTCTGTACCTATTCCAGTATTTTCCTTTGCGTGCTTAAATATCTAACATGCCACACTATTATATCTGAGTAGTCCAAGAGTTGATCTATTGAATGTGTCAGAAAGAAAACCAGATCACTAAATAGTTCCTCTTGATTCCTCTGTATGTCACTGTTGCAGATAACAGTGGTAGAATCCTGCCTGGCAGAAGATAAATGGCCAGGGCAAGGATAGCTGCTTTGTCTGGACACAAAAGTACTTGGGGTTCCCTTCATAAGCCTGGGGAGACCAAACATTAATAGAAAACAACTCGTGTGCTCTCCAAAGCAGATTCCTTAAAGGTAGTTTGTTCTCTAACATCAGTTGTCTTTTATCTCTTGAGAATCTACAAAAACATTGAGAAATTCCTTATTCATAAGATAATCTCCATTGTTGACACTGTTGGTTTGGCCTGTTAGTTAACTTTCGAAACTTGAAAAGGAGTCTGAGACTATAGAGATGTGGTACTATCTCTGTCAGAGTTACACAAAACCAGCACTGCCTTATGCAAAATGTCTTTTGTTATAATCTGTTAGTAGTCAAACAGTCTGCCTCTACCATCTTCGAAGAATCTGTGGTCTCTAAAGAAAAGTCAGTGATACTGAATGGTAGGATACAAGTTATTTTTCAACATAAATATAATTCTCTGTGCTGACATTAAAATGTTATTTGCAGCAGCAGAATTTTTTATTAATGAATAAGAATGATGTCAGATGTTTGGTTTAACTTTCTGCATTTTAACTTACATTAAACTTGGTTGGTTTATTTGGAATCCCACTTGATTTCTAAATCCTCAGGCAATGATGCCTTGATGTAGTTGTAGCAATAATGGAAATAAATAGAAAGTTACAGAGCTGTGACTTCTCTCTGTATCATCTGATGTTCTTTCTTCTGCCTCCTCCACACTGAGCAGCACTGTTGCAAATGTGAGTTTAGCCTGCAGAACTTGATTGCGAAGCTTGCCTCCCCTCACAGTCAGCTCCCAGCCTGCCACCTCCTTGTCATTTTCCTTGGAAGGTACAGAAAAACTGTCATGGCAGACACTAGCCTGTCATCCTGCTCTCTGCCTACTTTCCCAGATATTACTCCCCCATCATTCTCCACTATCATCACCCAAAACACAGCACAAAGAACAAAAAATTTGTGAAAATAGATAGACCTGTTGTGTAAGTCACACTTTATGCATCCACTAAAGGTGTATACTCAGTGCAGTAGTTGAGGAAGTTCTCTGATATAAAACTATTTCTCACTAGAGGTCTCCATGGAGTTACTTGGTTTGACATTTGTCCACAGCTGCCAAGTCTCCAAACTGCCAATTTAAGTAATCCCTGTTCTGCCTGATCCACTTACTTCAAAAGTCCATTTTGTCTGTTTGCTGTGTACACTGACTCTGACCCATTAACTTTTATTTCTACTATTCTCTGAATGCCAAACAGAAAATAAGCCACTCAGACAAAAAAGAGAGCGTCCAAAAAAAGAATATCTAAAGGGCAGAGTATTTAGGCAGTAATTGCTTACAAAATCAAATTCCAAATAAAGGGGCATGGAAAAGATTGAACAGCACATGTAATACAGTGACAGTCACTGAACCTTAACAACTCACAGTATCATATATGTCTTCATATTTCCCTCGCTGCCATCTCCTGTCCCCTCATTACCACTGCAATTATTCAGAACTCTATGCAGCATCCAGGAAATCTTCTTTAGCAGTTGAACGGAAGAAATTTAAATTTACTTTTACTGCACAAAGTTAAATGATAACTACTTTCCTCTAGTCTTCTTTTCAATAGCTATTGGCCACCAAATAACTTCAGATATTTATTATGTTTTTAAAGTATGTTTTTAATTGGTATAGGTGTTTTATCAAAAAGAAGTTCACAAACATAAATAACAATCATCTCCCACACGTATTCTGTATGACATCTTGAGCAAAATCTCTGTAAATACTTCTCACAGAGAAAACTTAGGCATCTGACATCTAGACTAATGTGGCAGATCACATTACTCAGCATGAAGATTCTTTTTAACTTTGACGGATCCATCTAATGTTATTTTGTAAGTAAGTGCTGAATAATGTTGATGGCTGTGCTAATTCTGTGGTATCCTGACTTTGGCCATAAAACAGATTTCAGAGAAAAGAAAATGCATGCTTCTGGATTTTTTAATTTAATCTTATTTTTTATTAGCCCATAAGAAACTAGGCTTCATTATGACTTTTCAAAAAAATATTGTGACATTTTCAAAAAAATCGTTTCTGTTGTTTCTCTGTCCCCTTCTCCCTCCCCATTCCAGTTCACTTCCCTGTCCCCTCCCCCAGGTAGAGGACATCACCTGTGCCCCTCTGATCTGCCCACATTCTCCCTTGCTCTCACCCCCCTCTTGTCAACTATCTCGTTCTAGTGTCTACCTTCTTTCCTAACTCCTTACTCATGTTCTTGTTTTTAAAAGAAATGATGTTAGCCATCTGATCATTTAGTTCCTGTATTTTATCCCCTATGATTCTGATCTGACCATCGGCATTGTCAGTGTTATGTTTTGTTAGAATCTAATAAAGTATGTTCTTATTTCTGTTTAGTTCTATCATTTCTGGTAGTAGTAAGGATACAATTTCCTGTTTCATTTTCTAGTATTATTTATGCTACTTTGAAATTTAATCTATACATAGTTCTCACAGGTTGCACATGTTCTAGTTACCTTTCCATGGCTGTGACCAAAAGACTCTGACCAGTACCAACTTGGGGAGGAAAGGGTTTATTTGGCTTACAGGGAGCTCCTCACAGGGAGTTCCTCGCAGGGAGTCCAAGATAGGAACTTAAGGCAAGAACCTGGAGGCAGGAGCTGAAGCACAGGTCCTGGAGGAACACTGCTTACTGACTTGCTCCTCTGGCCATGCTCAGCCTGCTTTCTTATACAATATAGGACCACCTGCCCAGGGTTGGTGCCACCACAGTGGGATGAGCCCTCCCACATCACCCAACAATCAAGAAAATACCCCCACAGACAGGGCCACAGGCCAGTTCAATGTAAGCAATTCCCCAGTTGAGGCTCCCTCAACCAGGTGTGTCAAGTTGACACTAAAGCTATCCAGCATAGCACATTAGAAACGGCTTTTGTTTATCTTCCAGTCTGTGACTGAAAAGTCTGGTTTCTCCAGGCAAGAATATGTTTTCTGAGTAACAGGAACCAGTAAAAAAAGTTTTAAGCTGCTGCTTCTTTAAAAATCTTATCAAGCTATACATTTTGCCTACTTAGAGTGCTCAGTTCAGATCTGAATTTAATACTACACATGTTATCCCAGCACTTGGGAAGCAAAGCAAGAAGATTGAGTTTGAAGCTAATCTGAGCAACAGAGTAAGGACCAACTCCAAAAACAAATAAATAAAAATAAATTGAGTGCAGTGTCTCACACCTATCATCCAGGATTTAGGAAGCTGAAGCAGGCGGATTGCCACACATTCTGGGTCACCTTCAACTCCATAATGAACTCTGCCTATATAGCAGAAGCCTATCTCAAAATAAAATGCTCAGTTCTGCATTTTTCGTATGTTCTCTGGTTATATCACAATCTCCATACCTAATTTTTGAACATTTTCATGCCACTTAAAGAAATTCATGGGGCTGGTTACATGGTTCAGCAGTTAAGAGCACTGACTGTTTTTTCAGAGGATGCTAGTTTGATTCCCAGCACCCACATGGTAGCTAACAATCATCCATAACTCCAGTTTCAGGGAAATCCAGTGCCCTCTTCTGACCTCCATGGACACTACACAGCACAGGTGCACTTGCACACATGCAGGCAATAAATTCATACTAAATAAATAAATAAGTAAATAAATAAATACTTGTATCTTTTAGCAGTAAACCCCCACTTTCCTTCTTATGCCCTACTTCCTGCCCCAGGAAGCCCCTGTTTTACTTTCTATTTGTATGGATTTCCCTATCTGGACATTTCACATAAATAGAATCTCATTCGTGTGGTCTTTTGGACTGACTTCTTTAACTTAGTTTTCTATATTATAGCACATGTGTCTCATTTCCTTCTGTTATCAAATAGTAGTGCATTAGACAGTTATCACATTTTATCCACTCATCAACTGATGACCTCCTAAGTTATTTTCACTCTCTGGCTATTATAGATCATGCTTCTCTGAACATGGTGTATAAGTTTTCATGTGGACATGTGTTTTTACTTCTCTTGGGTACATAGTAATGGAATTGCTAGGTCATGGAACAAATAGAATTTAATCTTTCTTTAATCCAGAGTTTTATGATTCTTTGATGCAGAGTATCTCATCTTTTTAATTCAGATGTGGATGCCAACAGAGAGCTGCCACTCACCCAGCCACCTTCTGCCCACTCATCTATTACCAGTGGAAGCTGTCCAGGAACTCCAGAAATGCGCAGACGGCAGGAGGAGGCTATGCGGAGACTAGCTTCACAGGTACAATAGAATTCAAGTTATAGACATGCTAGTTGTTTTAGCACCAAAGCAAAGGTGGGGAGACTCTTGGCAAAGTGAACAAAAATTTGTGAAGGTATCCATGAGAATACAAGAAAAGGTTTCTCTACCTGCCCCTTTTTTCTTTCTTTCTATTCCTGGTTTGGGGGGTAGGGGGCTACTTCATGGTAATGAAATCAGAACCTTAAGTCTTAGACACAAAGTCTCCTAATGACTAGATAAGGAAGTTATATGGTTACCCAAGATCATAGTATGTGTGTGTGTGTGTGTGTGTGTGTGTGTGTGTGTATGTGTATATATATATATATATATGTTTTTTTTAATTTTTTATTCCTGTCTCAGAACTTTTCCTACTATGCCATATTGTCCACAATGTATTTTATGTTTGGATTTAAATGTTCTGTTTTTCTCAAAATACTGAAAAGTCTGGTTTATACACAAAAGAAATAAAAGCAAATAATGCTAAAAACTAGCAGGTCAGTTCCTCTGACCCAACCAATTACCTTCCAAGAAGGTGTGAATCTAGTCCCCTTTGACAGAGTTCTGCAACATTATCCTCCAGTCCTTTTTATTTAAAAAATATTTGGGGGGCTGGAGCGATGGCCTAGCGGTTAAGAGCGCTGACCGCTCTTGCAGAGGACCCGGGTTCGATCCCCAGCACCCACATGGCAGCCGAGAGCCATCTGAAACTCCAATTCCAGGAGAACTCCAGTTCCAGGGGAGTCCGGCGCCCTCTTCTGACCTCCGCGGCCTTGCACGTCACGGGTGCACAGACTTGCATGCAAACAATACATTCATACACATACGGAAATAAATAAAATTTTTTTAAAAATTAAAAAAAAATAAAAATAAATAAAAAATATTTGGGGGTATTATAACTTTAATATCCCATAGGTCTTTTCTTTTCTGCAATTATCCCCTTTTGTTAGTCTTGCTTTTTTATTTTGTGCATTTGATATATGTTCTCTCTCTTCCCCCTTAAACAGAGTCTCATGTGGCCCACTTTGCTTAAGGATACAGAGATTATTTAGATGATTCATCATTTATTTCAAATACCCAGAAGTCAAGTCCATAAGTTTATGAGGTTTTGTATTGTTCATGTCCTTTAGCCTCTTGCCTGGAGAATATATATACTGAATGCCAGCATTCCAGAGCTGGGTGAGAAAAGGTTGGGATTTCATTATCCGCTATGCAAACTTATACTGAAGGCCCTGTATTTGGTGTTCCTAAGTTTGTTTCTCTCAGTTTCTTTAGAATAGATAATTCTCTTTGTTATGGATGTTGGGGATGTGCTTGATCAAGTGGAAATCTGGTTTTGGCTCCCCTTCTCACCATCATCTTCCACAATACCTGGTACTTCTTGTACTTTTCTGATATTTTACAGTTGGTTGTAATAGTATCAGGTCCAGTTTCCTCAGAGAAATCCATCCAAAGTCAGGCATAGTGGTTCTTAATCTCAGCACTTACAAGGCTGAAGGAGGATTTCAAGGAGTAGATGACTGGATGGCAGTAGGTTCTAGCCACTATAGAGTGAAACTGCTGGTGGGAGATAGTAATCATCCCTCTCAAACAGTCCTAGACTTCTTCCCTCATATTCATTGCTAACTTGTGACTTTAAAAGCCTAGCGGTTAAGAGCACCGACCGCTCTTACAGAGGACCCGGGTTCGATCCCCAGCACCCACATGGCGGCCGAGAGCCGTCTGAAACTCCAATTCCAGGAGAACTCCAGTTCCAGGGGAATCCGAGACCCTCTTCTGACCTCCGCGGCATTGCACGACATGGGTGCACAAACCTGCATGCAGACAGTACATTGATACACATACCGAAATAAATAAAATAA
>VZQC01007443.1:1110616-1175414 GCA_009823505.1 Rhizomys pruinosus | reverse complement strand
TTTTTTTGTCTTTTTGAGTCAGGGTCTCCCTGTAGCTCTGGCTGTCCTGGAACTCACTCTGTAGACCAGGCTGGCTTTGAATTCACAGAGATCCGCCTGCCTCTGCCTCCCACGTGCTAGGATTAAAGGTGTGCGCCACCACACCCAGCCTGGTATCCTCTCTCTTAATCTTTCATAAAGGGAAGAAGTCCCAACATATTTATTTTCCATTTTTGAAAAATACTAAATATAGTCAGTAGGAAATCAGTGACTGTTTATCCTTTCTTAAGGAGTGATCACATTTTAAGTTTCATAATTGTGTCTGCCTTCAACAAAATATAAATGAATCTGTTTATACCTAGAAATGGGAGGTTTTTAGTTTTCCACTAAATATTCAGTAAGTGTCCCCTTAGGTTAAATTTGATGTTAATGGTCAATATTCAAAAAATGTTAAATATTGTTTAAGTTGGAAATTAATGCTATTTACATTTAGTTCAGGAATATTTTTTAAAATCATTTCTAAGTAAATTACAATTTTTGTGTGTGAGGATACAGCATATACAAAGTTTATGCTAGACATTATATTAGAAATGGCTCCTAGTTGAAAAGTGAATGTTGTCCTAGAAATTGCATCACATGACAGTTTGGTTATAGAAGGTTGCACTTGTGGAAGCACAGAGCAGAAGGCAGCAATCTTGCTGCTCACCACAACAAACCAGTAAATGGACATCTGACTTTTAAATGAGACTCTCAAACCAGCATTTGGGTGAGATAAGCTACATTAAAAAAAAAAAAAAAGAACCTCTTGGGGCTGGAGAGATGGCTCAGTGGTTAAGAGCACTAACTGCTCTTGCAGAGGACGTGGGTTCAATTCCCAGCATCCACATGGTGGCTAAGAACCATCTTTAACTCCAGTTCCAGGGGAATCTGACAACCTCTTCTGACCTCCACAGCATTGCATGGCACGGGTGTACCTACCTACATGCAGACAGTACACTCATACACATAAAATAATTTTTAAAAAAAGAACCTCTTGAATTGAGAACCCATTGTAGGAAGCTTTGTTTTTATGCTGAACAGGGACCACGAAACCCTGCTAAGGGGGATGGGGACACAGCGCCCGCTTTGTGGACACTGTGGGGAGCTGGCCTCTCGGCACAGAGACCAGCCAGCTTCTTCCCGTAGCCCAGCCTAAGTGGTAATTCCAATTTAGGCTCTTGGCCTGGACCCACGAGACACGTATTCCACTCTTGGCGGTAGCTTCTCACCTGCCCAGGGCCTGGACAGGAATTTCAGGCTGATGCTGATCGCCTCCCTTCAGCCAATACTCATTCACAACACCAGCTACCCAGATTGGTGGTCCGCAAAGGACCTTTTTCCAACCCACTGGCCACCCGAACAAAATTCAGGCCTACCTTAACCTGTATGTGCACAATAATTAATAAAAAAAAATAACGGCCGGGAATTTCATGATGATGTTACTATGAAATTCAAATTTACTCCTTGCCACAGCTTGCTTTTATAAATCAAATGACGTCAGTTCCCAGGACCAATCGGTGCCCCACCCAGCATCATGCACTTAGGCCATGCTGCTTGCTCCTCCTTGGGGCGGGGCCAGACCCTCAGCCACACAGTGCCCTGAGGCATGCTAATTGGAAAGCTAGCCCGCAATTCAAGCTGGATTTCTCTACAATCCATGGTGTCAGTTCTTCTCTATCAGTAATTACCAGTAGTACTTCCTAGTGTTCTTGCTTCCTCTTATGCTAATTAAGAAAACTAAAGAATTTGTAAGAACTTTAAAACAGTGTTTATTGAAGAAACATTTTCCACTTGAATTGTAACATCTGTGAGTTGTGTCTCTGGTTTAGCATTGCCTATTTCTGAGTATAATAGTGGAGAGGTTCAGAGACCTCATTCAGGGCCTTTCTGGTATGAATTCAACTAAAATAAAAGTAGTAGTTCCAGGTTCTATATTTATTACTACCATGTAGTCATACATGTAGAATTAGCAGGACAGAGAGACAATGGCTTCTATTTACTGAAGTCATATAAGTGCATGAACTCTGAACTAGTTGTTGTTGCTTTTGCTTTGTTCCATTTTTTCACCTCATCTCCTTATTCTGTCTTAACCCTAGGTGGTAGTCCTTATTATCTCCATTTTATAGGTGAGAAAACTTGAGCTTCATGATTAATATTTCCAAAGCCATGGTGTTAATGTAGAGCGAGGATTCAGCACCTGTGTTCACTACCATAAGATGAATACTGTCATCATCCTCATTCTGTAAATGATGGTAACCACTGCTGCCTTTCTAGTGACAGGAAGGATTCTTTTGGAAAATCTATCAGTCATTGACTGTAACTTCAGAGTAAGAAGATTATGAAGAAGATGCTCCTTTCAGTCATTTTGCTAACTTAAGATTTTTCAAAAAAATGTTTGTATGCAGCTAGCCGCTCTTGTCATATTAGGCAAGTTGTCAATGTTTAGTCCCTAAATTAAGCTAATATAGATTAAATAAACTAATCAGAGAAATAGGCTTCTTTTAAGAAGTGTCATGGAGACACAAAAACAGTTCTTTTTTTTTTTTTCCACAAAGAAATTTATGGAAGACAAAATTCAGTGTCATTTTTACCATTCCTGTACTCAGGGATACCAGATAATCTTGTGAATCTTTATGAAAGGGTTGCTAGTACTGTCAAAGCTATCAGCCAAAGAAGTCATCACTTCAGTGATCTTGTAACATTGGGCATGTTGAACATATATAACCATGTTATACACACACTGGGCCAGGGTATGGGAACAATGGCATAAGATTTAATTTTCATTCTTGAAAAGACATGTAGGAGAAATGATATTCAAGTGAAACAGCAAATAGCCTATCCAGATTTCATCGGCATTAAAAAGGCCAATATAGGGGAAACAGTTTTGTTGTGTATTTGTCAATTTCAGTTTTTTAATATAATACTTTTATTGATGTTTGTGCATTTCAGACATCATTTTTCAGTTCAATTTAGACATATTCCCCTTTCCCTTCCCCCCACCCCACCCCAGATCATGCATTCTGCCATCTATGTCCTGCATCTTTTTCTCAGTCTTTTTAAAGTTTTTCTCTGCAAAGGTTTATTGTTTGGGGCAGAATTTAACTATTTCAATCCATTCTTTGACCCAGTCCTTATGTTGTTGTGGTTCCCTCCCAACTGTATTGCTCCAAAGTATGCCTATATACACGTCATATATGTACCAGAATTATGTCCTCCAGGAATAAACTGTATGTTAACTCCAATATATGTTTAGGATTTCACATTTTTCCCTTTAATTTTATATTACTCTAAAATATGAATATATATCTTCCACACATATACATTAATTACCATGTCTGAAAGTAAGTGGTAAGTTAATTCTAAGGGCTCATTAAGAGATTCACATCATCACAGTAGCTTTCAGATAGAAAGAAATATAACTGGGGCTGGAGAGATAGCCTAGCGGTTAAGAGCACCAACTGCTCTTGCAGAGGACCTGGGTTCGATCCCCAGCACCCACATGGTGGCTAAGAACTGTCTGTAACTCCAATTCCAGGAGAACTCCAGTTCCAGGAGAATCCAAGACCCTCTTCTGACCTCCGCTGCATTGCATGACACGGGCGCACAAACCTACAAGCAGACAGTACATTCATACACATACAAAAATAAAAAAATTAAAAAAAAAGAAATATAACAATAACATTGCTCAGCTTGCCTTTCTTTTTTTTTATTTTTTTTTAAATTTTATTTATTTATTTATTTTGTATGTGTATGAATGTACTGTCTGCATGCAGGTTTGTGCACCCGTGTCGTGCAATGCCGCGGAGGTCAGAAGAGGGCCTCGGATTCCCCTGGAACTGGAGTTCTCCTGGAATTGGAGTTTCAGACGGTTCTCGGCCACCATGTGGGTGCTGGGGATTGAACCCGGGTCCTCTGCAAGAGCGGTCGGCGCAAAAACCGCTAGGCCATCTCTCCAGCCCCTCAGCTTGCCTTTCAATTGGAGGATTTGGTACTAGCATCCACAAATGAGGGAAACCATTCCCTGTTTGTTTTGGGAGGACTGTGTTACTTACTTCGAGTTCCATCCATTTACCTGCAAAGTTCATGATGTTATCTTTCTTTTTTTTTTATTTTTTTTTGAATTTATTATTTTCTTATGTGTATGAGTGTACTGTCTGCATGTAGGTTGGTGCACCCATGTCGTGCAATGCCGTGGAAGTCAGAAGGGGGCGTTGGTTTCCCCTGGAACTGGAGTTAAAGACTGTTCTTAGCCACCATGTGGGTGCTGGGAATCAAACCCAGGTCCTCTGCAAAAGCAGTCGGCGCTCTTAACCGCTGAGCCATCTCTCCAGCCTCGATGTTATCTTTCTTTACTGCTGCATAGAACTCCGTTGTATAGATGTGCCACATTTTTGTTATCCAGTGTTTTGTTTCGTTTTTTTTAAATCTGCCTCTTCCACTAGAATGGGTCAGTGATTAAATGTTAGCCACTATATCTTCAGGTCTTAGCACAATGATTTGGCACATAAATGTAGATTAAATGAATGAAGAAATTCTAAGCTTTCCTTTATACAGAAGTCTGAATAGCCTTTCTCTTATTGTCCTTGAGCTAAATCCTATCTACCTTCTTAAAAACTATGTGAGCTGAAGATGGTGGTACACTCTATAATCCCAGAAGTCAGGAGGCTGAGACAGGAAGGTGAGGAGTTTCAGGCCAGCCTTATATAGGAAGACATTGTCTTGAGAAAAAAAAGTCACTTGAGGGCTGTTTACAGTGTGTGAGGGCTTGTGTTCAATCCTTAGCACCAAAACAGGCAAACAAAAGGTCCTACAAACTGTGATGATAAGGCCTTTGTGGTTTTGTTTTAGTTCTTTTAGGCCAGTTAATTCTTTGTATCTGGAGCTGAAGGGCTCTTGGATAGGAAGTTTAAAGTTATTGCTGGCCACTATCCACTACCCCTAATATATCCCAGCTCCTAATTATGACAGCCAAAAATGGCTTCAATATTGTCATATGTTCTCTGGGGAGCAAAACCACACCTAACTTTAAAGCCATTCCCCACTTACATTGCACCCTTGCACCCATACTATAATTGATTCCACTGTTTGACAAGTGTAAATCTGCCTTACCTTCAGGCCTTGTACATACTATGATCTTTAGACATACTGTTTCCTCTACCTGGCACAATTGCCACATGCCTTGCTCTCCTCCATATCTCAGCTTGAGCACTGCTACTTCTGGCTGGGCCTTATGGTGCAGGCCTGTCAACCGACCTACTGAGGAGGTTAAAGCAGGATTACAAGTACAAGGCCTGCTTGGCTAAAAAGGGAGTTCACAGCTGGCCTGGGCAATTTAGTGAGGCCCTGTCTCCAAATAAAAAGTAAAAAGAGGCCCCAGAAATATAGTTCAGTGGTAAAGTACTGTTCTAACATGCACAAGGCCTTAGATTCAATCCCAAATACTACTACTACTACTACTAATAGTAGTAATAGTAGTGTATTGCTTCTGAGATGCCTTCTCTGTGCTGTCTCTCCTCAGTTGCCTTACCTTTTTTTTTTTTTTTTTTTTTTTTTTTTTTTTTTTTAGTCTTTTTGAAAACCGGGTCCTGTAGCCCCAGGGTCCTGGGAACTCACTCTGTAGACCAGGCTGGCTTGAAACTCAAAAAGATCCACCTACCACTGCTCCCAAGTGCTAGGATTGAAAGGCGTGCGCAGTAGTTGCCTTATCTTAAGGTATACCTACTCTCCCTCTTTCATAATACTTATCTCATCAATACTTATCTAATTACCTGACTTCTCTGCTAAACTGTGAAGGGCAGACATGGATTATATTTCAGGAACCTAACAATGCCTAACATAAAATAGAAGTTCAATTGAGATTTAAGAATTAATATATGTATCTATGAAATATTAGGGCATTCTGTTAGGTGGTTATTCATAATAATAGTTCTCGGCCAGTTTGTTATGTTCAATTGGAATTAGGTTCGTATGCCCCAGGAATGAATCTTGGAAAAGATTCTAGAATTCAACCAGTACTCTAAAATAGAGTTTTATAAAATATGAAATTAAATGTACTTAAAGTTGTTCATTTTCAGCTAGACTTACTTCCATAGGAATCCAGGATAACTAAGTAAACTAGTCACTTTCTTGATATTTGTCCTAACATTGTTTGGTTCCAAGTCTGGATATATATCAAAGGAGCTGAAATCAGTGTATTGAAGGACTGTCTGCACTTCCAGATTCATTGCAGCAACAGCAACAGCATCTAAGATACAGAACTGTCTTAAGTGTCTATTAATGATGAACAGATAAAGAGAATGTGATATATATAACACTCCGCTTTCAAAAAGATGAAATACTCTCATTTGTAAGATAGAAATGAATCTGAAGGGCGTTATCCTAGTGAAATAAAGCCAAGTACAGAAAGTAAATAAATACTGCTAATCTTACTTAAATGTGTAATCTAAAAAAGTTGAACTCATAGAAGTAGAAAGTAGAATGATGGTTACCAGAGGCCAAAATTAGGACATGAGAGAATGAAGAGCTTTTATCAAAGAATACAACCTTCCAAGCCAGCATGTGGCGGCGCACGCCTTTAAATCCTAGCACTGGCGAGGCAGAGGCAGGCGGATCTTGTGAGTTCAGCCAGCTGGACTACAGGGAGACCCTGTCTCGACAAAGACCAAAAAAAAAAAAAAAAAAGAATAAGACTTCCATACAGGGCATAACATTGTGGTACATGCCTGTGATCCCAGCACTGAGGAAGCTGAGGCAGGAAATTATAAGAGTTGAAACAGCCAAAATGATATCTCAGAAAGAAAAAAGTTTGAGATAAAAGAAATATGGTTTAAGATTCATTTCTTTTTTTTTTTTTTCTTTTCCTTTCGAGGAGCTCCCTGTAGCCCCAGTGTCTGGACTCACTTGTAGACCAGTGGCTGAACTCCAAGATCGCCGCTCTGCCTCCCAATGTAGGATTAATAGGCGTGCACCACCACGCTCGGCCGTAAGATTATATTTCAAAATAAGGATACTATGATGTTAATTCCCTTGGCTTACCATTATCGCACGTAAATATTCAAAATATTACATTGTATCTCAACAATATATATCATTATCATTTGAAAATAGTAAATTTTTGCCTACAAAAACCCAACACAGAACTCTGGAACTGGGTAGAAGGCCCCAATCTTAGTCCAAAGATATTTGGCAGCTAATTACTGTTGAGGTGAGGAAGAGATGATCTTCTTAAAAGTGGGACTCTAGACAGGCTGACTATACCTCAGTGAATGAACTTGCTCTAAGGGACGTTTGGGGGCACTAACTTGACTTGATAGCCTTACACACAAATGAACAGAAATACCAGCCAGGTGGGGCGGCTCTGGGAGGTGCCAGTAGGGAAGGAGGTACAGAGTGGTCTAAGATTGTTGTTATGAAAATACATAAAACTGCAAGTAAAAATTTTTACAAAAAATATAGTAGTAATTTTAAAAATCTACCACATCAATAAAGTATCAAATATACACAATAGTTGAAAAGCTTATAAAATATTTCTTTGCAGTGGGTATGGTGGCGCACCTTTAAGCCCAACACTCGGGAGGCAGAGGTAAGCGATCTCTGAGTTCAAGGCCAGCCTGATCTACATAGGATTCCAGGCCAGCTGGGACAAAAAAGACCCTGTCTCAAAAATAAAAAAAAAAGTATATAAAAATAAAATAATTCTTGGCTTTTCCAGTTGTACATGTGTACTTGTATACATAAGTGTGTCTGACTTTATGTAGTCGTATGTGTGTATATATGATGTGATGGTTAATCCGGGGTGTCAACTTGACTGGAATAAGAAGAACAAATAAGAGAAAAAGGATCTTGGATTGGACTACTCAACCCGGATGGCCCACCCCAAATGTGGGCGTTACCTTCTGCCGGCAGGCAGTATTAAAGGCCATGGCAGAGGGAGCTGGTCCCTTTTTTTCCTGAGCTTGCCTCTCCCCACTGGTGAGTTGTCTTGCTGCTGTGATCAACCCTTCGGATCCCAGTGTGTTCTGAGACTGGCAGATCTCCTGTAATCCATCAGGCCTTCAGCACCAGATTGGGACTACTGAGAATCCCAGCCTTGTGGACTGAGCAGTTCCCGGATTCTCAGCCTCTCCATGCGCGTCGGCTATTGTTGGACACCTTGAGCTCTGTCACGTGAGCAAATCAATAAATTGTAATAGCTATATATTCGCTCCTGTTGCTTCTGTTTCTTTTAGAGAAACCTGACTAATATAATATATAACTTATAGTTTAACCTAAAATAATTCATGTAACATATTATATTGCAGAGGCACATACAGAAATCTATTATAAAGCTGTAAAACAATAATATGCTCAAACAACATTTTTGTTTAGCATTTTAGCCGGGCATGTGGGCACACACCTTTTAATCCCAGCACTTGGGAGGCAGAAGCAGGAGTATCTCTGTGAGTTCAAGGCAGCCTGGTCTACAAAAGTGAGTTCAGGAACCAGCTGGGACTTCAGGGGAGACCTTGTCTCAAAAAAGACAAAAAAAAAAATTGTTTAGAGGGGGAGGAACCATGAGGCCCTGGCACAGATGCTATTGACAGTGGATGACTGCTGAGAGAGGGAAAGTCATCCCCTTTGGTTGTCCCAGACACAGCGGATGGCCTCACTGCCTTGCACATATGGACAGCACTAATTGGACTTCAGGTTTAGTAACAAAAGAAATGGAAGTTAAGAAGTTGGGAAGGAGATGGGATGGGGGAACCTAAGGGAGTTGGATAGAGGTAATGATCAATGATATGATAAAATGACTGACGAGTGGACGAGAAAATGTGGTACATCTACACAGTGGAGTTTCTATGCAGCAGTAAAGAAAGATGACATGAACTTGCAGGTAAGTGGATGAAACTAGAAGATATCATGGTAAGTGAAGTAACACAGTCCCAGAAAAACAAATGCAAAATGGTATCCCTCAATTTATGGATGCTAACGCACCAATTACTGGTTATAAAGCCAAACTAGCAGACATTAATTTATATTCCTCGTGATCTGACAACAACTGTGATCTTATATGGTGCTCCCTTAATAGTTTAGACATAATGCTGAACTTATTTATTTTCAGAGTAGGAATTTTTGGTATATGGGTGAGGTTAAGGTGTATGCATATTTTAAAGAAAATTACACATTATTTAAATCATTCAAAAGAATGAAAAAAACTAGTTTGTCATGCGCATTAGTGTCTAACCACCAGTGATTTATTTTTATAGGGATGCTTCTTAGTAATGTTCTTAATACAAGGCTTCTTGAGAACTTTTGTCCAAGCCTTTTCTTAAATATACACAGTACGTAAATAAAAAGAATATCAGCTGGTGTAACTTAGACTTTCTGTGTAAGCTAACGACCAACGTAATGCCCATACTACTTTGGCCGAGGATCTTTTTTTTTTAATCTTATTTAGTATAGTATATATGTTGTTTTTTATTCATTGTTTTTCCCTTTCCTTCCCCCATCCCCCCCCACCCCATCCAGAGCTCATACATTCTGACCAAACATGGCTTTTCTATCTTTTCTCAGTCTTTTTGTATTTATGTGGATTTATGTTTTGTTTTTTTCAATGCAGAATTATGAGTTTACTGTCGTGTTCTTTGGTGCAGTCCTTTTCTGTTTGTTGCTTGTTGTTGTTTTTCCAATATGGGCTCACCCCAACTGCGGGTTTGGACAGAAGCTGCAGGGTGCCATGCACAAGAAATAACGAACAACTAGTGTAATTGGCACTCTAGCATCCACAGATGAGGGATTACCAGTTTCATCATTTGTTTTTGGGATCGTGTTACTCACTCACATGAGGTGTCCATCGACTCCAGCCATTTTCCCTGCAAAAGCTCATGGTGGTCGTCCTTCTTTTGTTTTTTTTTTTTATTTTATTTTTATTTAATTATTGCATGTTTGCTTTTATTATTATGGCCACGGAAGGTCAGAATATGTCGCGGATTCCCCCTGGAACTGAGTTCTGGCTGGAATTGGAGTTTAGATGTGTTCTCGGCCGCCATTGTGGGTGCTAGGGGATCAAACCCGGGTCCCTCTGTAAGAGCGAGTCCGCGATACTTAACCACTAGGCCATCTTCTCTCCATCCCCCGTTGTCGTCCTTTTCTGTTACTGCTGCATAGAACCCATTGTGTAGATGTACCACAAAGTTTTCTCTAGCCACTATCCAGTTAGGGGAATTGGGTTGGTTCCAAGCTCCTTGTATTTGTGAAGAGAGCTGAAATAAAACATGGCCATGCATGTATCTCTTGCAGTGGGGTGAGTCTTGGAAGGTGCATGCTAGGAGTGGTATGGCGGGTTCAGGTGGCAAGTTTCATTCCAAGTCTTTCAAGGGTTCTCCACACTCTTGTTCCAAAGTGGCTGTACGGAGTTTCTACATGCCACCAGAGTGGATGAGTGTTCCCCCTTTCCCCACAACCTCTCCAGCACTTGGTTCATTTTTTTTCTTAATCCTAGCCCATTCTTATTGGAGAAATGAATATCTCTTAAAGTGGTTTTGATTTGCATTTCCTAAGGATAGAGTGATGTGTGAACATTTCTTAAGGTGGTTTTCTCAGCCATCCTGTATCCCTCCTTGTGGAAGTCTCTGTTCAGTTTTAAACTCCAATCTATTGAGTGGGTCATTTGGTTTTCCCCCCTTTCGTTGTTTTTTTGAGTAGTTATCTATTTCTGTGAATACAATGCTTTGTCCGAATGTTTTCTCTGCGGTGAAGTTTCCTCCCAACACTGTGGGATTTCACCTCACTTCCTTGATTGTTTTCTTTTGATGTACAGAAAGCTTTGAGTTAATGAGGTCCAATTTGTCAATTGTCGAACTTAAATTCTTGCTGCGCTGCTGTTTAAGAGCTTTCCTACGCCTTTGGTACTTGTAGTCCTGGCGCAAACTGTTTTCTCTTCTGTACGCTTCAGAGTTTGGGTTTCACTATGAGGTCTTTATCCTTGTTTTTGAGTTCTTATTTTTGTACAGGGCGAGAGTAGGGGTTTAATTTTCATTCTTCTACAAGTGGTGATCCATTTTTGCCCAACACATCTAATGCTGTTTTCTCCATTGTCTTCTTGGGCCCCCTTGTCAATATAGGTGGCTGAAATTGTATGTCTCTCGCATTTGTTGATCTTCGGTTTTTTGTCCATTGGGTCAACAGGTCTGGTTTTTTTGCCAGTACCAGGCTGGTTTTTTATGCGTATAGCCCGTTAGTATAGTTGAAATTCTGGTATAGAGATCCTCCCTGTATATGCTCTTTTCTTCAGGGTGTTGTTTTTGGCTAATGGGTTTTTTTGTTTTCCAAATGGGATTTAAGACTTTTTGTTCCCCAAGCCTGTGACAGAAAACTCTCGGGATTTTTGATTGGAATTGCAAAATTTAAATCTATAACAAGGATTTTCAAGTAGAATGGACATTTTTACATGTTAATTTTCCCAACCCATAGGCATGGGGGTTTTTTCCATCTCTGCTGAATGTGCCTTCTCAAGTTTCCCTTTTTAAAGGTTTACAATTTCGTTTTTTTTTTTGGGGGGGGTCTTTTTTTGTTTAGACCATGGTCCTCCCTGTAGCCCCAGCTGTCCCTGGAACCAACTCTGTAGACCAGGCTGGCTTGAACTCACAAAGATCCGCCCTGCCTCTGCCTCCCAAGTGCTAGGAGTAAAGGCATTGCCAACCACCACGCCCAGCCACAAGGTTTAAATTTTTTGGTTGTAGATAATCTGTTGGATTCTTTGGTTGTTTTGTCCTCGAGTATTTTAATGTTTTTGTGGCTATTGTGAGTGGGAAGATCTCTTGAATTCTTTCTCAGTTTCCTGTTCTTGGTGTAAAAGAAAGGCCATTGATTTTTTTTTAGGGTTAATTTTGTATCTGTCACTGCCACTTGCGGAAGCTGTTAATCGTTTCTAGGAGTTTTTCTGGTGAGCTGGCCCCGAGGAAGCTAAGGGATAACTTTGGTTCCTTGCCTTCAGGTCAACTAAGTCCCAGGGGATATGCAGGGGGCATCTCTGAAATGTCCTGCAAATGTGAGTCAACCAGTCTTCCTTGCAGGGAGTGTCCTGGAGATCCACTAATGGGAACGTCAGCCAGGTGTCCAGTCTATAAAGAGGAAGTCTGCTCATTGCTTTCAAACAGGGGCCGGCTAAGCAAGATCTGACTTTGTCCTCATAGTTGGATGGAAACTGGTGAGTGAAAAAGCCAACCAAGGGATGGGGCTGAGAGATGGCCTATAGGTTGAAGACACTGTAAAAATGGCTATTGCGAGGACCCCAGGTCGATCCCCAGAAACTCACATGGCGGCTTGAGAGGCCGCGTATTCCAATTCCAGGAGAACTTCCGACCATGGGAATCCGAGACCCTCTTCTTGCCTCTGTTTGCATTGCACGACAACGGACCCACAAACCTACATGCAGACGAAACATTCATAACACATACAAAAATAAATAAAATTTTTTTAGAGTTTTTTTTTTAAAAAAAGAGAGAAAAGCCTAAGGCATCCAGGTGCTCCCCCAACCACAAAACCCTGAGTGACCCTTGAGGACCAGAACCTTACAATTGAGCGAGAAAAAAAAACCTTGGTTTAATCCTGGGCTAAACTGTGTGTCCCTTAAATATCCAACAGGAAAAGTATAACAGAAATAAGTAATAAAATTAAGTGTTCTGAGCAATTTGTCACTTCAGAATATAAAACTTGAGATCTTGAGTTAGAAAAAATTAAAAATAAAAAAAGAGCACAGTGTGTTTCGCCTGGTCCTTATGGGCAAGTGCAGCAACCCGGTGGCTGCCACGCTTTTGCCATCCTTCAAAGACATGAGACATGCTTTTTCAGTTTCTGCTAATATGGACTGAAGACTTTTGTCTCTCCAAGATCCTCCAACCTTCATGCCAGAATGGACCTGGCGGAGACATCTCTTGTGGAACTGAACTATACTGGGGTTTTCAGCCTCTTCAGAGTAAAATAGCTGCCCATGTTGAATCCCAGTCTGTATCATGGAGACTTATACAGGAAAGATCAAGACAGGAACATGGGTGCTTATGGACCTCAATTTGGTGACCATGGGAAGGGTAAAACCCAAGTGTGGGCACAAGGGCAGAATACGATGGTGGTTTGGGCTGCCAAGGAGAGCCTTCAAACATGGACATCTTTCAGCCCTAATTAAAGGAAAAAAACAATCATAGTGAAGATGCAAACCAATGATATATGTGGCATGGATATGTGCATATTTTGGAGTGATCATATTGGAAGGAATTACAAGAAGAAAGAAGACTGGTCAACAGAACTGACTGAAAAGGTGAACTTCTATTCGAAACAATAATCTTTCTGCAGGGCTGGAGAGATGGGCTAGCGGTTAAGAGCGATCAACCGCTCTTGCAGAGGACCGGGTTCGATCACCCAGCACCCCCATGGCCGCGTGAAAACTGCTCTCTAACTCCAATTCAGGAGAACCAGACGCCTCTATCTGTCTTGACCTTCGTAGTCATTGCTACGAACGCACAGGTGCATCAATGACTTAGTTTGCATAGACAGATATTATAATACAAATTAAACACAGTATCAAAAAATAAATAAAATTAAAAAATTCCATGCAATCGGAAGCCCATACGAGAATACTAATTTAAGTACATCCTTCGACAGCCAAGCAGAACCCTCTGAGGTCGTGGGGATAGTCGAATAGGGGCACAGTGGTCTAGTATGTGATCTATTATCTTATGTGCACAAGTTCAATCAAATTGGGCTTGGAAAATAAGACAAAACAAATTAAAGAAATAAACAATACCTAAGAAAAATTCAAGCAAGAATTGTTTTTATAATTATTTATTTAATATTTAAAAAAAAAGAACTTCAAAGGCGCAGAATCTAGCATAAAAGTACTTGCACAGCCTAATAAAATTGTTTCAGAGTCTCCCAGCATGTGAATAAAAGTACTTTTATGATTGTCCTCCTTTGTCGTTTTTGAATTTTGGGGGAGCAGATTATCCCTCCCCTTTATCCCCAGCTGTGGCCTACTTATGCTTGTCCTCGTAGAACCGTCGTGATCTTGAACTCATGTTTAGCAGCAATTCTGTCACCAGCCATTCTTGCACTATAACAAATCGGCTTTGGAATGTTTAAAGAAATACGTCTACAATTTCAACCAAATAACCCCAAATATAAGCAACAGTTCTAGCGGCAAACATGTATGCTAGGGATTTATGATACCTTCTAGGTTCCTTATGCAAACGTAACAGAAAATGAAACAGCTTCAAGGACCAGCTGAAGCCATTCTCCAGCTCGGAGAAGTCTGCTGCTCAAGCCGATTATCCTCTGGAAGCATGGTGCTAATCCCTATGGCCTATTACGAGATCACAGAACTTTTTTTTTATTGGCAGGACGTGATTCTCACTTTATGTCTTCAAGGCAGCCTGGTCTAACGTTTGAGTCTTAGCAGGCTGGGGTTAAGAACCTTCTAGCAAAGATCACCCCCCCCCAAGAATCGCTAGAATTTTGTCCTGCAGCTCTAGCAAAGTCTGTAGCACCGTAGTTGGAGAATCGCAACCCAGCTTGCTAAGAAACTCCTGACCTCCTACCAACATACTGAAAGCCTCTCCCAGAACTGGAGTACAGAACATCTTAAGTTTTGTGCCTCTGGGGGCATGGCTGGATATCTTTAAACCTCATTAACTGCGTGCAGAAAGCCAGATAGGCCACCCTCTTAATGCTGAGCCAGATCTCATTGCCAGCCCGGAATCTCTCTTAGTTTGCAGGTGGTTCCGTTTCTTTTTTTTTTCTAAAAAGCACCCCGAAAAGTATTCCCATCTCAGGCAGTGGTCCGTGCAAACGCCATTACCCCACATCCAGCACACTGAGCATGATGGAGGCCCCGACTTCTGGAGTTACAAGGCCGCTGCTTAGCATGTGGATCGGAGCTGGAATTAAAACCAGATTCCGACGATCCAGCTTTTTCTTTCAGCTGGCACTCTCCCCAGATATACTCTTAAAATAATCATACTGGAAAGCAAATACAGCAGGACTTCTCCTACACTTAGAGAGCAGGCGATTGGGAGTACCGGTCGTGAGTACAGCTGACAGGAACCCGAAAAACAAAAAAATCAGATTTGCCTGGAGGTGTTCTTCTGCTTCCACATGTGGAGACAATTGAAGTAAATATGATGAAATTTCAGATTAAGAAGTTTACTCTTTTTTCATGAAGTGGGACATTTAAGTCTGTGTAAATGAGCCACTTACGTTGTTTTTAAGAGGACAGTGTTACTTTCTGATGGGCGTTTCTCTTTAGGATTCTCTTACTATTGTACCTTTTTAAAGGATTGTTTGGTTTTGATGTTTACTGTTGCTGAGTGGTAATCCATCTGCATGTAATGTAAGTGTACCCTGTGTCATGCAGTACATGAGGAACCAGAAGAGGAGTAGGGATTCGAATTCCTAGAACTAGTACTAGAATTTTGTTACTAACCACCTGTGGTTGGGATAACAAACCTGGACTGGGTGACTCTCAATAGCATCCAGTGCTCTAACTGCTGAAGCCCTCGCAAAGCCCCTTACAATACTTGCCTTTTTTAAGATAGATAATAAAGCAGTGACTGATCTACCTAAATAAAAGGGTGGAGATTCTTAAAGTAGAACCTGATTTCCAGTCCCCATATTATACTCAGACCTCATTGTTTCATTTATACTCATTTCCTGTCTTTAGCTTTATAAATATTGCAGTAAACATTTCCCCTATTTTGTGTTTAGTTCGTCCCTTGTGCTGAGGAGGATTTTCATTTCACTAATCTAGAAATAAGAATTGCATTTTGCCAGCATTCATGTAAAGAATCTGAGATGAAACTGCTTCTTAGGAATTGGAGTCCCCTTCACAATAGATCTTCTTCTGTGGGTAACTTCTCTGAAGAGATAACTCGAGAAATCACAATTCCCAGTAGCTGTCATGTGGGTGTTCTAGGATCTCTTGGTTGTCCTGTGGGGCACAGAAATTAGTAGCTAAAATAGAAAGAAGTGTTTGAAGGCGATGACAAGTGAGGAAGAGGAAGAATGGTAAGAAGTGACAGTGGTGGGAAAACGGCTGATGTTCTGAACCACTGTGGTCCCACAATTCTTTGATACATCAAGCTAAATCGTCTCTCTTTCCAAGTTATGGTGTTTCTGGGGTCCCCCATCACTTTTTTGGCTTAGAAAAGAACCAGAAGAGTGGTATAGATTTAAAAAAATCAGCATTGAGCTAGGCATGAGAGTGCAATGCCCTGTAAGCTTCAGTAACTTGGAAGGTAAAAGCCAGGAGAATCAGGAAATTCCAGCGCAGGCCTGGGCCAACCTAGTTAGGAGACCCCTATCAAAAAAAGAAAAAGGAAATCAATGTTGCTGCAGTTTTGCTCGTAAAGCAAAGAAAAAACAACCAGAGAAAAACCTAACCAAGGTTCAACCAGCGGCCCCAGAACTTTTTAGAATATAGACCTTTATCTAGCAAAATTCACCATTTTTTTTTTTTTTTTTTTTTTTTTTTGTCCCTATATATGATACCTCGCTTTCTCTGTGTCTGAAGTCCTCAGAAACTAGTGGCTGATTTTAAATATTTTTATTTTATTATGTGAGCTTAGCTATAATACAAAGTTTATAACCAAAAGTGGATGGCCAAGAGCATAAGTATCTGTAAGATGAAACTGACAGGGGCTGGAGAGATGTGGCATAGGTTAAGAAGCAACCAACCCTGTCCTTTCAGAATACTGGGGATTCAATCTCCCACACCCCATGAGGCGGACTGGAGAACCCGTCTTTAACTCCAGGTCCAGGTGAAGTCCAACCTCACTCTTCTACCCTCCTCTCGTGGCATTGCACCTACAACGGGTGTAACAAACCTACATGCAGACAGTACATTCATACCATAACATAAAATATAAAATTTAAAAAATTATAAAAAGATTGATATGATTTTCTTCTATATTTTATAATCTTAATGCTTATATTAAGACTTAGGGTTCGAGGCTCGGAGAAGTATGGCTCAGAGGTTAAAGAGCACCGACTGTTTCTTATTTTTGCTCTTGTAGATGACCCACGTTCGATTTCAAGCACCCCACATTGGCGGCTAAGAATGCTTCTTGAACTCCAGTCTTCTGGGGAATCCCAGTACCCTCCTCTGACCTCCGCGCAATTGCAGGACACGTGTCCCACAACCTATCATGCAGACCAGTCATTCATAACTATATAAAAAAAAATAATAAGGAAGGCTGGCGAGATGGCCAGCGGTTGTAAAGCGCCGGACTGGCTTTTTGCGAGGACCCCGGTTGATCCCCAGCACCCACATGGTGCGCTGAGAACATCTCAAACTCCAGTTCAGGGGAAATCTGACACCCTCTTGACCCCCACGGCTCCTTGCATGACACGGGTGCACAAAAACCTAACATGCAGACAGTAACATAGTCATACACTAAAAAAATAAAATTATAAAATAATAATAAAAATTTTTTAAAAAAAGAGTAGCCTGGGGACTGGAGGATGGCCTAGGTCTTAAGAGCGCTGACCGCTCTTACAGGAACCAGGTTCGAATCCCCAGCCACCACATGGCCGCTGAGAACCGTCTGAAACTTCCCCAATTCCGAGAACTCAGTTCCAGGGGAATCCGCATGCCCTCTTTCGTGACCTCCGCGGCAATTGCACGACACAGTTGTACAGACTTGCATGCCAGATCAGTAACATTCTACACGATACAGAAATAAATAAAATTAAAAAAAAATACCTTAAAAAAATAAAAAGATAGCCTTTATCTGGTCCCTGCATTGAATAAACACTGGTAATGCTGATGTGCATCCTCATGTCAGTCTTGCTTTCATTTTTTTTGTGATCCAGAAGGAATAGTCATTTTTATTAGTATAATTTTAGATGGGTAAGGTTAGATTCCTATATTGTGTATATACATGATAGAAATTGTCATACCTGAGTTTTCACAGTACATTAATCATACAGTTGAGTTAGCAGTTTTTGTATTTTTACTTGAAAAGGTTGAAGAAAGGAAGAAACCAAAGAACAGTATGTTTTTTTTTATTTTTTTTAATTTTTTTTCTTATTTATTTTGTATGTGTAATCAATGTATGTCTGCATGCAGGTTTGTGCACCGTGGTCGTGCAATGCCGCGGACGGTCAGAAGAGGTCGGATTCCCCTGGAACTGGAGTTCTCCTGGAATTGGAGTTTCAACGGCTCTCGGCCGACATATGTGGGTGCGGGGATCGAACCCGGGTCACTCTGCAAGAGCGGTCGGGCTCTTAGCAGCTAGGCCATCTCTCCAGCCCCCAAAGACAGTTATTAGGAATGATAATGATACCATAACAATAGTGCTCTGCTGCTGCTAAGCCTGTTTGTGTATGCTCCTCTCTCTTCTGTAGGTGGTTGCCTATCACTATTGCCAAGCAGATAATGCCTATACTTGCCTGGTACCAGAGTTTGTCCACAATGTTGCTGCCCTGCTCTGCCGCTCACCTCAGCTGACAGCTTACCTGGGAACAACTTCTTCGGGAGCCTCACCTACAGAGCATGCTGAGCCTTAGGTCCTGTGTTCAAGACCCTATGGCCTCCTTCCGGAGGGGAGTTCTGGAGCCCCTGGAGAATCTCCACAAAGGTATAGAGGAGAAGAAGAAAAAAGGCCCAGTCAGTTGGTCATTAATACAAGAAATGATTTTTGTTAAATTGCCCAAACTAATGTCATAGCCGATATCTTCAGGATACAGTTACCGATGTTGTCTTGGACTGTATGGTGTGCTGGTTTGTCAACCCCCTTTATTTACACAAAACCCCAAAATCTTACTTGTTTCCCTTTGAACTTCCCACCTTAACCGGCATCTGGGATATTTCTGGTACATTACACTTATTATCTTTTAGAAACGCGGTGTGTTTTAAAGTGAAACAATGGGGCGGAGAGATAGCCTAGCGATTTAGAGCACCCACCTGCTTTCTTCCAGGGACCTGGGTTCGCATCCCCAGCACCCACATGGGGCTAAGAAACTGTGCTGTAACTCCAATTCCAGAGAACTCCAGTTCCAGGGAACGAGAAACCCTCGCTTTTGACCTCCGCGGCCATTTGCACGACCGGTGCACAAACCTACATTGCCAAGACAGTACACTCGTGCAATACAAAAATAAATACACATATTTTATTTAAAAAAAGTGAAAACAACATTGGAATGCTTGTGCTCTTTCCTCCCAGCCCTGGCCAAATGAGCTTCGCGATCCTCCTTATGGCAGTAAATAACTTCCAAACTGACTGTTCCTGTACTCTTTTTATTTAACTGCGGGGGGCATTGATACCAGGGTGGGCCGCTGGCAGTTTGATATGAAGACTCGAGGAGAGAGGGTTTCTTCATCTCTTCTTTCCCGCCTTATTGCCGTCATCAAGGTCTCTCGCTGACTGACCAGTGAGCTCCTGGGATCTTCTCTGCTCTCTCCCCATAAACACTTAGGGTTACAGAGCGATACCCATGGTCCTTTTACATGGGACGCTCGTATTTGACTCTGGTACCAGGCTTGCAAAATTTACCCCTGAGCCATCTCCTCACCCTTCCATATACTTTTTAAAAAAATTACACTTTTCTGGGGCTGTGGAGATTTGGCTCAGCGGTTAAGAGCGACAACTGCTCTTGCAGAGGGACCTAGGTTCGAATTCCAGCACCACATGGCAGTTAGAACTGTCCNGTGTGTGTGTGTGTGTCTTTTTGAGACAGGGTTTCCCTGTAGCCCCAACTAAGTCCGACTATGGGTCTTTATCACTCTTGGACCAAGCCTGGTAGAACAAGCCTCTGTCTGAACCATTCAACTTCAGCAAGGCGGAAGCAGAAGAGACCAGCAAAGCCCAGCTGGTTTCTGTAGCTTTTGCCTCTCCTGACAGCCACTGTTTGTTTATTAGGCAAAAAAGTCACATGGCCAAACAGAAGGGGACACAGGGCAGACTGGCTTCCAAAGCTCTTCCTGGAGGTGACATGCGGCCCTCTGCTCTCATTGAGCTGGGTACAAGTGGCTTTTGGATGAAAAGGCCAATTGATCTTTTTTTTTCTTCCCCTCTGAGCATTGTACATTTAGTGTTTGGGGGCTTGGGTTTTGCTTGTTTTGGAGGTTGTTTTTTTTTTTTAGTCTTTTTTGAAACAGGGTCTCCCTGTAGCCCCAGGTGTCCTGGAACTCACTCTGTAGACCAGGCTGGCCTTGAACTCACAAAGATCCACCTACCACTGCCTCCCAAGTGCTAGGATTAAAGGCGTGCGCAGGTAGTTGCCTTATCTTAAGGTATACCTACTCTCCCTCTTTCATAATACTTATCTCATCAATACTTATCTAATTACCTGACTTCTCTGCTAAACTGTGAAGGGCAGACATGGATTATATTTCAGGAACCTAACAATGCCTAACATAAAATAGAAGTTCAATTGAGATTTAAGAATTAATATATGTATCTATGAAATATTAGGGCATTCTGTTAGGTGGTTATTCATAATAATAGTTCTCGGCCAGTTTGTTATGTTCAATTGGAATTAGGTTCGTATGCCCCAGGAATGAATCTTGGAAAAGATTCTAGAATTCAACCAGTACTCTAAAATAGAGTTTTATAAAATATGAAATTAAATGTACTTAAAGTTGTTCATTTTCAGCTAGACTTACTTCCATAGGAATCCAGGATAACTAAGTAAACTAGTCACTTTCTTGATATTTGTCCTAACATTGTTTGGTTCCAAGTCTGGATATATATCAAAGGAGCTGAAATCAGTGTATTGAAGGACTGTCTGCACTTCCAGATTCATTGCAGCAACAGCAACAGCATCTAAGATACAGAACTGTCTTAAGTGTCTATTAATGATGAACAGATAAAGAGAATGTGATATATATGAACACTCCAGCTTTCAAAAAGATGAAATACTCTCATTTGTAAGATAGAAATGAATCTGAAGGGCGTTATCCTAGTGAAATAAAGCCAAGTACAGAAAGATAAATAAATACTGCATAATCTTACTTAAATGTGTAATCTAAAAAAGTTGAACTCATAGAAGTAGAAAGTAGAATGATGGTTACCAGAGGCCAAAATTAGGACATGAGAGAATGAAGAGCTTTTATCAAAGAATACAACCTTCCAAGCCAGGCATGGTGGCGGCGCACGCCTTTAATCCTAGCACTTGGGAGGCAGAGGCAGGCGGATCTTTGTGAGTTCAAGGCCAGCTGGGACTACAGGGAGACCCTGTCTCGAAAAGACCAAAAAAAAAAAAAAAAAGAATAAGACCTTCCAAATACAGGCAGACATGGTGGTACATGCCTGTGATCCCAGCACTGAGGAAGCTGAGGCAGGAAATTATAAGATTTGAAACAGCAAAATGATATCTCAGAAAGAAAAAAGTTTGAGATAAAAGAAATATGGTTTAAGATTCTATTTCTTTTTTTTTTTTTTTTTTCTTCTTCTCCGGAAGGAGCTTCCCTGTAGCCCCAGCTGTCCTGGAACTCACTCTGTAGACCAGGCTGGCCTTGAACTCACAAAGATCCGCCTGTCTCTGCCTCCCAAGTGCTAGGATTAAAGGCGTGCACCACCACGCTCGGCCGTAAGATTATATTTCAAAATAAGGATACTATGATGTTAATTCCCTTGGCTTACCATTACGCACTGTATAATATATCAAAATATTACATTGTATCTCAACAATATATATCATTATCATTTGAAAATAGTAAATTTTTGCCTACAAAAACCCAACACAGAACTTTGGAATTGGGTAGCAAGCCCCAATCTTAGCCAAAGAGGTATTGGCAGCTAATTACTGTTAGGTGAGGAAGAGATGATCTTCTTAAAAGTGGGGACTCTAGACAGGCTGACTATACCTCAGTGAATGAACTTGCTCTAAGGGACGTTTGGGGGCACTAACTTGACTTGATAGGCCTTCACACAAATAACAGAATACCAGCCAGGTGGGGGCGGCTCTGGGAGGGTGCCAGTAGGGAAGGAGGTACAGAGATGGTCAAGATGCTTGTATGAAATACATAAAAATGCAATAAAAATTTTACAAAAAAATAGTAGTAATTTTAAAAATCTACCACATCAAATAAAGTATCAAATATACACAATTACTTGAAAAGCTTATTAAAATATTCTTTGCAGCTGGGTATGGTGGCGCACCTTTAATCCCAACACTCGGGAGGCAGAGGTAAGCGGATCTCTGAGTTCAAGGCCAGCCTGATCTACAGAGCGAGCTCCAGGCTAGCTGGGACTAAAAGGGAGACCCTGTCTCAAAAATAAAAAAAAAAAAGTATTAAAAATAAAATATTCTTGGCTTTTCCAGTTGTACATGTGTACTTGTATACATAAGTGTGTCTGACTTTATGTAGTCGTATGTGTGTATATATGTGATGGTTAATCCTGGGTGTCAACTTGACTGGACTAAAGAACAAATAAGAGAAAAAGGATCTTCGGATTGGACTACCTCAACCCGGATGGCCCACCCCAAATGTGGGCGTTACCTTCTGCCGGCAGGCAGTATTAAAGGCCATGGCAGAGGGAGCTGGTCCCTTTTTTTCTGAAGCTTGCCTCTCCCTCACTGGTGAGTTTGTCTTGCTGCTGTGATCAACCCTTCGGATCCCAGTGTGTATTGAGACTGGCAGATCTCCTGGAATCCATCAGGCCTTCAGCACCAGATTGGGACTACTGAGACATCCAGCCTTGTGGACTGAGCAGTTCCCTGGATTCTCAGCCTCTCCAGTGCGGCGCGGCTACTTGTTGGACTACTTGAGCTCTGTCACGTGAGCAAATCAATAAATTGTATATAGCTATATATTCGTCCTGTTGCTTCTGTTTCTTTAGAGAACCCTGACTAATATAATATATAACTTATAGTTTAACCTAAAATAATTCATGTAACATATTATATTGCAGAGGCACATACAGAAATCTATTATAAAGCTGTAAAACAATACTACTGCTCAAAATTTTTGTTTAGCATTTTAGCCGGGCATGGTGGCACACACCTTTTAATCCCAGCACTTGGGAGGCAGAAGCAGGAGGATCTCTGTGAGTTCAAGGCCAGCCTGGTCTAAAAAGTGAGTTCAGACCAGCTGGGACTTCAGGGAGACCTTGTCTCAAAAAGACAAAAAAAAAAATTGTTCTTAGAGGGGGAGGAACCATGAGGCCCTTGGCACAGATGCTATTGACAGTGGATGACTGCTGAGAGAGGGAAAGTCATCCCCTTTGGTTGTCCCAGACACAGCGGATGGCCTCACTGCCTTGCACATATGGACAGCACTAATTGGACTTCAGGTTATAGTAACAAAAGAAATGGAAGTTAAGAAGTTGGGAAGGAGATGGGATGGGGGAACCTAAGGGGAGTTGGATAGAGGTAATGATCAATGGATATGATAAAATACTGACGAGTGGACAGAGAAAATGTGGTACATCTACACAGTGGAGTTCTATGCAGCAGTAAAGAAAGATGACATGAACTTTGCAGGTAAGTGGATGGAACTAGAAGATATCATGGTAAGTGAAGTAACACAGTCCCAGAAAAACAAATGACAAATGGTATCCCTCATTTATGGATGCTAGCACCAATTACTGAGTTATAAAGCAAACTGAGCAACATTAATGTTATATTCCTCGTGATCTGAAAACAACTGTGCTCTTATATTGTGAATCCCTTAATAGGTTCTAGAACTATGCTACTATTTATTTTCAGAGTTAGGAATTTTTGGTATATGGGTGGAGGGTATGTATGCATATTTTAGAGTAATATAAGATCAAAAGAATGAGAAAAAAACTAGTTTGTCATGACATTATGTCTAACCACAGTATTTATTTTATAGGAGTGCTTCTTAGTATTTCTTATACAAGGCTGCTTGAGCTTTTGTCCAAGCCTTTTCTAAAATATTACACAGTAGTTAAAAGTATCAGGCTGGTGTAACTTAGCCTTTCTGGATGCTTAAGAACCATACTTAATGCCCATACTAATTTGGCCGAGGATCTTTTTTTTTAATTTATTTATATATATATATTTTTTTTTTAATCAAATCTAGACCCATGTCCCCCCCATCCCCCCACCCCACCAGAGCTCATACATTCTGCCAAACATGCTTTTCATATCTTTCTCAGTCTTTCTCAATATTCTCCATGTGGAAGTTGACTGTTTTGAGCAGAAGTTTAGAAGTTTACTGTTTCAGTTTGTTCTTTGGTGCAGTCCTTTCTGTTTGTTGCTTGTTGTTGTTTTTCCAATATGCTCATTCACCCAACTGCTTGGACAGAAGCTCAAGGGGCCATGCACAAGAAATGACGTACAACTAGGTAATTGGCACTAGCATCCACAGATGAGGGATACCATTCATCATTTGTTTTTCTGGGACTGTGTTACTCATCAGCATGATGTACTCATCCAGCCTCCAGCCATTTTCCTGCAAAGCTCATGGTGGTCGTCTTCTTTTTTTTTTTTTTTTAATTTTTATTTATTATTTCTGGCTTTTATTTATATGCCACGGAGGTCAGAAGATGGCGGGAGATTCCCCTGGAACTGGAGTTCTGCCTGGAATTGGAGTTTCAGAGTTGTTCTCGGCCGCCATGTGGGTGCTGGGGATCAAACCGGGTCCCTCTGTAAGAGCGGTCGTGCACTCTAACCACTAGGCCATCTCTCCAGCCCCCGTTGTCGTCTTTCTTTACTGCTGCATAGAACCCATTGTTGTTAGATGTACCACATTTTCTCTATCCACTCACAGTGAGGGGCAATTGGGTTGTTCCAGCTCCTTGCTATTGTGAAGAGAGCTGAAATAAAACATGGCCATGGCATGTATCTCTTGCAGTGGGGTGAGTCTTGGAGAGGTGCATGCTAGGAGTGGTATAAATGGCTGGGTTCAGGTGGCAAGTTTCATTCCAAGTTTTCAAAGGTTCTCCACATCTCTTTCCAATAGTGGCTGTACGGAGTTTAACAGTCCACCACAGTGGATGAGTGGTTCCCCCCTTTCCCCCACAACTCTCCAGCACTTGGTTCATTTATTTTCTTAATCCTAGCCATTCTTATTGGAGAAGATGATATCTTAAAGTGGGTTTTGATTTGCATTTCCTTAAGAAAGTGATGTTGAACATTTCTTAAGGTGTTTTTCTCAGCCATCCGCTAATCCCTCACTTGTGAAGTCTCTGTTCAGTTTAAACTCCATCTATTGAGTGGGTCATTTGTGTTTTCTTTGCTTGTTTTTTTGAGTAGTTATATATTCTGAAACAATGCTTTGTCCGAATGTTTTTTTCCTGCGGTGAAGGGTTTCCTCCCACACTGTGGGATTTCCCTTCACTTCCTTGATTGTTTCTTTTGATGTACAGAAGCTTTTGAGTTTAATGAGGTCCCATTTGTCAATTGTCGACCTTAATTCTTGTGCAGCTGCTGTCTAAGAAGTCTTTTCCTACGCCTTTGTCTTGTAGTCTGCTGCCAACTTTTTCTTCTGTCGCCTTCAGAGTTTGGGGTTTCATATTGAGGTCTTTGATCCATCTGGAGTTCACTTTTGTACAGGGCGAGAGGTAGGGGTTTAATTTCATTCTTCTACAAGTGGTGATCCAGTTTTGCCAACACCACGTGCTGAAGATGCTGTCTTTTCTCCATTGTCTTCTTGGCCCCCTTGTCAAATATAAGATGGCCGAAATTGTATGTGCTCGGATTTGGATCTTCGGTTTTGTTCCATTGGTCAACAGGTCTGGTTTTTTGCCAGTACCAGGCTGTTTTTATGAGTATAGCCCTGTAGTATAGTTTGAAATCTGGTATGGAGATCCCTCCTGTATAGCTCTTTTCACTTAGGGTTGTTTTGGCTATTGGGGGTTTTTTGTTTTTCCAAATGGATTTAAGGACTTTTTTTCCCAAGCCTGTGAAGAAACTCTTGGGGATTTTGATTGGAATTGCATTAAATCTATACAAGAGTTTCAGTAGAATGGACATTTTTACAATGTTAATTTTCCCAACCCATGAGCATGGGAGGTTTTTCCATCTTCTGATGTCTTCTTCAATTTCTTTCTTTAAAGGTTTAAATTTCTTTTTTTTTGGGGGGGGCTCTTTTCGAGACCAGGTCTCCCTGTAGCCCCAGCTGTCCTGGAACTCACTCTGTAGACCAGGCTGGCCTTGAACTCACAAAGATCCGCCTGCCTCTGCCTCCCAAGTGCTAGGATTAAAGGCATGCACCACCACGCCCAGCCCAAAGGTTTAAATTTTTTGTTGTAGAGATCTTTGGTGTCTTTGGTTAGGTTTGTTCCTAGGTATTTTATTGTTTTTGAGGCTATTGTGAGTGGGAAGATCTCTTTGAATTCTTTCTCCAGTTGCTTGTTCTTGGTGTAAAGAAAGGCCATTGATTTTTTTTTAGGTTAATTTTGCATCCTGCCACTTTGCTGAAGCTGTTAATCGTTTCTAGGAGTTTTCTGGTGGAGCTGGCCGAGGATCTTAAGGGATAACTTTGTTCCTTGCCCTCAGAAGTCAACTAAGTCCCAGGGGACTATGCATGGGGTCATCTCTTGAAATGTCCTGCAAATGTGAGTCACCAGTCTTCCTATGCAGGGAGGTCTTGGAGATCCACTAATGGGACTTCAGCCAGTGTCCAGTCTATAAAGAGGAAAGTCTGCTCATGCTTCAGAAAGAGGGGCCTGGTCTAGCAAGACCTGACTTTGTCCTCAAGTTGATGGAACTGGTGATTGAAAAGCCAAAAGGATGGGGCTGGAGAGATCGCCTAGCAGTTAAGAGCACTGACTGCTCTTGCAGAGGACCCAGGTTCGATCCCCAGAACTCACATGGCGGCTGAGAGCCGTCTTTAACTCCAATTCCAGGAGAACTCCAGTACCAGGGGAATCCGAGACCCTCTTCTGACCTCTGTGGCATTGCACGACACGGGACCACAAACCTACATGCAGACAGTACATTCATACACATACAAAAATAAATAAATTTTTTTAAGAAGTTTTAAAAAAAAGAAGAAAAGCCTAAAGGATCCAGGGGCTCCCCACCCCAAAACACCCTAAGTGACCCTTGAGGACCAGAACCTCAAGTAACCTTGAGAAAACAAAAACCTTGGTTAATCTGGGCTAACTGTGTGGCCTTAAATATCCAAAAGGAAAGTATAACCAGAAATAAGTAAATAATAAGGTCTGAGCAATTGTACTTCAGATATAAAACTTGAGATCTTAGTAAAAAATTAAAAATAAAAAAAGAGCACAGTTGTTTCGCCTGTCTTATGGGCAAGTGCAGCAACCCTGTGGCTGCCACTGCTTTTGCCATCCTTCAAAGACATGAGACATGGCTTTTCAGCCTTCTAATATGGACTGAAGACTTTTGTCTCTCCAAGATCCTCCAACCTTCAGTGCCAGATAGGGACTGCTGAGACATCTCTTGTGGACTGAACTACTACTGGGGTTTCAGCCTCTTCAGAGTATAGACTGCCATTGTTGAACTACCCAGGCTGTATCATGGAGACTAGTACAGAAAGATCAAGACAGGACATGGTGCTTACTGGACCTCATTTGGTGACCATGGGAAGGGAAAACCCCAGTGTGGAGCACAAGGGCAGAACTGATGGTGGTTTGGGCTTGCCAAGGAGGAGCCTTCAAACATGACATCTTTCAGCCTAATAAAGGAAAAAAAATCATAAGCTGAAGATGCTAAAACCTATGATATATGTGGCATGGATATGTGCATATTTTGGAGTGATGCATATTGGAAGGAATTACAAGAAGAAGAAGACTGAGTCAAAGAACTGACTGAAATGGTGAACTTCTATTCGAAACAATAATCTTCTGCAGGGCTGGAGAGATGGTCTAGCGGTTAAGAGCGCCAACCGCTCTTGCAGAGGACCCGGGTTCGATCCCCAGCACCCACATGGCAGCTGAAAACCATCTCTAACTCCAGTTCCAGGAGAATCCGACGCCCTCTTCTGACCTTCGTAGCATTGCACGACACAGGTGCACAAACTTACATGCAGACAGTACATTCATACACATACAAAAATAAATAAAAATTTAAAAAAATCTTCTGCATCAGGAATTTTGAGAGAGACTGAGATAAAGATGAAAAACATGTTCGACAGAATGCATGAGCTCTGGTGGGGTGGGGGAGCAAATAGGGGGCACAGGTCTAGATTTGATTTGAAATTTTGTATGAAATGCACAAAGCTTCAATAAAAATTGGCTTTGGAAAAATAAAAGTACAAAATTTTCAAAGAATAAAAATATAAAACAAATATTCATAGGCGTCAAAATGTAATAGATTTATTACTTCTAATTTTAATAAATCAGTAAAGAAAAAAACAAGAAAACATTCACAGGGCCAGCAAGATGTCTCAGCAGGTAAAAGTGCTTGCTGCACAAGCCTGATAACTTGAATTCAGTCTCTAGATCCCATTGGTTGAAGGAGAAAAGTAACTTTTTTTTTTTTTTTTTTAATTTTGCGACAGGATCTCCCTTTAGTCCCAGCTGGCCTGGAGCTTGCTCTGTAGACCAGGCTGGCCTTGAACTCATAGAGATCCACCTGCCTGTGCCTCCCAAGTGCTGGAATTTTAGGCATGCACCACCATGCCCAGCACTAGAGACAGTTCTTAGCCACCATGTAGGTGCTGGGAATCGAACCCAGGTCCTCTGCAAGAACGGTCAGTGCTCTTAACCACTGAGCCATCTCTCCAGCTCGGAGAAGTAACTCTTAAGATTGTCCTCTGGGAAGGCATGGTGGCATATGCCTTTAATCCCAGTACTTGGGAGGCAGAAGTAGGCAGATCTCTGAGTTCAAGGCCAGCCTGGTCTACGTAGTGAGTTCTAGCACAGGTGGGGCTACAGGGAAACCCTCTCTCAAAAAGACCCCCCCAAGAAAAGATTGTCCTCTGATCTCTACATGTAACCCATGACATGCACATACCCACACTCACACATACATACCTGGAATCCCCTGGAACTGGAGTTACAAACAGGTTTTAGCTGCCATGTGGATGCTGGAATTTAAACTCAGATCCTCTGCAAGAATAGCCAGTGCTCTTAACTGCTGAGCCATCTCTCCAGCCCCAGATTTTATAACTTTTATCTTTAAAATGATATCCCAGTACTTTGGGTAAAAAGCAAATTACAGCCAGGCGTGGTGGTGCACGCCTTTAATCCTAGCACTTGGGAGGCAGAGGCAGGCCGATCTCTGGGAGTTCAAGGCCAGCCTGGTCTATAGAGTGAGCTCCAAGCCAGCTGGGACTAAAGGGAGACCCTGTCCCAAAAATACAAAAAAAAAAAAAAAAAGCATATTACAGCAAATATGCTGAGGTGTTCTTCTGCTTCCACATGTGGAGACAATTGAAGTAAATATGATGAAATTTCAGATTAAGAAGTTTACTCTTTTTTCATGAAGTGGACATTTAAGTCTGTGTAAATAGCCACTTACGTTGTTTATTAAGAGGACATGTTACTTTCTGATGGGCTTTCTCTTTAGGATTCTTATATTGTCTTTTAAAGGATATTTTGTTTTTATTTTATGTGCATGAGTGTATCATCTGCATGTATGTAAGTGTACCTGTGTCATGCAGTACCTGAGGAGAGAAGAGGGTGTTGGATCCCCTGGAACAGTCATTATGGATGGTTGTTACCCACCCTGTGGGTGCTGGGACCTGAACCTGGGTGCTCTGCAAGAGCATCCAGTGCTCTTAACTGCTAAGCCATCTCTGCAGCCCCTTACATTGTCTTTTTAAGATAGATAATAAAGCAGTGACTGATCTACCTAAATAAAAGGGTGGAGATTCTTAAAGTAGAACCTGATTTCCAGTCCCCATATTATACTCAGACCTCATTGTTTCATTTATACTCATTTCCTGTCTTTAGCTTTATATATGCAGTAACATTTCCTATTTTGTTTTATTTCCCTTGTGCTTGAGGAGGATTTCAACTATCTAAAAGAATTGGCATTTCCAGCATTCATTAAAGATCTGAGATGACTCTTCTTATGGATTAGGAGTCTCTTCACAATAGATCTCTTCTGTGGGTAACTTCTCTGAGAGATAACTCGAGAATCACAATTCCAGTAGCTTGTCCATGTGTGTTCTAGGATGTCTTGGTTGTCTGTGGGCACAGAATTAGTAGCTAAAATAGAACAGAGTGTTGAAGGCGATGACAAGTGAGGAAGAGGAAGATGGTAAGAATGACAGTGGTGAAACTGGCTGATGTTCTGACCACTGTGTCAAATTCTTTGATACATCAAGCTAAATCTCTCTTTCCAATGTTATGGTTTCTGGGGTCCCATCACTTTTTTGGCTAGAAATGAGCCAGAAGAGTGGTATAGATTAAAATCAGCATCTGAGCTAGGCATGATAGTGCATGCCTGTAATCTCAGTACTTGGAAGGTAAAGCCAGGAGAATCAGGAATTCCAGGCAGGCCTGGGCCACATAGTTAGACCCTATCAAAAAAAGAAAAAGGAAATCATGTTCTGCAGTTGCTCTTGAAGCAAAGAAAACAACCAGAGAAAAACTCCAGGTTCTAACCAGGCGGCCCAGAACTTTTAGAATATAGACCTTTATCTAGCAAAAATCTCACCTTTTTTTTTTTTTTTTTTTTTTGTCTATATCTGATACCTCTTTCTCTGTGTCTGAAGTCTCAGAAACTATGGCTGATTTTAATATTTTTATTTTATTTTATGAGGCTTAGCTTATAATACAAGTATAACCAAAAGTGATGCAAGCATTAAGTATCTGTTAAGATTGACTGACATGGGGCTGGAGAGATGGCCTAGGGTTAAGAGCACCAACTGCTCTTTCAGAATACTGGGATTCAATCCCCAGCACCCATATGGCGGCTGAGAACCGTCTTTAACTCCAGTTCCAGGGGAATCCAACGCCCTCTTCTGACCTCCTCCTTGGCATTGCACTACACGGGTGTACAAACCTACATGCAGACAGTACATTCATACACATAAATAAATAAAAATTTAAAAAATTATTAAAAAGATTGATATGATTTTCTTCTGATTATTTATATCTAATGCTTATTATAAGATTAGCGTTACTGAGGCTGGAGAGATGGCTCAGCGGTTAAGAGCACCGACTGCTCTTGTAGATGACCCACGTTCGATTCCCAGCACCCACATGGCGGCTAAGAACTGTCTTTGACTCCAGTTCCTGGGGAATCCCATACCCTCCTCTGACCTCCGCAGCATTGCAGGACACGGGTCCACCAACCTACATGCAGACAGTACATTCATACACATTAAAAAAAATAATAGGAGGCTGGAGAGATGGCCTAGCGGTTAAGAGCGCCGACTGCTCTTGCAGAGGACCCGGGTTTGATCCCCAGCACCCACATGGTGGCTGAGAACCATCTACAACTCCAGTTCCAGGGGAATCTGACACCCTCTGACCTCCACGGCCTTGCATGACACGGGTGCACAAACCTACATGCAGACAGTACATTCATACACATAAAAAAATAAAATTAAAAATAATAATAAAAATTTTTTTAAAAAAAGATTAGCCTGGGGCTGGAGAGATGGCCTAGCGGTTAAGAGCGCTGCCCGCTCTTACAGAGGAACCAGGTTCGATCCCCAGCACCCACATGGCCGCTGAGAACCGTCTGAAACTCCAATTCCAGGAGAACTCCAGTTCCAGGGGAATCCGATGCCCTCTTCTGACCTCCGCGGCATTGCACGACACAGGTGTACAGACTTGCATGCAGACAGTACATTCATACACATACAGAAATAAATAAAATTAAAAAAAAAATCCTTAAAAAAAAAAGATTAGCCTTACTGTCCTGCATTGAATAAACACTGGTAATGCTGATGTGCATCCTCATGTTCAGTCTTGCTTTTCATTTTTTGTGATCCAGAAGGAATAGTCAATTTTTATTTATAAATTTTAATGTTAAGTTAGATCATATATGTGTATATACATGATAGAAATGTCATACCTGATTTTTCACCATACATTAATCATACAGTTGAGTTAGCAGTTTTTATTTTTACTTGAAAAGGTTGAAGAAAGGAAGAAACCAAAGACAGTATTTTTTTTTTTAATTTTTTTTTTTTAATTTTATTTATTTCTGTATGTGTATCAATGTACTGTCTGCATGCAGGTTTGTGCACCTGTGTCGTGCAATGCCGCGGAGGTCAGAAGAGGGTCTCGGATTCCCCTGGAACTGGAGTTCTCCTGGAATTGGAGTTTCAGACGGCTCTCGGCCGCCATGTGGGTGCTGGGGATCGAACCCCAACGCCGGTCCCCTGTAAGCGCGGTCGGCGCTCTTAGCCGCTAGGCCATCTTCTCCAGCCCCCAAAGACAGTATTAGGAATGATAATATACCATAACAATTGCTCTTGCTGCTGCTAAGCCTGTTTGTGTATGCTCCTCTCTCTTCTGTAGGTGGTTGCCTATCACTATTGCCAAGCAGATAATGCCTATACTTGCCTGGTACCAGAGTTTGTCCACAATGTTGCTGCCCTGCTCTGCCGCTCACCTCAGCTGACAGCTTACCGGGAACAACTTCTTCGGGAGCCTCACCTACAGAGCATGCTGAGCCTTAGGTCCTGTGTTCAAGACCCTATGGCCTCCTTCCGGAGGGGAGTTCTGGAGCCCCTGGAGAATCTCCACAAAGGTATAGAGGAGAAGAAAAGAAGCCCAGTCAGTTGGGTCATAATACAGAAATGATTTTTGTTTAAATTGCCCAAAATAAAGTCCCATAGCCGATATCTTCAGGATACAGTTAAGATTTTGATTTGGACTGTGATGGTGTGCTGGTTGTACAACACTTTATTTACACTAGAAAAAAAATCACTTAATTGTTCACTTTGAAAAAATACTTAAAGGCATATGGATATTTCATGGGGTACTAAATTATATTTTAGAAAGCTAGGTTTTAAAGTGAAAATAGGGGCTGCGAGAGAAGCCTAGCGATTAAGAGCACCAACTGCTCTTGCAGAGGACCTGGGTTCGATTCCCCAGCACCCACATGGTGGCTAAGAACTGTCTGTAACTCCAATTCCAGGAGAACTCCAGTTCCAGGGGAATCTGAGACCCTCTTTCTGACCTCCGCGGCATTGCACGACACGGGTGCACAAACCTACATGCAGACAGTACACTCGTGCACATACAAAAATAAATAAAAATTTTTTTTAAAAAAGTGAAAAAAACAATTGGATGCTTGTGCCTTTCCTCCCCAGCCCTGGCCAAAGTAGCTATCTCCTTAATGGCAGTACATAACTTCCTAAACTACTGTTCTCTGTACTCTTTTTATTTCACTGTGGGGCAGTGATACCAGGGTGGTGCATGCCTGGCAGTGCCTATGAAGACTAGAGGAGGAGAGGGTGTCTTCATCTATTATTCCCGCCTTATTGCCGTAAATCAAGGTCTCTCGCTGACTGACCAGTGAGCTCCTGGGATCTTCTTGTCTCTTCCCCACAACACTAGGGTTACAGAGATACCCATGGTTTTTTACATGGACGCTCAGTATTTGAACTCTGGTCCCAGGCTTGCAAAACTTTACCCACTGAGCCATCTCCTCACCCTTCCATATACTTTTTTAAAAAATTACATTTTATGGGGCTGGAGAGATGGCTCAGCGGTTAAGAGCGCCAACTGCTCTTGCAGAGGACCTAGGTTCGATTCCCAGCACCCACATGGCACTTAGAACTGTCTTTGACTCCAGTTCCAGGGGAATCCGACACCCTCGTCTGACCTCCCTGGCATTGCCCAACACGGGTACACCAACCGCATGCAGACATTACACCCATACACATTAAAAAAAAAAAATGTTAACAACGGTGGCTGGAGAGATAACCTAGCAGTTAAGAGCACCCACGCTGCTCTTGCAGAGGAACCGAGTTCGATCCCCAGCACCTACATGGCGGCTGGAAAACCATCTTTAACTCCCAGTTCCAGGGGAATCCGACACCCTCTTCTGACCTCCGCGGCATTGCATGACATGGTGCACAAACCTACATGCAGACAGTACACTCATACACATATGAAAATAAATTTTAAAAATTAAAAAAGTTAAAGAAAAAAATAAAATTAAAATTATATTTTATTTATTAATTTTATGTGCATGTGAGTTATCTTTACTGCTAAGGCATCTTGCCAGCCTCCCTCAACTCTTAACAATGTTTACATCAGTGCTTGAAAAACAAACAAACAAACAGAAAATATTAGTCCTGTTTATTTTGACTTACCTAAACTGTCTCAGGTTTAAAAAAATCTTAGGAGCTGGGCATGTTGGCACACGCCTTTAATCCTAGCACTTGGGAGGCAGAGGCAGGTGGATCTCTGTAAGTTCAAGGCCAGCCTGGTCTTACCAAACAAGTTTCAGGCCAGCTGTCTCAAAAAAAAAAAATCTGTAAGAAAAAAAAAAGCTTACAATTTCTGCTCTCCTAGCTGTCATCTGTAGATACTAAAACTTTGATGCTTATTAGTTTATTTTTCTCAAAGTTTATGACCTCTGTCCCTATTTCTATTAGTTTGACTATACACTAACTTTTTAAAAATTTGAAAAAAAAATTGTGTTTTTGTGATGTATGTGTATTTACCTGCATGTATGTAAGTACACGGCGTGTATGCCCACACGGGGCAGAAGAGAGCATCAGATTCCCTGGAACCGAAATTAATAGTTTTTGAGCCACCATGCGGCTGCTGGGAATCAAAATCCAGGACCTCTGCAAGATCAGCCAGGCCTTTTAACCTAACTGAGCCATTTCTCCAGCACCACATTAACCCTTTTTAAAATTTGGTATTCTTCCTTCATAAACTTTTTTAGTATATTTCTGATGCATTCATTCATTCTCTTAAATATTGTTAATTCTACCTTTTTGATGTTTCTCACACCCACCTATCTCAAATCTGTTCCTACCATTTTGACTTTTAAACTATTCATATCTATGTTACAGCCTCCTCCTGGTCTTCTCTCGGTAGTATTTCTCTCACTACATAACCATAGTTTGAAAGTCTGCAGACAGGGAAAAAAATGTATAATGTTACTCCGCTGTACATGACTGGCCCAGGCTACTGATGCCCCGAAAGCTAAGAGATAGGTTGGTTGACTGATTGACTGGTTCGTTGACTGGTTCGTTGACTGGTTGGTTGGTTGGGTTGGTGGTGTTGGTTGGTTTGTTTTTTTTTTTTTTGGTCTTTTTGAGACACGGTCTCCCTTTAGTCTCAACTGGCCTGAACTTGCTCGTGTAGACCAGGCTGGAATAAAGCCATGTGCCACCACGCGGCGGTTGGTTGATTTTCAAAAACCAGTTTCATTGTTTTTCCCAAGCTGGTGAACTCCTAGGCTCAGGTGATCTTCCCACCTGAGCTTCCCAGATAGCTTAGACTGCTATAAGTGTGCATCACTGTACCTAGTTAACATAAATCATTCCTCTAACCACTTTATTTCTCAGTTTAGAAACCAATGATTCCCTGTTGCCTACTGAATTGACTTCTAGCTCACTAGTCTAGCATTCAAGGTGCCTTATGGCCAGGCTTTCCAGCCCTATTCATTTTTGTCCTTATGACTCTATGCTTACCTATAAACTGAAGTATTCATTTCAGTTGTGATACTCATCACACTGCTACATCTATATAAGAATTATTAATTTAGCTGAGCATGGTGGTGCATGCCTTTAATCCCACCACTGAGGAGGCAGAGGCATGCAGATCTCCGTGAATTCAAGGCCAGCTTGGTCTACCTACTAAGTTCCAGGCTAGCTGTGGCAACATGGTGATATGATACCCTGTCTCAAAAAGACAAATATAAAAAAGAACTTTAAAATTTTAGCTATGAACATTTAATATGTACCAGATAAATGTGCCATACAAATATTAGTTATTTCTGCACGTATCTCTTTGATGAAATGATGTGCAATTAAAGTCTAAAAACTTACTTTGTTCAACTTTAATCATTCATAGTTAATTCACCTTGAACAGAATAGGCATTTCAGGAAATACATTTTGAATAAATACATAAAAGGGGAAACTTCTCATGTGTGGGTATTTTAAAAGAAGGAACAATGATGCAAAGATTCATACTTTGCCAGGATTTGTGGCATATTCTTTTAATCTCAATACTATGGAGGCAGAGGCAGGTGGATCACTGTGAGTTTGAGGCCCATGTGCCATCATAGAGAGTTCCAGGCCTAGGCTACATAGGAGAAGAAAAACAAAACAAAAAAAAAAACAAAACAAAAAAAAAAAAACTACACCTAATGGCTAATCTGTCCATTTAGATCTCTATTATTAGCTTTCAATATACTTATTCATGTAACTCTGAGTAAATTATTCTGCCTCATTTTATTCTCATTTACCCTTAAAATCACCAACATGAACAGCAGTTGGAAACACAATTTATGAAAGATTAAAAAAGGTGCCTAGCGGTTAAGAGCGCCGACCGCTCTTACAGAGGACCCGGTTCGATCCCCAGCACCCACCATCGGGGTCACGGCCGAGAACTGATACTATGAAGAATATTTCAATATCACATGCAAAGGTGAAACTCCAGTGTTCACCAAGACACTCCGAACCAACAACATATCTACTAAACTGAGCCCATGACCTGCGCGCTATACCCTGTATCTCAGTTGATGCTTCTAGTAACGACCACATGGGCCTAGTTGTAAATACAAACTGGAACATGTAATGTTAGTATTCCTCATTGATCTAAGACAACTATGCCTTGCAATGTTGGATCCTAACAGGTTCTAGAGCCTGACCTAACATTTCTTTTTCAACCTTAGGTTTGTATCTATGATGAGGTATGTGTGCATCTCTTTAGTAGGTAATATGGATTAAATGGGTAAATAGATGTGAATCAAGATAGATATTCTATGGGATAACATTACTAGTTGTTTCCAAAGTCACATATTAAGTATATGTGTAATAGGGCTGGTGCAACTTAGCCTTTCTGAGTGCTTAAAAACCATACTTAACACCCATAAAAATTTGGCTGAGGCACTTAAGAGATAACTTTGTTCCCCTTGCCAATTCAGAGGACCAAGTCTTAGGGGTATTATTGGCATGGGCACAAAACCTGCATGGCAGGACTATACATTGATACATCATACTAGAAATAAGATAAAATTTAAAAAAATATAGATTTCTGGTGTGTGTTNCTATTTTATACCAATTACAGGGATTGAGATTGCCAGATGTGGAGTGGTAGATTAATGTTGATTTAGGTCTGTGGACCGCAGTGTACCATCCTACTGCAATGGTGAGATTGACCACGATGTCAACTGGAATTACATCTGCCACTGCCACGGGAGTTGCCTTTATGGAATGGAGAAATCTCCCAGTCACGATGATGATCCCGCTGGGTCCATTTAGGTTATCAACCCAACCTGGGAAAGGCTCCTGCCAGGGTACTCCCACGATGGGCCTGAGAATGGAAACATTCGGGTTTCCACTTTCTTGCTGGATCACCATCTCTCCTTGGCCTTGGTGTAGGTGTAGGTATTGGGCCTGTCCCCAATCAGCTTGGGAATGATCTCATCAATGAAAGCATCATCTAACCACTCCATGGAGTCAAGGATTTTTCTCGGCTCCACAGGGCATGGGTAGATGACTTCATCAATGTGCTGCAGATTGCAGTTATCGAAGGTAGTGGAGATGTGGATGAAGGCTTCCAGCTTGGGCATCTGGCTGGCCATGAGCAGGAGCTACTGGGTGGCAATGACGTTCAGCTGCACAGCTTCTCTCAAATGGGCGTCAATGCGGGCAGTGGAAGATGATGTTGGTGCAGGACAGAAGCTCCTGTGTGTCCTCTGCTGATGGCGAAGTCGCGCTGGTTGAGGTCTGCGGAGATGGGTCTGATCTACTCATGCACATTTGGACAGATTTCTTTGACTTTCTCAAATAGCTTACTATTGAGGATCTGGAAGACCGTTTCCTGCAGTGTTTGGCCAGCTTTGGGTCATATGAGGATGTAAATAACTTTCAGGTGGGGGCTGGTACGGAACAGCTTCTCCATCAGCACCTTGCCCAGGAAGCCTGTGGCCCCCGTGATAAGGATGAATTTGTTGCCATAGAAAGCTGCAATCATAGACATGATGCTCCATTTCTCCTGTATGCCGGTGAAGAGGTTCCTGCTGCCCCAGCTCCAGTGGCTCTGCCTGCTGCGCCAGAATGAGGATGCTCTCCAGCCTTGAGGAACCCCGATGCCCCGGAAGCAAAGATTCTTATCAGGGCTGATTGTATTGAATTAAGAATTTTTGAGGGGCTGAGGAGATGGCTCAATGATTAAGAGTGCCGACTACTTTTGCAGAGGACCCGGCTTCGATTCCCAGCACCCACATGGTGGCTAAGAACCATCTTTAACTCCAGTTCCAGGGGAATCCGACGCCCTCTTCTGACCTCCGTGGCATTGCACGACACGGGTGCACCAACCTACATGTAGACAGTACACTCATACACATAAAAAATAATAAATAAATAAAAATTAAAAAAAAAAGAATTTTCGAAAGAGACCTGGGCATGGTGGCTCACACCTTTAATCCCAGCACTGGGGAGGCAGAGGCCAGCCTGGTCTACAGAGCGAGCTCCAGGCCAGTTAGGACTAAAGGGAGACCTTGTCTCAAAACAAAAAAAAAAAACTTTATGGGGCTGGAGAGATAGCCTAGCGGTTAAGAGCACCGACTGCTCTTGCAGAGGACCTGGGTTCGATCCCCAGCACCCACATGGTGGCTAAGAACTGTCTGTAACTCCAATTCCAGGAGAATCCAACACCTCTTCTGACCTCCACAGCATTGCAGAACCCAGGTGAAAAAACCTAAATACAGACAGTACATTCAAAAACATAAAAAAAAAAAATTTAAAAAAAGTTAAAGAAAAAATAAAATTAAAATTATATTTTATTTATTAATTTTATGTGCATGTGAGTTATCTTTACCTGCTAAGGCATCTTGCCAGCCTCCCTCAACTCTTAACAATGTTTACATCAGTGCTTGAAAACAAACAAACAAACAGAAAATATTAGTCCTGTTTATTTCTGACTTACCTAACTGTCTCAGGTTTAAAAAATTCTTAGGAGCTGGGCATGGTGGCACACGCCTTTAATCCTAGCACTTGGGAGGCAGAGGCAGGTGGATCTCTGTAAGTTCAAGGCCAGCCTGGTCTACAAAACAAGTTTCAGGCCAGCTGTCTCAAAAAAAAAAAAATCTGTAAGAAAAAAAAAAGCTTACAATTTCTGCTCTCCTAGCTGTCATCTGTAGATACTAAAACTTTGATGCTTATTAGTTTATTTTTCTCAAAGTTTATGACCTCTGTCCCTATTTCTATTAGTTTGACTATACACTAACTTTTTAAAAATTTGAAAAAAAATTGTGTTTTGTGTGGATGTATGTATTTTACCTGCATGTATGTAAGTACACACAGGCGTGCAGTGCCCACAGGGGCCAGAAGAGAGCATCAGATTCCCTGGAACCGAAATTAATAGTTTTGAGCCACCATGCGGCTGCTGGGAATCAAATCCAGGACCTCTGCAAGATCAGCCAGGCCTTTTAACCACTGAGCCATTTCTCCAGCACCACATTAACCCTTTTTAAATTTGGATTTTCTTCATAAACTTTTTTTAGTATATTTCTGATGCATTCATTCATTCTCTTAAATATTGTTAATTCTACCTTTTTGATGTTTCTCACACCCACCTATCTCAAATCTGTTCCTACCATTTTGACTTTTAAACTATTCATATCTATGTTACAGCCTCCTCCTGGTCTTCTCTCGGTTAGTATTTCTTTCACATCATAACATAGTTTGAAAGTCTGCAGACAGGGAAAAAAATGTATAATGTTACTCATGGCTGTACATGACTGGCCCAGGCTACTGATGCCCCGAAAGCTAAGAGATAGGTTGGTTGACTGATTGACTGGTTCGTTGACTGGTTCGTTGACTGGTTGGTTGGTTGGTTGGTTGATTGGTTGGTTGGTTGGTTTTTTTTTTTTTTTTGGTCTTTTTGAGACACGGTCTCCCTTTAGTCTCAACTGGCCTGGAACTTGCTCTGTAGACCAGGCTGGAATTAAAGCCATGTGCCACCACGCGGCGGTTGGTTGATTTTCAAAAACCAGTTTCATTGTTTTTCCCAAGCTGGTGAACTCCTAGGCTCAGGTGATCTTCCCACCTGAGCTTCCCAGATAGCTTAGACTGCTATAAGTGTGCATCACTGTACCTAGTTAACATAAATCATTCCTCTAACCACTTTATTTCTCAGTTTAGAAACCAATGATTCCCTGTTGCCTACTGAATTGACTTCTAGCTCACTAGTCTAGCATTCAAGGTGCCTTATGGCCAGGCTTTCCAGCCCTATTCATTTTTGTCCTTATGACTCTATGCTTACCTATAAACTGAAGTATTCATTTCAGTTGTGATACTCATCACACTGCTACATCTATATAAGAATTATTAATTTAGCTGAGCATGGTGGTGCATGCCTTTAATCCCACCACTGAGGAGGCAGAGGCATGCAGATCTCCGTGAGATCAAGGCCAGCTTGGTCTACCTACTAAGTTCCAGGCTAGCTGTGGCAACATGGTGATATGATACCCTGTCTCAAAAAGACAAAATAAAAAAGAACTTAAAATTTTAGCATGAACATTTAATATGTACCAGATAAATGTGCCATACAAATATTAGTTATTTCTGCACGTATCTCTTTGATGAAATGATGTGCAATTAAAGTCTAAAAACTTACTTTGTTCAACTTTAATCATTCATAGTTAATTCACCTTGAACAGAATAGGCATTTCAGGAAATACATTTTGAATAAATACATAAAAGGGGAAACTTCTCATGTGTGGGTATTTTAAAAGAAGGAACAATGATGCAAAGATTCATACTTTGCCAGGATTTGTGGCATATTCTTTTAATCTCAATACTATGGAGGCAGAGGCAGGTGGATCACTGTGAGTTTGAGGCCATGCTGCTCTACATAGAGAGTTCCAGGCCAGGTTGGGCTACATGGAGACCCTGTCTATCTAAAAAACAAAACAAAACAAAAAAAAAAAAACTACACCTAATGGCTAATCTGTCCATTTAGATCTCTATTATTAGCTTTCAATATACTTATTCATGTAACTCTGAGTAAATTATTCTGCCTCATTTTATTCTCATTTACCCTTAAAATCACCAACATGAACAGCAGTTGGAAACACAATTTATGAAAGATTAAAAAAGGTGCCTAGCGGTTAAGAGCGCCGACCGCTCTTACAGAGGACCCGGGTTCGATCCCCAGCACCCACATGGCGGCCGAGAACTGTCTGAAACTCCAATTCCAGGAGAACTCCAGTTCCAGGGGAATCCGAGACCCTCTTCTGACCTCCGCGGCACTGCACGACACGGGTGCACAAACCTGCATGCAGACAGTACATTGATACACATACAGAAATAAATAAAATTTAAAAAAAAAATTTTTTTTTAAATATATGATTAACTCAAAAGAAGAAAAACAGGAAATAATTAAAAAAGAAGCTAGATTTAAAACTTGTTAGTTATTGGGGCTGGAGAGATGCCTTAGCAGTTAAGAGCACCGACTGCTCTTGCAGAGGACCCTGGTTTGATCCCCAGCACCCACATGGCGGCTGAGAACCGTCTTTAACGTCAGTTCCAGGGGAATCTGATGCCCTCTTCTCACCTCCGTGGCATTGCACAGCACAGGTACACAAACCTACATGCAGACAGTACATTCATACACATAGAAGAATTTTTAAAAAGACATTTAAGCTGGGCATGGTGGCGTACGCCTTTAATCCTAGCACTTGGGAGGCAGAGGCAGGCGGATCTTTGTGAGTTCAAGGCCAGCTTGGTCTACAGAGTGAGTTCCAGACGCTGGAACTACAGGGAGACCCTGACTTGAAAAGACCAAAAATAATCACATTTAAAACTTGTTAGTTATAAAATATAAATGTACTAAGCACATTACAGTGAACAAACTTCCAGACTGAATATAATGCAAAATTGGATCCATATACTCTCTACATGTAGTTACTTTAGTTAGTGATGATGCAATTTAAAGTGAAACGAGAGAAGGGGATACACTGGGTAAATGTAGAGCATAAGAAAGCTTGTTAAAAAAAAAAAAAAAAAAAAAAAAAAAAAGCTTTGTTGTAACTGGGCATGGTGGCATACGCCTTTAATCCTAGCACTTGGGAGGCAGAAGCAGGCGGATCTTTTGAGTTCAAGGCCAGCCTGGTCTACAGAGTGAGTTCCAGGACAGCTGGGGCTACAGGGAAAACCCTGCTCGAAAAAAAAACCGAGAAAAAAAAAAAAAAAAAAAAAAAAAAGCTTGTTATGCCAGATTGGTGGCTCACACCTTTATTCCTAGCACTCGGGAGGCAGAGGCAGAGACAGGCAGATCTCTGTGAGTTCAAGGCTAGCCTGGTCTACATAGCAAGCTTCAGGCCAGCTGGGATTAAAGGGAGACCCTGTCTCAAAAAGACCAAAAAAAAAAAAAAGAAAAGAAAAGAAAGCTTGTTTGTACTAATGTCAGAATAGACTTTCTAAACAAGAGTATTAGTAGAGGCAATTAATAAAAGAACCAATTAATCAGGAAAATTAAATAATCCTGTTATGCAGCAAATAGCATAAACTCAAAATACATGAATCAAAAACTAACCAAGCTGGGCGTGGTGGTACACGCCTTTAATCCTAGCACTTGGGAGGCAGAGGCAGGCAGATCTTTGTGAGTTCGAGGCCAGCCTGGTCTACAGAGTGAGTTCCAGGCCAGCTGGGGCTACAGGGAGACCCTGTCTCGAAAAGACCAAAAAAAAACTCACTAACCAAACTCAAGAGCTTATTAAAAAATGCACAATTAGAAATGGAGATTTTAGGGGGCGGGAGAGATGGCCTAGGGGTTAAGAACGCCAACTGCTCTTGCAGAGGACCCGGGTTTGATTCCCAGCACCCACATGGCGGCTGAGAACCGTCTTTGACTCCAGTCCCAGGGGAATCTCACGCCCTCTTCTGACTTCCGAGGCATTGCACGACATGGGTGCACAGACCTACATGCAGACAGTACATTCATACACATAAAAAATAAAAATTTTTTTAAAAAGAAATGGAAATTTTAATATCTCTCAGTAACTATTAAAACAAGTGGTAAAAAATTAGTAAAGATACAGAAGATTTTGAACAGTATTATCAACCATCTTGATATGATTGACATTACCCTATAAATTTTCCTTGAGGGTTGATTTTTCAAGCTGCTCTGGAACTCACTATGGAGACTAGGTTGGCCTCCATCTCATGGAAATCTACCTGCCTCTGCCTCCCAAGTGTTGGGATTAAAGGCATGTGCCACCACTCATGTCTTAGAATATGCATGTTCTTTAAGAGAACATGTACCATATTCTAAACTATAAAACAAGTCTCAGAGTTTTCAAAAACTCTGCCACTTATGCAATTTGATGCCTATAAATAACTCCAGCATGTGGGAGGCTGAGGCAGGAGGACTGTCAGTTCAAGGCCAGGCTGGGCTATACAGTGAGACCTTATATCAAAAAACAAAAAGGTTAAATATCAGGCTAGGAAGACAGTTCAGTCCATAAAGTACTAGGTCCTGAGTTTGATACCCAGAAAATAGGAACTGGAGAGAGGACTGGCTGTTCTTGCAGAAGACCCAGGTTCAAATCTCAGCACCCACATGACACCTAAAAAACATCCATAAATCCAGTTCCAGGGAATATGACCCCCTCTTCTGTCTTCCATGGGCACAGGTACACTAACACACAGGCAGCCTAACACTCATACACATAAAAATAAATAAAAGTTAAAAGAAAGAAACAGAGCAAACAGGCACAGTGGCAGTGCTTGGAATCCTAGTGCTGGGGAGGTGGGAGCAGCAGATCACTGGAGCACGCTAGACAGCCAGCCTTCTCTACTAGGTGAGTTCCTTGCCACCCAGGGGCCCTGTCTCCAAAAAGAAGGTGAAGAGTACCTGAAGAACAAGACCAAGGTCGTCCACTGACCTACACACACACACACGCACACACACACACACACACACACACACACACATACACCAAAAGTTAAATATACAGAAAACGGTCTCTAAAATAATGAAATTAACTCAGAATTCAATAGCAATATAATCCCTAAATATTTAGAAGTTAGCTTACTTCTAAATAACCTACTAGTCAAAGAACAGAGACTATAAAGAGAATATAAAATATTTCAAACTGAATCATGTAAAAATCATCTGTGTAAATTTCTGACTTAATAAACTAGGAAAATAAACTTAGAGTCAATACAGAAAAGGACATAATCAAAGAACAAATTATTTCAGTACAAAGTTTATATGAAAATGGGTCAGTACCAGGCCTTTAAACCTAGCACTTGGGAGGCGATGGGAGGCGGAGGCAGGCAGATCTTTGTGAGTTCAAGGCTAGCCTGGTTTACAGAGCGAGTTTAGGGCCAGCTGGGGCTATAGGGAGACCCTGTCTCAAAAAGACAAAAAAAAGGCGGGGGGGTTGGAGAAATGGCTCAGCAATTAAGGGCTGGCTGCTCTTGCAGAGGACCCAGGTTCCCGGCACCCACATGGCAGCTAACTCCATGTTCATAATTCTAGTTCCAGGGGATCTGTCTGCCTCCTCTGGCCTCCATGTGCTTTGCATGACACAGGTACACTTACATACATGCAGGCAAAACACACATAAAATAAAAAAATATTTTTAAAAGCATTTAAGAAGAAGGCATTATAAACAACTTGATAACAGTAAAATTCAGTAATTTGCTAAAGTGGATAGATTATTTTTATTGAACTTTTGTGCATTTCATACATTTCTTAATCAAATTTAGATCTGTTCCCCCTCCACGCTCCTGCATTCTGCCATACATGTCTTGCATCTTTTTTTCGGTCTTTTTAAAATTTTTTGATGCAGAAGTTTACTGTTTTGGACAGAAGTTTACTGTTTTGGTCAGTTCTTTGAGCCAGTCGTTGTTGTTGTTGTTGTTCCCTTTAATTTTATATTGCTCCAAAATATGCATATATACTCCATACATATACCAAAATTATGATGTCTGAAAATAAACTCTAGATTAATTCCAAAACATATTTAGGGATTCACATTTAAAAAAATTTTTTTTTAATTTTTATTTATTTTTGTATGTGTATGAATGTACTGTCTGCATATAGGTTGATGCACCTGTGATGTGCAATGCCGCGGAGGCCAGAAGAGGGTCTCGGATTCCCCTGGAACTGGAGTTCTCCTGGAATTGGAGTTACAGACGGTTCTTAGCCGCCATGTGGATGCTGGGGATCGAACCCAGGTCCTCTGCAAGAGCAGTTGGTGCTCTTAACTGCTAGGCTATCTCTCCAGCCCTGAGATTCACATTTTTAACAGTAGAGTTGCATGCAGGTAAAAAAATATTACCTTACATTCCTAAGTTACATAGCAAGTTGATGTATGTTTTAATGTACTTTTTTATAGTAGCATCAAGGTATTATATTTACTAAAAAGGGGAAAAAATTACTCAGTTTGCCTTACAAATAAGGATTTGGTGCTAGGATACACAAATGAGGGACACCATATGTCGTTTGTTTTTCTGGGACTGTATTACTTCACTTAGCATAACAGCTTCTAGTTCCAGTGGATAGATTATTTTTTTTTTTAATTTTTATTTATTTATTTATTTTTATGTGTATGAATGTATTGTCTGCATGCAGGTCTGCGCACCCGTGTCGTGCGATGCCGCGGAGGTCAGAAGACGGTCTCGGATTCCCCTGGAACTGGAGTTCTCCTGGAACCGGAGTCACAGACGGTTCTTAGCCGCCATGTGGGTGCTGGGGATCGAACCCGGGTCCTCTGCAAGAGCGGTCGTCGCTCTTAACCGCTAGGCCATCCCTCCAGCCCCAATGGATAGATTATTTTTAAAACATACACACAAGTTACCAGATAGTGACTCTAGAAGAAATAGATAATCCATATAGCACTATATCTGTTAAATTTAATTGAAATTTAAAAGAAAATAAAAACCTTTCTACCAAGAAAACCATATATTCACATCATTAATGACTAATGTTACTAACATTTTAAGAAAAAAGGCATTGTGCCGAGCGTAGTGGCACACACCTTTAATCCTAGCACTTGGGAGGCAGAGGCAGGCGGATCTTTGTGAGTTCAAGGCTAGCCTGGTTTACAGAGTGAGTTCCAGGACAGCTGGGGCTACAGGGAGACCCTGTCTCGAAAAGACCAAAAAGAAAAGAAAAGAAAAGAAAAAAGGCATTGTATGACATGGGTGCACAAACCTACATGCAGTCAGTACATTCATACAGATAAAAAAAAAAATAAGAGGTGGAATTTGCTGCACACCATACAGACAAAACCAGCGTGCACCCTTCTGGGCAAGCAGACTTCACCCGTGTCCTGCAGAAAGAACGCCAACCAACCTGCAAAAGACCAGGTGAGGCCTGCCTTCCTGGGGACTTTGGGCATCCCTGTGCTCTGTGGAGGCCTGGTATCGCCATGGACCTCCCAACCTTCCAGTCCCAGCTTGCGATGTGGGCAGAGTTAGCTGTACACCACACAGCACAAGACCAGCATGCACCCTGCTGGGCAAGCAGACTTCACCTGTGTCCTGCAGAACGCCAACCTGCAAAAGACCAGCCTAGGGAAGCGGTGGTGCAGAAGATCTAGCTGTGCAGCCAATGTAGAGGCACTGGAACCCAAATAAACATATAAACAAGCAAATCCACATGCCAAAGACACACACAAAAAAAACAACATGGGAAAAGCTCGTAATAAATCCACACCGAACTCTACCAACCCTACAGAAGACTCCTACAATGAGATCTCCGTGGAAGGAAGCCAAGACACAGACTTTAGAAAAACAGTTGTGGACATATTCAAACAAATGAGAGAACTAAGGGAAGAGAATGAAAAACTCAAGAAGTACCAAGAGGGCAATAATGACAATTGTTGGAAGAACTAAGGAGAGAGATTGAAAAACTCAAGAAGGACCTAGAGGGAGATAATGACAAACGTTGGAAAGAACTAAAGGGAGAAAATGACAAACTCCAGAAGGAATTGGAAATGCTGAAAAGATCCCAGGCTGAAAAGGAAAGAGAAAATAAGCAACGAACCAAGGACTTACAAGATGAGAATGACAGGCTCCAGAAGGAAGTGGAAACACTAAAGAAATCACAGGATGAAATAAAAAAGGAAATTGAACATTTATCCAATCAACAGGAAAGGATGGGGAAAAGCTTCAGAAGCAGAATGGAAGAAGCAGAAAAAAAGAATATCAGACATGCAGGATAACATGGTCCAACTAGAATGCTCAAGTAAAGATTATGAAAAATTAAAAAAAAAAACACAAGAGTGGAACAACCAGGAAATGTGGGACACTATGAAAAAAATCAAACCTCCACATCATAGGGATAGAGGAAGGAGAAGAATTCCAAGACAACAGTATTGACCAGATCTTCAGTGGGATAATAGAAGAAAATTTCCCCAAACTGAAAAAAGATAAACCCATACAAATACAAGAAGCACATAGAACACCAAACAGACAAGACCAGAAAAGAAATTCCCCACGCCATAAAATTGTTGAAACACCAGATGCTCAAAACAAAGACAAAATGCTGAAAGCCACAAGAGAAAAACAAGTTACATATAAGGGGAAACCCACACAGCTGACTTCTCAGCACAAACTATGAAAGCTAGAAGAATGTGGACCAAAGTATTCCCTATACTAAACAGCTTTAGATGCCAACCCACACTACTATACCCAGCAAAAATGTCAGTCATTCTTTAAGGAGGAAGAAGAATCTTTCACGACATGAACAAGATGAAAGACTACATGTCTAAGAAACCAACACTTCAAAAAATCCTCGAAGCGATCCAAAGAACTGAGGAAAGAAGCAACTATCCCTAAGCAATTAAAGAGAGAAAGCAAAAAAATCATAACAGAGTAAATATAAACCTAGACCAAGAATGTAAACAAAAAATAAGGTAAAAAGAAGCAACACACATCTCTCAGTAATAACCCTAAATACTAATAGTCCAAACTCCCCAATCAAAAGGCATAGACTGGGAGAATGGATTAGGAAACTGAACCCTTCTATATGCTGTCTACAAGAAACCCATCTCACCCTCAAGGATAGACACCACCTTAGAGTGAAGGGATGGAAAAAAATATTCCAAGCAAATGGTACCAAGAAACAAGCTGGAGTGGCTATTCTAATATCAGACAAAATAAATTTCAAAGTAAAATTAATCAGAAGAGACAAAGAGGGCCATTACATCCTTGTCAAAGGAACAATGAACCATGAAGACATCACAATCCTAAATGTCTATGCACCAAACTCCGGTCCACCTAACTTTATAAACACAACTCTATAGGACCTCAAGACACAGGTTAATTCTAACACAAAAATAGTGGGAGTCTTCAACACCCCACTGAGCCCCTTGGATAGATCAACAGGACAAAAAAAATAAATAGAGACACATCAGAACTGAACAATACAATACACCAAATGGACCTCACAGACATCTACAGAATATTCCACCCAAATACCAGAGAATATAGTTTCTACTCAGCACCTCATAGAACATTCTCCAAAATCAACCACATACTGGGCCACAAAAGGAACCTCAATAAATACAAAAGGATAGAAATTATTCCATGCATTCCATCAGACCACAGTGCAATAAAGCTAAATATGAACACTAGAATAAGTCCAACTAGCTACAAGAACACATGGAGACTAAACAACACAATCCTGAACAATGAATGGGTCAGGGAAGAAATAAAGAGTGAAATAAAAAGTATTCATGGAACTGAACAAAAAAGACAATACAACACAACAAAATCTGTGGGATACTTTAAAAGCAGACTTGAGAGGGAAATTTATAGCCCTAAGTGCCCACATCAAAAAAACAAAAAGGGAACAAATAATATAACACTGCAGCTAAAACTACTTGAGAGACAACAAATGAACCCTAAACCCAACAGACAGGAAGAAATAACAAAAATCAGAGCAGAAATCAATGAAATCGAAACAAAGAAAATAATACATAAAATCAACAAATCCTGCTTTGAAAAAATAAACAAAATAGACCTCTAGCCCAGTTAACCAAAAAAAAAAAAAAAAGAGAGAGAGAGAGCAACTCCAAATCAATAGTATTTGTGATGAAAGGGGAAACATCACAACAGACAAAAGATCCAAACAATCATACGGAAATACTTCAAAAATCAATACTCCACTAAATTTGAAAACCTAAGAGAAATGGATGAATATCTGAAATCCTGGGAACCAACAAAGCTTAACCAAGAAGAAATTGACAGTTTAAACAGACCCATAATATTTGAGGAAATTGAAGATGTAATTAAAAACCTTCCAACTAAAAAAGCCCTGGTCCAGATGGTTTCATGGCAGAATTCTATAAAACATTTAAGAGGTCCTACAACCATTGCTATTCAAACTGTTTAGAAGGATACAAACAGAGGGAATTCTCCCAAACTCCTTCTATGAAGTCAGCATCACTCTAATACCAAAGCCAGGCAAAGATGCAAGCAAAAAAGAAAGCTATAGACCCATCTCACTAATGAACATAGATGCAAAACTTCTCAACAAAATACTTGCAAATTGTGTACAGATCCACATCAAAAAGATCATCCATCAGGGCTGGAGAGATGGCCTAGGGTTAAGAGCGCCAACTGCTCTTGCAGAGGACCCGGGTTCGGTTCCCACACCCACATGGCAGCTGAGAACCGTCTTTAACTCCAGTTCCAGGGGAATCCGACACCCTCTTCTGACCTCCGAGGCATTGCACAACACGTGTGCACAAACCTACATGCAGACAGTACATTCATACACATAAAAAAAATAAAATTAAAAAAATTAAAAAAGATCATCCATCTTGATCAAGTTGGATTCATACCAGAGATGCAGGGATGGTTCAACATACATAAATCAATAAATATAAAACACATAAATGGACTGAAAGACAAAATCACATGATCATCTCAATTAATGCAGAAAAAGCCTTTGACAAAATCCAGCATCTCTTCATGTTTAAAGTCCTAGAGGGAATAGGACTGAAAGAAACATTCCTCAACATGATCAAAGCCATATATAGCAAACCCACTGCCAATATCATCCTAAATGGAGAAAAGTTGGAACCATTTCCCTTAAATGTGGGAACCAGGCAAGGCTGCCCCCTATTGCCATTCCTCTTCAACATAGTGCTTGAAACACTTGCTCGAGCAATAAGACAAGAGAAAGAAATTAAAGGAGTATTAATCGGAAAAGAAGTTAAACTATCCCTTTTTGCAGATGATACGATAGTTTACCTAAGGGATGCTAAAAACTCCACCAGAAAACTTCTAGAAACAATTAAGAGTTTTAGTAAAGTGTCAGGCTACAAAATTAACCTAGAAAAATCAGTAGCTTTTCTTTACACCAACAGTAAACAAGTGGAGAAGGAACATAAGAAGACCTTCCCACTCACAATAGCCTCAAAAACAATAAGATACCTAGGAACAAACCTAACCAAAGATACCAAAGACCTCTACAACAAAAATTTTAAACCCCTGAAGAAGGAGATTGAAAATGACATTAAAAGATGGAAAGACCTCCCATGCTCATGGACTGGGAAAATTAATATAGTAAAAATCTCCATTTTACCCATACTAATATACAGATTCAATGCAATCCCAATCAAAATCCCTATGAGCTTCTTCACAGACTTGGAAAAAAAAATCCTTAAATTCATATGGAGAAACGAAAGACCCCGAATAGCTAAAGCAACCCTAAGTGAAAAATGCAATATAGGGGAATTTCCCTACCAGACTTCAAACTATATTACAGGGCCATAGTCATAAAGACAGCCTGGTACTGGCACAAAAACAGACCTGTTGTCCAATGGAACAAAATTGAAGATCCAAACTTGAGCTCATACAATTTCAGCCACCTCATATTTGACAAGGGCAAAAAAGCCTCAATGGAGGAAGGATAGCATCTTCAGCAAATGGTGCTGGCAAAATTGGATCATCATATGAAAAGAACAAAATTAAACCCTTACCTCTCACCCTGTTCAAAAATCAACTCCAAGTGGATCAAAGATCTCAACGTGAAGCCTGAAATCCTGAAGGTGATAAAAGAAAAAGTTGGCAACAACCTACAAGACATAGGTGTAGGAAAAGACTTTCTAAATCAGACAGCAGCCACACAGGAGGTAAGATCAACAGTTGACAAATGGGATCTCATAAAATTCAAAAGCTTCTGTACAGTGAAAGAAACAATTGAGGAGATGAAGAGAAAACCCACAGAGTAGGAGGGAAATCTTTACCAGTGATACATCTGACAGAGCATTAACGTCAAGAATATTAGCTGGGCGTGGTGGCGCACCCCTTTAATACTAGCACTTGGGAGGCAGAGGCAGGTGGATCTCTGTGAGTTCAAGGCCAGCCTGGTCTACAGAGTGAGTTCCAGGACAGCTGGGGCTACAGGGAGACCCTGTCTCAAAAAAACAAAAAAAAAAAAAAAAAAGAATATGTAAACTACTCAAAAAATGAAGAAGTAAGAAGACAAATTACCTACTCAGAAGATGGAGTAAAGAGCTGAACAGAGTCTTCACCAGTGAGGAATTAAAGATGGTTGAGAAACATCTTAAAAAGTATTCAACATCATTAATAATTAAGGAAATGCAAATTAAAACCACTCTCAGATATCATCTCACTCCAGTACGGCTAGCTAAGATCAAGAAAACAAAAGACAATAGATGCTGGAGGGGTTGTGGGGAAAGGGGAACGCTCATCCACTGCTGGTGGGAATGTAAACTTGTACAACCACTATGAAAAGCAGTATGGAGAACCTTTAAAAGACTCAGAATGAGGGGGCTGGAGGGATGGCCTAGCGGTTAAGAGCGCCGACTGCTCTTGCAGAGGACCCGGGTTCAATCCCCACCACCCATATGGCGGCTGAGAACCGTCTGTGACTCCAGTTCCAGGAGAACTCCAGTTCCAGGGGAATTGAGACCCTCTTCTGACCTCCGCGGCATCGCACGACACGGGTGCGCAAACCTGCATGCAGACAATACATTCATACACATAAAAAATAAATAAAAATTTAAAAAAAAAAAAAAAGACTCGGAATGAGCCTACCACCTTACCCGTCATACCAGTCCTGGGTACATAACCCAAAGATTCATCCTACTGCAAAGATACGTGCACATCCATGTTTATTGCAGCTCTCTTCACAATAGCAAAGAGCTGGAACCAATCCAAATGCCCCTCAACAGAGTGGATGACAAAAATATGGTACATCTACACCATGGAGTACTATTCAGCGATAAAGAAAGATGGCATTATGAACATTGCAGGTAAATGGATGGAGCTCGAAGCCATTATGCTGAGTGAATTGACACAGTCCCAGAAAGACAAACAGAGAATGGTTTCCCTCATTTGTGGGTGCCAACACCAAATCCCCCAGACAAAAGACAAGCTGAAGGACATTATGGTTATATTTCTGTTTATCTGAAAGCAACTATGTTGTTATAATGTGAATCTCTCAACAGGCTCTAGAATCTGCCCACCAAGCATTTTCAGACTCTGTAATTACTGTATATAAGGGGGGGTATGTATCCATATTTTAGAGTAATATAAAATTAATGGAGGAAAATGTGAATTCCTAAACATAAAATAAAGACTGAAAGATGCACAACAGTTATGGCAGAATGCATGATCTGGGATGGGGTAGAGTGGGGTGGGGGGAAGGGAAAGGGGAATATGCCTGAACTGAATTGAAAAATGATGTATGAAATACACAGAACATCAATTAAAAATTTTAAAAATTTTTAATTAAAATTTTTAAAAAAGAAAATATTCTATACAGATATTTCCAGAAAACAGAAAAGAATGAAACATTTCCCATTTTTAATGAAACATTTCCCATTTTTTCACTAGGCAAGCATAACAGTGACTGACATCAAAATGTCATAAAGATCTTATTTTTTTAAAAAAAGAAGAAAAAAAAAGGCTGGAAAGATGGCTCAGTGGTTAAAAGCACTGGCAGAGGACCCAGGTTCAATTTCTAGCACCCTCCTGGTGGCTAACAACTCCCATCACTCCAGTTTCAGGGAATCTGATGCCTTCTTCTGACCTCCATGGGCATTGCATGAAGTGGGTGCACTTACATATATGCAGGCAATACATTCATACACATAAAATAAAAATGATAAATTGCTGGGGGCCGGAGAGATGGCTCAGCAGTTAAGAGCTATGACTGCTCTTGCAGAGGACCCGGTTTCGAGTCCCAGCACCCACCTGGCGGCTAAGAACCGTCTTTAACTCCAGTTCCAGGGGAATCTGATGCCCTCTTCTGACCTCCATGGCATTGCACAACACGGGTGCACCAACCTACATGCAGACAGTACACTCATACACATAAAAAATAATAAAATTTAAAATAATAATAAATTGCTGTACATGGTGGTGCATGCCTTTAATCCCAGCATTGGGGAGGCCAAGGCAGGTGGATCTCTGTGAGTTCAAGGCCAACCTGGTCTACATAGTGAGTTCCAGGACAGCTAGGACCACAGGGAGATCCTGTCTCAAAAAAACAAAAAATAATAATAAATAATTTTTTAAAAAAAGAAGCAACAGATTATAGACCATTATTTCTCATGATAGTCATAGCAAAATCCTAGAAGAAGAAATTAACTAATAGCTAAGTAATTGGTTTCTTCTTGGTCAGGAATGCAATGTTAGTTTAGCATTTGAAAGTTAATCAGTATAATTTATCATGCTAACAATAAAAGAGCATCTGTATAATCACCTTAATAAATGCAGAAAAGCTTTTAACAAAATACACCAGTTGACAAAAATTATGCTAACTGGGAATTAGAATGGAGCTTAATTTGATAAGGGAGAACTCCAGAAAACATGCAGCTAATAGTGCCGAATGCTTTTCCTTTAGTGTCAGGAATAAGATGTTGTTTCCTCATTCTCACCACTTAGATCCAACATTCCAGATGGTGCATCACCACCATTCCAGATGTACAGCCAGTACAAAACAATAAATGAGGAGGCATAGACTCATAAGACTGGAAAAGAAGTAAAGCATGTGTAGACATGATCTTTTACCTAGAAAACTCTAGGGATCCTATTAAAAAAACTTTAGTAGTTTCAAACACAAAACTTGATACAAGTACTCACAAAGCATCTCCAAAAATTGTATTTATGCTTTTGTCACCTTGACAGAACAAGGAATGTTCAGAGGTCCTCAGATCACAGGACAGTTAAAGCTAATGAAAAATCTTCTAGACCTATGGCTTGCAGGACTCTATTTTTAAAAACTTAGTAAATGGGGGGGCTGGAGAGATGGCCTAGTGGTTAAGCTTACAGAGGACCCGGGTTCGATCCCCAGCACCCACATGGTGGCCAAGAACCGTCTGAAACTCCAATTCCAGGAGAACTCCAGTTCCAGGGGAATCCGAGACCCTCTTCTGACCTCCGCGGCANAGAGATGGCCTAGCGGTTAAGAGCACCGACCACTCTTACAGAGGACCCGGGTTCGATCCCCAGCACCCACATGGCAGCCGAGAGCCATCTGAAACTCCAGTTCCAGGAGAACTCCAGTTCCAGGGGAATCCGAGACCCTCTTCTGACCTCCGCGGCATTGCATGACACGGGTGCACAAACTTGCATGCAGGCAGTACATTCATACACATACAGAAATAAATAAAAAATAATAAATAATAAAAACTTAGTAAATGGAAAGCTTTAAACTGTAAAGTCAGTATACAAATGTCTATATTATCAACAAAGTTGAAAAGGGAGTTTTAAAAAGAAATGGGGCAATTTCGAAATATTACCTTAAATTCTTTGACATTTGTCTCACTGAGAGTTGGGATCTGTCTCCTCTTGTGTCTGGGTGGGCCTCCAACTGCTTCAACCAACAGAGTATTGCAAAGTGATGCTTTGTGATATCTGAAGCCCGGTCATAACTGACGGTGTGGTTTCCATATTGTTCACTGAAACTTGCTTTTGGAGCCTGTAGTTGCCATGTATGTACAGAATATGGCTACTCTAAGTTCACCATGCTTTGAAGAAGTACAAACCACATGGACAATCCAGCCTTGATACCACAAATGAGGGCAAAGAAGCCTCCAATCTAGATTATTCCAACCTTCAGCATTAGCTATTCAAGTAGCTCCTGAATGTTTGATGGCCAAGCTTGATGACCTGAGTTTAGTCTCCAGGACTCACATGGTGGGAGGAAAGAGCCAACTGCCATACGTTGTCCTTTGACCTCCATACTCAGACCATGGCATGTGCATGCGCTTGCACTCACTGTACAAATAAAACGGAGAAAAAGTAGTACTTATGAATAAATTTAACAAAAATGTTAAGATTACCACAGTGAAAGCACATTGAAAATATTGCAGAATGAAATTCTAGAACATAGTAAAAGGACTAAGATATGTTTATGGATTAGAAGACTCGGTTTTTCCTCAAATTCTATGGATTCAACATCTCTGAGCTTTATGACTTGAGTCAGAGCCCCAGGACCCACATGATAAGAGAACCAAGTTATCCTCGAGCTCCGCACACATGCCCCATGTATGTGCCTACACACATAAATGCATATATACACAAAAATAAATTAATTTTTAGCTGACAAATTTTAGAAAGACAGCAAAATAGGGCTGGAGACATGGCCTAGCGGTTAAGAGCGCCAACTGCTCTTGCAGAGGACCCAGGTTGGATCCCCAGCACCCATATGGCGGCTGAAAACCGTCTTTAACTCCAGTTCCAGGGGAATCCGACGCCCTCTTCTGACCTCCACGGCATTGCACGACATGAGTGCACAAACCTACATGCAGACAGTACATTCATACACATATGAAAATAAATAAAATTAAAAAAAGAAAGATAGCAAAATAAATCTTAAAGTTAAAAAAGTGGGAAGATTATCAGTACCTAATATCGAGACTTGGAACTAATTTAACAGTCAGGGCCAGGTGTGGTGGTGCACACCATTAATCCCAGCACTCTGGAGGCAGAGACAGGCAGAGATCAAGGCCAGCCTGGGGCTAGAGAGACACCTTGTCTAAAAGGAAAATGAGGGAGGGAAGGAGGGAGGGAGGGAGGGAGAGAGAGAGAGAGAGAGAGAGAGAGAGAGAGAGAGAGAATGAGAATATACTATCAGAGCCAGATCCAGTTAGCTCCAACTCTCAGGATAACAGGGTGGTATTTGGTATTCACACAGGGATAGAAATCAGAAGAGTGGAACAGAACAGTAACTCCAGAAATAGACCTCTATAGAGATAGTCTATTGATCTTCTCAAAGGTTCTAGGATAGTTTTGGAAAGGAATTCATGTTCTCATGTTACTGATATGCCCTACTTAAATGTATTGAGGGGAAAGTGGATCTCAGTTCTTACCTCTCATTGTTTAGTTTCTCTGGCTGTGATAAAACACTGACTTAAAACAACCTGGGGAGGAGAGGGTTTATTTCATCTTACTCTTCCACGTGACAGTCCATCCCTGAGGGAAGCCCAGGCCGGAACTTGAGAATGGCAGGAACCTGAAGGCAGAAACTGAATTAGAGACCAGGGAGGAATACTACTTACTGACTTGTTCCTCTGCCTGTGCTCAGCCTGCTTGCTTCTACAATCCAGGACCACCTGCCCAGGAGTGGCACCACCCACAGAGGGCTGGACCCTCCCACATCACTCACCAATCAAGAAAATGTCTCATAAACATGTCCACAGGTCAGTCTAATAGAGGAAATTCCCCATTTGAGATCCCTCCTCCCAATGTGTCAAGTTGACAACTAAACTTTCCAGCAGTACACAAAAATACATTTGAAATGGATCACTGGCCTAAACAGAAAAGCTTGATCTTTAGAGCTAGTACAAAAAAAATAGGTGAATAGGTGAATATCTTCACTACTTAGAATAGGTAAAGATTTGTCTTCATCAAAACTAAAAATGTCTGCTCAACAAACGATAACTAAGCAAAAAGGAAAAGTGTCACAAAAGGGGAGATAGTATTATCTGTGTGTGAACAAAAATAAGAGAAAGCATTTGTATCCACAATACCTTAAGAGAAAAGATTAATAAGGAAAAGATAATCCTAGTTAGTTAGTTGATTTGTTTTATTTCTGTGGCACTGAGGATTGAACCATGAGTTTTGTGCATACCAAACACATGCTCTGCCACAGAGCTACATCTCCAGCTCAAATTAGCCCAAGGTTTTGTTTTCACTTTAGGTTTGTGGTTTTCATTTTTGTTTCTTTGCTTCATTTTGTTTTTTCCCCCTTTGATGGTAGAAATGGAACCCAAGGCCTTGCATGTGGCTGAGCATATTCTCTGCCACTGTACTATACTCCTAACAACAGTCTAGTTCTTCAGTGAACAAGAGAGCCCAGGTGTGGAAGTCAAAGGCAAAGGGATCTAGAGATCAAAATCAGCTACATGAAACCTTGTCTCAGAAACAAATCACAAGAGATTTAGGTACTACACACATAAACAGTGTGTGTGTGTGTGTGTGTGTGTGTGTGTGTGTGTATCTCCATCCCTGCAAGAGCATGGAAAAGTGATTGATATTGCTAGTTATCAAGGACGTACCAAAAATACCTCTAGGAGCATTAGTCATGCAGTCAAAAACTAGGAACAACCCAAATAGCCATCAACATGATAGATAAACATATTATATTATTTGTCTAATGGAATTGTTCTTAGTAATAAAAATCAACAAATGGTAATACACTCAACAATGTGAGTCTCAAAAGCTTTTATATTAGGCAAAGAAACAAATGTAGTCTGTGGTAGAAATCAAAACAGTGGTTGGACTAGGTGTAGTGGTACATGCCTTTAATTGCAGCCCTCTGGAGACAGAGGCAAGCAGATTGAGACTAACCTGAGCTCTACATAGTGAGTTCCAGGTGGGCTAGGGCTACGGACACCCTGCCAAAATACTTAGAATTAAAAGCATCTCCAATGTCTATAGTCGAAATATTCCAGATTTTTCTATATATAATTTTTATTGCAGTACTTTTATTTATTTATTTATTTATTTATTTATTTATTTATTTATTTATTGTCTTTTCCAGACAGGGTCTCCCTGTAGCCCCAGCTATCCTGGAACTCACTCTGTAGACCAGGCTGGCCTTGAACTCACAAAGATCCGCCTGCCTCTGCCTCCCAATTGCTAGGATTAAAGACGTACGCCACCACGCCCATACTTTTTAAAACAGATTATTTTTAGATATGCCTGGAGTTTTCTTTTTTTTTTTTTTGGTCTTTTCGAGACAGGGATCCCCTGTAGCCCCAGCTGTCCTGGAACTCACTCGTACAGGCTGGCTTGAACTTCCAAGTCCCCTGCCTTTGCCCCAAAGTGCTAGATTAAAGGATGTAGGATGTGCTCGTGGGTTAACACGTGCGCCACACGCCGGCTGGAGTTTCTTTCAGGAAAGATTTTTTTTTTTTGTTTTTGGTATTTTTGAGACAGGGTCTCCCTTTAGTCCCAGCTGGCCTGGAGCTCACTCTGTAGACCAGGCTGGCCTTGAACTCTCAGAGATCTGCCTGCCTCCACCTCCCGAGTGCTGGGATTAAAGGTGTGCACCACCACACCCGGCTAAATTCCCTAAATTAGGATCAGAAGCTGGATGTGGTGGTGCATGCCTTTAATGCCAGCACTTGGGAGACAGAGGCAGGTGGATCTCTGTGAGTTCAAGGCCAGCCTGTTCTACGTATTGAGTTCCAGGCCAGCCAGAGCTGCATAGTTGAGACTGTCACCCAAAAAATATTACAGTTGGAAGTTAGATTTCAAATGATGTACTTTTCCTTTAAAAATGAAAGGCAGTGTTTTCTAAAAATCTTTAAGGTTCCAAAAATGTGATGATTAAAACACACACTCTTTTAAAGGCTTTTGCTTTAGCCTCCAATACAAAATGAAATAAGAAAATAACATTGCAACTAAAGAAAGATAATTCAGATAAGTAAAAGTGTGTGTCTTTTTATTTTTAATAATTTCTGTCCAGTGCCCCAGTACTAGAAGCTCATTCAGAAGGATTCATTTGTGATCTTAGTATTAGCTTCTCTTCTCTTGCAGTGTTGATTGATAGTGCAAATACAGACAATTGTTCTTTATCTCAATCAGCTAGGTAAGGCCTTAGAATGGGACTTCTAAGAAAGACTTCAAATATGTGTTAAGTATATATGTGAGCTGAGGCAGTGAGGGAGTCCTAGTGAATATATATTTATAAGGGATTAAGATAAGAATAAAGGGCCTAGCTGGGCGTGGTGGCGCACGCCTTTAATCCTAGCACTTGGGAGGCAGAGGCAAGCAGATCTTTGTGAGTTCAAGGCCAGCCTGGTCTACAGAGTGGGTTCCAGGACAGCTGGGGCTACAGGAGACCCTGTCTCGAAAAGACCAAAAAAAAAAAGAAAAAGAATAAAGGGCCTGGAAAACTTTTCGAGTAACTCGTCAGCTAGAGCAGCAACGCCTAGGGATCAGACCATTTAAACTTTTCAGTTAATCCATGACAAAGTAAGAAAGTGAAACTGCCCAGAATTTGAGTGGTCATAGATATAATGGAATTTTACACTTACATTCATGTTTATATAAAGATTAATGTCTCGGGGGCTGGAGAGATGGCCTAGCGGTTAAGAGCGCCGACCGCTCTTACAGAGGACCCGGGTTCGATCCCCAGCACCCACATGGCGGCCGAGAACCGTTTGAAACTCCAATTCCAGGAGAACTCCAGTTCCAGGGGAATCCGACGCCCTCTTCTGACCTCCGCAGCATTGCACGACACGGGTGCACAGACCTGCATGCAGACAGTACATTCATACACATACGGAAATAAATAAAATAAAATAAAATAAATTAAAAAAAAAAAAAAGATTAATGTCTCGAATTTTTAAAATTAGACTACTTTTCTATATGCCGGGCATCGTGGTGCATGACTTTAATCACAGCACACAGGAGGCAGAGCCAGGCAGATCCCTGTGAGTTCCAAACTAGCCAGGGATAAGTAGTAAGAACCTGTCTCAAAAAAAAAAAAATTTTTTTTTTTTTTTTTTTTTTTCGAGATAGGGTCTCCCTGTAGCCCCAGCTGTCCTGGAACTCACTCTGTAGACCAGGCCGGCCTTGAACTCACAAAGATCTGCCTGCCTCTGCCTCCCAAGTGCTAAGATTAAAGGTGTGCGCCACCACGCCCGGCTCAAAAAAATTTTTTCATCCATGTGTGGTGGCAGAGGCAGATCCACAGGTGGATCTCTGTGAATTCAAGGCCATTCTGGTCTACAGAGTGAGCTCCAGGCCAGCTGGGGCTACAGGGAGACCCTGTCTAAAAAATACAAAAAAAAATTTTTTTTCTGTGAGATAATTATGAGAATGGATGGTAGCTGTGTTTTAAATGTTTTTACATAGCAAAATATAAAGTAGTATTTTTCCCCAGTTTTTTTCATTTTTCATTTTTAAATTCCTTTTAAAATGTTACAAAAGCTCAAAATGGATATGGAGACACACTTTTTTATAAGGCTGGTTCCATTTGAAAAGCAAAGTCTAAGGATTGTTAAGGCCTCTTAAGTATCTAATTGGCAAATCTCATTTGCCAAAGGAAAAGAAATTATTTTGACAATAGATTTCATTGTTTGGAGTGTCCATAACATTAGGAAATTCTTTGCATTTTTTACTTTAAGTCCTAAAAAGTATGATGTCCTTAAGTAAGTATCGCATACTGACTTCTTAACAGATGAAACATTTATTGATACCTCATAAACCTACATTCATAGATGTATTCTTCAGAGGAGGAAAATCTCAAAACAAGCAAAACCCACCTGATTAGAGAGGCAGTATCCCTTTTTACAGTGCTAGAGATCAAGCCCAGGTCCTCCTGTGTGTACCATCAAGCTACAAACAAGCCCTTATTAGTTGCCTTTTTAGAAAAAAAAAAAAAAGAAATGATATATTTAACTCATGGAATGAATAGTGTAGACTCTTGGAAATTTGTGCAAATGAAAATTTCATTTTATTAGTGCATGAATTATTTCATTCATTTAAACATTCAGAGCCACTGAGATGGCTCATTGAGAAAAAACACTTGCTTTCAAGCCTGTCTACCTCAGTTCTATTTCCAGAGGCCACATGGTAGGAGAGAAGTGACCTTCACACACAGCCTGTGACACATACAAGTACATGTCCATCTGCATACACAATAAATAAAATTACATAAAATGTAATTCAAATTTTGCTTAAATCTGTATCATACCTTAGGATGAAAAAGTGATATACATTCTTGATCTTTATACTTAAGTACCTATTTGAAATGTTTTCCCCAAAAATAATTTTCTATGGATGCATTATCAGCCTTTTTCTCCTCTTGAATCTCTCTCTTAGGAAAGAATCTAGGTGAAGTTAAAGGATTTATATTTGAAGAGTGGGGACAAATGTATACACAAAGAACTAGCTCTTTGGGGGCTGGAGAGATGGCCTAGCGGTTAAGAGCGCTGACCGCTCTTGCAGAGGACCCAGGTTCGATCCCCAGCACCCACATGGCGGCCGAGAACCGTCTGAAACTCCAATTCCAGGAGAACTCCAGTTCCACGGGAATCCGACACCCTCTTCTGACCTCCGCGGCATTGCACGACACGGGTGCACAGACCTACATGCAGACAGTACATTCATACACATAAAAAATAAATAAAATTAAAAAAAAAAAAAAAGAACTAGCTCTTACAAAAAGAAGTGGGCTCTCCTGACCCACAGAACTGCTCCAGCATACCAGACTCAGGGAAGGTGCTCATCCAACCAAATATAGCTTTAAAAATTCCTCTGTGGAAATTAAAGACACAGTTAAGCTTCAGGGAGCTGGAGTCCTCAAAATGAAGAATGTAACAGCTCCCAGTTGTTTACATAAATTCCAGTTAAAGTAATTCCTCTCTTATTTTTCCTTAATTCTTTGGACTCTGTAAAAGACTATTGTGTTTTCTTAGTACCCATATCATTTAGAATACTACTTTGTTAATAGTCATTATTATAAACTGAGCTGAATCCATAAAACATAGCTACTTGAATTGTTAAAACTGTTTGGCCTTGAGATGTAATTCAATGGTGGAGCACTTGCCCAACATGCACAGGGCCCTGTTTTCAATTCCCAGTACTACCAACACACACACACACATCTTCATAATTTGAGAACTAAATATAATATTAATATATTGAAAATAATCCCCTAGTATAAAACTTACACTTTAATAAAATTAGCTTTAATTGAAAAGATCTGTGAGTTTATGTATAAAACCAAAATAGCATGTATAGTTTGATTGTGTTTTACTTATAAAGAGAAAAAAAGCCAGTATTTTACAGAAGTCCAGACCTTTTTATTTTGAGCCTGGCTTTATTTCCTCTTCAGATAAGGCCTGTTTCTTCATTAGACAACCAGAAGTGTTCAGGAATTGTAAATAGTTATTAAGAGTACAAGTCTAAACTCTCACTAAGCCACTCTTAGCCTGGACCTAAAGATAAGCTGATTTGATCAGTTTAGGATGGAGTAGAATCCAGAAGGAAACTGAATCCAGACCACTCTCATCTACATGACTCCTCCCCTGGGAAGATCACTAAGGGGACTGTCTCATTATTGTCTAGGAAGCTGCCAGGGTCTTACTATAGCTCAGAGTACTTTTCCCTGGTCCTCCATGCTTTCCTTCCTAGCACATATTCACCTATATTCCTTATATGTTGCTTAGTCTTCAAATTAGATCCTCTTTTGAGAAATTCCAAAAGAATATGTAATACTGTTATCTTTAATGCTATCAGATTATTTTAAAAAACATATTCTATTTAGCTTTTACATGTGTAAGAGAACTATGAATTTCCATATGCAAATTCCCATAATTTCTTAGACTATCTCATAACTGAAAATATGGGGATTCTTGAAAATATGCATATTCATTTGTGATCAAAGCTTTTATGCCTGATGAAAAACAAAATTCAAATGATTTTATGTCTATTTTTTTATTATTTTTTTATGTGTATAAGTGTACTATCTGCATGTAGGTTGGTGCACACATGTCGTGCAATGCCATGTCATGCAATGCTGTGAAGGTCAGAAGAGGGTGTCAGATTCCCCTGGAACTGGAGTTAAAGATGGTTCCTATCCGCCATGTGGGTGCTGGGAATCGAACCCAGGTCCTCTGCAAGAGCAGTCAGCACTCTTAACCTCTGAGCCATCTCTCCAGCCCCAATTTTATGTCTTTATAATAAGTCGTGTACCATGAGCATTTGAGGACTCACCAGAGGCCTTTTCTAATACTTTTTTTCCAGACTGAAATGTGATCAAACCCAGTGAGAACTCATCTACTTGGTAATTATGAAGTAATTTGTTTCTTTCTATCTCAGAGAGAAAAATCCCAGATGAAGATTTCATCATTTTAATTGATGGATTAAATGAAGCAGAATTTCACAAACCGGATTATGGGGATACAATTGTATCATTTCTGAGTAAAATGATTGGAAATTTTCCTTCTTGGCTCAAACTAATTGTAACAGTTAGGACCAGTTTACAGGTATGTGCTTGTTTGCTTTTGAACCATAAATTATCTCCCATGCAAAAGGCTTCAACTGAAAAGGGTTCTGGATCCTAGTTCCCTTAATAGAGACTCTTTAAAACTCTGCCATATCCTAGAGCAATTTGCAGGAGTGATTCCTAAGGGGAGTAAGAGACATGATCTAGAAAGAGCATTTCTTCTATATGTGACTCAAGTTTCTATTCCCATTGCTCTGAATAAGGGTGAATAAAATGCTCCTCAAAATAGCATTAAAGGGCTGGGTATGAAATCTAAGCACTGAGGAGGCAGAGACAAGAGGGTCATGAATTCAAGGTTATCCTGAACTACATAGTGAGACCTTCTCTTAAGTTTGGGTGGGGGGGATAATAACACAAAAAGCCTAGACCTTATAGTCATACAAGGAAAAATACTCAGAATTTTGAGTCTGTTTCACATTCTTTATCCTTTAATACTATGCAAAATTAATTCCATTCAGTCTAGTGTGTCAGGTTTTCATTTTTTTTTTTTTGTCTTTTCGAGACAGAGTCTCCCTGTAGCCCCAGCTGTCCTGGAACTCGCTCTGTAGATCAGGCTGGCCTTGAACTCACAAAGATCCGCCTGCCTCTGCATCCCAAGTGCTAGGATTAAAGGTGTGCATCACCATGCCCGGCTAGGTTTTCTCCTTGAACAATATATTTTATAGTTTAAAGGTAGAAGTTGTTTTTACAACTCAGAGGTAAATTTTTCTTTCTGTTTTGTTTATCTCCTCTGCTTACTCACTAACCACTCAATGGCCTAAAAGATTCAGGAATGTGGAATTAGGTCTAAAAATACTTAGACTATGGAATTATAGTGGAGTTGGTGTCTCCCATTCTCTACATATTTACATGTGGTTTGGAATTACTCCTTCTTGATAAATATTAAGCTTTCATATAGTATGCACTCATTCCACTCTTGATACAGCCCACTTGTATTAATAGTTAACACACAGAAGAGTTGCAGTATGTTCCCCTTCTTTTCCCTTCCTCCAGTCTCCTGCTGATATTCCTATATATTGACCAGTATATTTACTGCCTTCAATGTTCAGAAACAGTATTTTTTTTAAGAATTTTTTTTTTAATTTCTGTACGTGTATGAATGTACTGTGTGCATGCAAGTTTGTGCACCCGTGTCGTGCAATGCCGCGGAAGTCAGAAGAGGGTGTCGGATTCCCCTGGAACTGGAGTTCTCCTGGAGTTGGAGTTTCAGACGGTTCTCGGCCGCCATGTGGGTGCTGGGGACCGAACCCGGGTCCTCCGCAAGAGCGGTCGGTGCTCTTAACCGCTAAGCCATCTCTCCAGCCCC
>VZQC01007443.1:1072716-1105250 GCA_009823505.1 Rhizomys pruinosus | reverse complement strand
CGGGATTATCCTGCCCCTTTCCAGTGTTGTCTCTTCTTCGTGATCCTGGCATATGGGCTTCTCCTTGCCTGTATTCCAATGTGAGTCCTAAATGCCTCTTCACTGTGTTGAAGGCTTGCTTTGCTTGCCTCCTTCAGATGCCTCTTTGTAATCCCAGTTGGCGGGGGGGGGGGTGGCTCGCTCTTCAGCCCGTGCCCCAGTACCTTCCGCTGGCCTCAGGAGATCTCAAATAGTCTTAATCTCAAGGTAACTTGAGTTAAAGAATGTAGATCAGTGGGCATGGTGGCACACACCTTTAATCCCAGCACTCAGAAGGCAGAGGCAGGTGGATCTTTGTGAGTTCAAGGCCAGCCTGGTCTACATAGTGAGTTCCAGGACAGCTGGGGCTACATGGAGACCCTGTCTCAACTTCCCCTCCCCCCCCCAAAAAATGTAGATCAACATAAATGCTTTTTTACAGCTAAATTATGTTATCTAATCGTTGGACAGTAGATTCATTATTAAAATACAAATAGGAGAAATCTATAGGAGCACAATCTGGTCTTTTGATTTTATTTTTGTTTCTTTTTTAATGACATCTATCTCACTGTGTACCCCAAGTAGCCTAAAACTCATGATCCTCCTGTCTCAACCTCCTCAGTACTGGGGACTACAGGTATGTATACCATACCCAGCTACAGTCTCTATTTTGTATATTTATATATAAATAATTGTATCATCAGATATATTCTCATAATGCCATGTCTAATTACAGAAGAAATGTTATGTTTATCTTAGAAGGTAGAACAGAAATCCTTAACTTTTCCTCTATGCCAAAGAATAGAACACTATCCATATTCCAAGTGTCATGGGTAAATCCAGATTTCATTGTCTTTATGCATAAATACATGCAGTAATTTCCCAGGTACTTCATTGACTTGAACAAAAGTTTTCTAAAAATTCTTTTCTTTATAAATTCATACTTGATTTTTCACTGCTTCCACAGACATTTCTTAAATATTTAAGAGTACGTAGGACACTGTTCTAAAGAATGAGGACTCGCTGGGCATTGTGGCGCACACCTTTAATCCTAGCACTTGGGAGGCAGAGGCAGGAGGATCATTGTGAGTTCAAGGCCATCCTGGTCTACAGAGTGAGTTCCAGGACAGCCGGGACTACAGGGAGACCCTGTCTCGAAAAAAAAAAAAAAAAAAAAAAAAAAAAAAAAAAAAAAAAAAAAAAAAAAAAAAAAAAAAAAAAAAAGAATGAGGACTCAGCAGTGAATAAAACATGCAGTGTTTCTGCCTTCCTAACACCATTTTTAGTAAGGAACACAAAAAATAAGTATAATTAACCATATTCTAAAATTATGGGTAATGTCAAATATAGTGAAATAGTTTAAAATAGCATAAGGGAATAGAAATGATAGTTGTTTAAAATAATAGGAGAAGCCTCTCTAAGGAACCTTAGAATGTGATGAGGTCTACCAGATCTGTTTGTCTGCTGGTTGGGTAGAAAATGAAATGTAAACAGAAATACAGGTGGAAGTTGATCTGTCTTAGGCTAATGATAATGGTAGAGACCATGTGAAGCAGTCATATTTGAAAAAAAGAATCTGATGATCTGGGTGAGATAGTGCACATCTATAATCCCAGCATTTGGAAGGCTGAGGCAAGAAGATCAAGAGTTCAGGGCCAACCAAGGCTACATAGAAAGACTCAGAAAGAGAAAGGCTCAGTGACAGAGTGAATATAGAGCAAGGGAAAAAATGAATCCTCTGGTTTGGGTGAGCACATGAGCAAGCACTGCTTGAGGGGGAAAATACTGCCAACGATTTAGTGGTGGGTCGACAGTACTGGAGTTGGCTGACATAGGGAAGGTTTTGTAACTGGTTATAGAATTTGATAAATTTAATGTGATTAAGTCAAAATTATCTGTGAAACATCTAAGTACACAGAGATATAAGGTGAGAACTCTGGGAAATAACTAACCTGGCAGCAGATACCATGTAGATATTTAGAACTCTTCTAGGGAATAAGGATGTCTGGAGAAGGAAAATAAGCAAACAGGTAAAACTGGCCTGGGCGATAAGGAAATGAGAAAATACCATAAAAGCAAACTGCTGAAACTGGCTCCCCAAAATGCTGCAGAAAGTGTGGGATCGACCAGCTGCCTAACATGACTGAGAGGCTAGGAAGACCAAAACTGAAAGCTGACTCTTGGATTTGGCAATGTCAGGGTCACTGGTCCTCTTGGCAGTAATTTGATTGATAAGAAAGAATGGAACGGCATGCATGAGAATCATCCTATCACCTTCACTCTGTATAATTCCCAAGCAGATGCTAGAAGACCAAGCTTTCAGCTCAAGGACCTCTAGAAAGCCTGTGTTACATGGAGTTGTTTTGTTGGGAAGCTTAGAAAGCCACATTTTTTCATCTTTTATTAAAAAAAAAAAAACATTTTCACATGACCTTTTTTTAAATTCTTAAACATTTCCTTACTGAATTGTACTTTGGCATAATCCCATGGTTTACATTGAGAAAAATTATGGCCAAAGACTTATACAACACTCCAGTTTTTGTTTATTTGAGGAGATTGTTTAGAATAGTAACCATGAAATCACTCCTAAAGTACCTTTAAAAAAATAAATAAATAAATAAAAACCACCTGAAGTCTCAGTATTGGGAAAAGCAGTATTATTAATGTGCACATAGTTTTTTGAACCTTTGAATATCAATACTTGATATTTTCCTCTTTGGCCACTCGGAAGTTCAGGATAAATTTCTGGACCTCATACTTTATAAAAGTTAGGGGAAACTGAAGGTCTTTCTGTCCCTTTCTCTCTTTCTCTCTCCATATATTTTAGGAAATTACCAAGTTGCTGCCTTTCCATAGGATTTTTTTGGATCGACTAGAAGAGAATGAAGCCATCGACCAGGACCTGCAGGCTTACATCCTTCACCGGATACACAGTAGCTCAGAGATCCAGAATAACATTTCACTTAATGGTAAAATGGACAATACTACATTTGGCAAACTCAGTTCTCATCTCAAGACCCTCAGCCAAGGGTCTTATCTATACCTGAAACTCACATTTGACCTCATAGAGAAAGGCTATCTAGTGTTGAAGAGCTCCAGCTACAAAGTAGTTCCTGTCTCACTCTCTGAGGTTTATTTACTCCAGTGCAATATGAAGTTCCCAACTCAGTCTTCCTTTGACCGGGTGATGCCTCTCCTGAATGTGGCAGTGGCCTCTCTCCACCCACTGACTGATGAACATATCTTCCAGGCCATCAATGCTGGGAGCATTGAAGGCACACTAGAATGGGAAGATTTTCAGCAGAGAATGGAAAATCTCTCCATGTTCCTAATCAGGCGCAGAGACATGACTCGAATGTTTGTGCATCCTTCTTTTCGAGAATGGCTTATCTGGAGAGAAGAAGGAGAGAAAACCAAATTTCTCTGTGATCCCAGGTAAGTTATAGGTCTGTAATAAGTAACTCTGAGCCTATTTTGTACTTGCTGCATGGAGCATGGATAAACTGAAGGCAGAGAAAAATATCCTTCAGTGACCGCTTCCCACAGAGGAGACACCGGCTGTGCTTCCCCTCAAAGCAAGGCTGTGGTGAGTTTAGTAATGTATTTTCTCACGATGTTATTGCCTAAGATTTCAATATCTGCATAGATATTTAGAATGTTGTTCTACATTCCCGTTTTTAAATAACTTTCAATGACCCCCGACTAGGAATCACAGGCCATAATCAAGTTACTGTGTATGTATCAGATTCCTCAGTGTTCTTCAGATACAAAAAAAAAAAAAAAAAAATCAGCGGATTGTCCATGTCATTGACAGATCACAATTATTTTCAAAACTCTTTTGAAAATAGAATCTTAAGCCCTGTGGCTGAAAAAGACTGAAGATCAGATTGACAACTAGTACCTTTAGATAAATATGGTGTTAGTACCTTCATTTTGCTATAAAGACCTTAAAGATACTGAATCACTTGCCCTAAATCATAAATTTAATAGGTGAGAAAAAAGGAGAGACAAAAGCAGAGATAGCATATGCCACCACTTCCCAATCCTACATCTTTGGCATACCACACTAAAATGTTTAGCTGCCCACACTCTGATGAACTTGAGGCTATTTCTCAGTTCATCAAACTTGTTTAAGTTAGATATGAACACATTTCTCATTTTATCAGGCAAAACCTTGTCTCTCACATCCTTCACACTACTCTTTTATGAGAACTATTAATAAAGTATTTCCAAACGTACATCTATTACTAATTTTCTGGAAACAAGATATCAGCAACATAGCTAGCAAATACAAGCTTATTCTAGCTCAGAAAGAAGATAGGCTAAATGTGCCTGTTCCTTACCATGACTCACCAGAGAGACTACAGCTCTTACAGTACTAGGATTTAATACTCCTTGTGACTATACTCTTCACCAGATCTTGTTATAATAGTAGTGTTTGTCAGCATGCCTCTCTGCCTACTTCATGCTGATTCATTAGAAACTCGTTCCATATTTTGATGGTGATATTAAACCAGGCAGAAGATTTTGTGATATTTTTCCATAGAGAAACTTAACAGTGAAACATACCATAATGGAAAGAACTGTTGAGTCCTTTAGAAACTCTCCTATGGAAAAAGTTACATAATAATTCTCAGACTTATATTTATTACCTACATAACAGCAGTAATAATTCAATAACAATTCCTCCCTCCTACAGCTGGTAAGCATTAAGCAAGATCTCATAGAATAAATAATACCTGGAATAGTACAGAACGCAAAGATAGTCTTCAGGCTCTGTGCTTTTTCCTCCCCTCCCTTTGTATTAGAACCTTCAGGTGTGTTTTCTTATCTTAATCCTGTGACTAGATAGACAGCAACACTCTTAGCTTCTTTTTTTTTTTTTTTTGTCTTTTCGAGACAGGGTCTCCCTGTAGCCCTAGCTGTCCTGGAACTCACTCTGTAGATCACAAAGATCCACCTGCCTCTGCCTAGGATTAAAGGCGTGCGCCACCATGCCCGGCTAACACTCTTAGCATTTTGACATGAAGATTTTTTTAAAGCAAATAATAACTGAGTCTGAGTCTCTGTAAGTTGTATGACATTCACAAAAAAAGTTTTACTTCAAGTAGTACCCCACCCTTAAATATCCTAAGACCTCCAGCAGATACGTGAAACTGTAGATAACATCTAGTCCTAGATGTAGCATAGTTTTTCCAATTCATATTTGAAATGTTGTTGAAAGCTACATATTTAAGAAAAAAAGAGTTGTGGGGGGCTGGAGAGATGGCTTAGCAGTTAAGAACACCGACTGCTCTTGCAACTGACCTGGGTTCAATTCCCAGTACCCACATGGAAGCTAAGAACCATCTTTAAGCCAGTTGTGGTGGTGCATGCCTTTATTTATTTATTTATTTATTTATTTATTTATTTATTTATTTATTTTTTGGTCTTTTCAAGACAGGGTCTCCCTGTAGCCCCAGCTGACCTGGAACTCACTCTGTAGACCAGGGTGGCCTTGAACTCACAAAGATCCACCTGCCTCTGCCTCCTGAGTACGCCACCATGCCTTTAATCCTAGCACTCAGGAGGTAGAAGCAGGTAGGTCTCTGTGAGTTCAAAGCCAGCCTGGTCTACAGAGTGAGTTCTAGGCCAGCTGGAGAGAGAGGGCTCAGTGATTAAAGGTACTTGCTCCTTTTGCAGAAGACTCAGGTTCTGTTCCCAGCACCTACATGGTGGCTCATAACCACCTGTAACTCTAGTTCCAAATGATCCAATACCTTTTTCTGGCCTATGCAAGCCCCAGGTATACATGTGGTACACATGCATACATGTAGGCAAACATACAAAATAAAAATAAATCTTTTGAGAAAAAGAAAAAATTTTTCATCTAGAATTACTTAAGTACCCTGTTCTATTTTCTCATCCTGGAGTACATCAGGTAATTGAAAGAAAAAAAAAGCTGAGTTCCAAAGCAACCATACTACCACTGAATTAGCGGTATACTTACAAAGAATGAAATCTTCAGGGGCTCCCAATAGAGAAAATAAGGATTTTATGTGGCCTATCATAGGTATATAGGCTTGCACCAGGTGTGGTGGCACACACCTTTATTTTTTTATTTTATTTTTTTGGTCTTTTCTCCCTGTCTCGAAAAGACCAAAAAAAAAAAAAAAAAGGTTGGTGCATAGATATATAGGCTTGCTTTCTCAATATTGTTTATTAACTAGAAGCATTGCAACAACAGACTGGTATAAAACACTTCGAACTTCAAATCCAGGATAGTCTGTTCTCTGGTGATTGAATAACACAGTTGCTGAGTGGCCATCATATTTTATGTAATGTCACAGTAAAACTATAAACAGGGCCAGGAATTTTCAAAACAGCTTCCTTAGATTTCATTTCAGTTAGAATTCAACTTCGACCACACTTCTCCCAAGTTGAGTGTTGGCCTGGCATAATTAAATTAAACCCTCCCTTAAAACTCCACATGGTTAAGTGAGTGGTCTCTCTGCTGCAACTTTACAACAATTTGAGGGGTTCCCCTGACCCTAACATAACATCTTGGGAGCTCGTCTGGGATCCCCCAAAGACCACCGAAGGGACTAGAGACATCTCGTTAGGCCCGCTGTGTCTTTTGGCAGCTACCCAAGGGAAAACTCACACCATGACCATTGAAATTTCCTGGAAAGCAGATCCTGAGTCCAGACACCATGGCCAAATGAACAAAAGGAGAAGCCCAATAATGGATGCTTAAGAAATTCTAATGGACTTTTAAGTTGGAAATTTAATTCACCCTGTTCCTCTCCTGGTTCCCTGACTAGAAGATGTACCTAGCTACTTTCACCTTCACAGGCACCAGTCAAGGATTTTCTTCTCTCTGTAACTATACTTTTGGGGGTCTTTTAGATAGATCCACTGAGAAGGAGTGCCCCAGTCACCACCCCCTACCCCCCTTTTCAGCATGGAAGAAGTCAGAGCAGTCAGTGCCCTGATTCCCTCTTGGCAATTGGGGTAACCTCCTCAGAGGGTAATGTAATAAAAGGAGCTAAAAATTGGCAGTTTAGGGTAAAGACCCCCCCCCCAAAAAAAAGCCACTTTCTTTCTCAGCTGAGAGCTAAAGACTTCCTGGATCTGCCAGTAAACTTATCCTTCTGGTTCCTCTGACTTGTGGCCCATGCATCCTTAACTCACTTGTCAGATTTATTAACCAGTAGGTAAATTCCATTAAAATAATGGTGCTAAGGACCCAATACAGCCCCCACCACCACCACCACCAGAGATCATTCCATCTTGGAAACTTGGAAACAACCAACCGTGGTTGACTCTTGTGAACTTCCTTCAAGATTTGAAGGCCACATAACGAAAGGGGGAAATGAAATGGAGGATTATAAAAACTAAGGGACAGTGTTCTCAGATACCATCAAGCTATTTTTCCTTAATCAATTCTAGGAATGATTGGTTTGCTTGTTCACGTGTTTCCCCTTGATTGGTAACTTTAACTGTGGTGTTAAACTTTGATTGGCTGGTATACTTGATTGGTGGTAATTTTAATTGTGATACTAAACTCTAATTGGCTGTTGTACTTATGAATTACCCTGTAACCCGTACCTGGGTGCCACACTCCTCCCAGTTGAGTGTTGGCCTAGTGTATTAGTCACTTTTCTGTGCTGTGATAAGCACCATGACCAAGGAACTTAAAAGGAAGAGTTTATTTGAGCTTACAATTGACGGTTCCAGGGAATTAGAGTCCATGTGGCGGGGAGGCATGGTGGCTGGAGCTGGAGCACGAACAGAGGGTCACATCTCGCAAAGAGCACAGGAAGCAGAGGAGCAAAACTGAGAGGCAGAACTCTGAAAGCCTCCCCCAGCAATGCTTCCTCCAACAGGCCACACACCCCAAGACCTCCAAAAAACCGCGCACCAACTGGAGACAAACGTTCTGAATACCTAGAGCCTATGGGGGACACTCATTCATAACCACCACACCCAGCATTCAAATAAATTAAACCCTCCCTTAAAACAAAACACAACAAACAAACAAAAAAAAATTCAACCTCTTGCTCAACACTGGCCAGGACCAGCCTTGTTACTAATGTATTAATCTCAGAGTTTGAGGCTCTCTGGGCCAATGAGATAGAATTTAACTGAGAATTAAAAAAAAAAAAAAGCTCATCAGGCCTTTCAGAGAAACTGACTGCAATTACTTTCCATTTCATATGGGTCTAATTAGTAGGACTGTCTCCAGGTAGGTCTTGTCTTTTGGGCCTTCAGCTTCCACTTCCTGTATATTTTCCCCTTCTGTTTCCCGTGTTCTTTCCAGTTCTCTCAAAAGTATCTAGTGTACAGTTCTATAGGTCACGGAAGGCCAACCCAGTGCTTCTTAACTCATATCAGGTAAACCAGAGCACCAGAGCCCAAAGTATATATCTGTGTATAAGGAGAGCTCTCAGAAACACACCATTCTTACTTTTTTTCACTGCATTTTCCTAGACTTTAAACACTGTTTTCCACCCAGAACTTACTGACCTTATTAGGGAATCAGACACAGATGAGAATATCTTAGTGGGCCAAAAATCAGTTAATATTCAGCAGAAAAAGGCCACCCAAAGAAGTGGCTTCAGCCTAAACAGAAAAGATCCAAAAATGGGGATGAGAGCAGAGCTAGAGATCAGTGCTGAGGCTGATACATTAAACATCAGACAGCCTTCTGTTCCAGAATCTGGACAGAGAATTGACATGTTAGAGGGAATTATATAACATTTCATCATAATTATGACAGAAAGAAATGAGTTATAGGCACTATCCTTTCCTGGCTTGATAACTCTGTGTGCGTGTGTGTGTGTGTGTGTGTGTGTGTGTGTGTGTGTGTGTGTTTAAAAATATCACTATGACCACCGGGCGTGGTGGTGCACCCCTTTAATCCTAGCACTCGGGAGCAGAGCGCGGCGGATCTTTGTGAGTTCAAGGCCAGCCTGGTCTACAGAGTGAGCTCAGGGAGCTGGGCTAAAAAAGAAAAGACCAAAAAAAAAAAATCACTGAGCTGTGCGTTGATATAGGCCTTTAATCCCAGCACGCAGGAGGCAAAGACAAGTAGATCGATGATTGAGGCCAGCCTACTTAGTCTAATAGCAATTTCCAGGTCAGTTATGGCTACAGGGAGACCTTATCTGAGAGACAGAGAGAGAGAGAGAGAGAGAGAGAGAGAGAGAGACGAGAGAGAGAGAGAGAGAGAGATCACTGAAAACACTCATTTATATCATCAAAACTTTGCTTATTTGCTTGTTTCTTTAAGGATCTCTCTATGTAGTGCAGGCTGGTCTTAAATTTGCAGTCTTCTGGCCTCAGCATCCCAAGTGCTAGCATTACAAGCTTGTACTACTGTGCCCAGTTTAAAACTTCTTTATGACATCAAAAGATTTAATGTTTCATTTTTTATGAAAGTATGCCCCTGGAAGCCCTCCCAAGTCTCGAAAAGACCAAAAAAAAAAAAAAAGGTTGGTGCATAGGTATATAGGCTTGCTTTCTCAATATTGTTTATTAACTAGAAGCATTGCAACAACAGACTGGTATAAAACACTTCGAACTTCAAATCCAGGATAGTCTGTTCTCTGGTAATTGAATAACACAGTTGCTGAGTGGCCATCATATTTTATGTAATGTCACAGTAAAACTATAAACAGGGCCAGGAATTTTCAAAACAGCTTCCTTAGATTTCATTTCAGTTAGAATTCAACCTCGACCACACTTCTCCCAAGTTGAGTGTTGGCCTGGCATAATTAAATTAAACCCTCCCTTAAAACTCCACATGGTTAAGTGAGTGGTCTCTCTGCTGCAACTTTACAACAATTTGAGGGGTTCCCCTGACCCTAACATAACATCTTGGGAGCTCGTCTGGGATCCCCCAAAGACCACCGAAGGGACTAGAGACATCTCGTTAGGCCCGCTGTGTCTTTTGGCAGCTACCCAAGGGAAAACTCACACCATGACCATTGAAATTTCCTGGAAAGCAGATCCTGAGTCCAGACACCATGGCCAAATGAACAAAAGGAGAAGCCCAATAATGGATGCTTAAGAAATTCTAATGGACTTTTAAGTTGGAAATTTAATTCACCCTGTTCCTCTCCTGGTTCCCTGACTAGAAGATGTACCTAGCTACTTTCACCTTCACAGGCACCAGTCAAGGATTTTCTTCTCTCTGTAACTATACTTTTGGGGGTCTTTTAGATAGATCCACTGAGAAGGAGTGCCCCAGTCACCACCCCCTACCCCCCTTTTCAGCATGGAAGAAGTCAGAGCAGTCAGTGCCCTGATTCCCTCTTGGCAATTGGGGTAACCTCCTCAGAGGGTAATGTAATAAAAGGAGCTAAAAATTGGCAGTTTAGGGTAAAGACCCCCCCCCCAAAAAAAAGCCACTTTCTTTCTCAGCTGAGAGCTAAAGACTTCCTGGATCTGCCAGTAAACTTATCCTTCTGGTTCCTCTGACTTGTGGCCCATGCATCCTTAACTCACTTGTCAGATTTATTAACCAGTAGGTAAATTCCATTAAAATAATGGTGCTAAGGACCCAATACAGCCCCCACCACCACCACCACCAGAGATCATTCCATCTTGGAAACTTGGAAACAACCAACCGTGGTTGACTTTTGTAGGTGCTGGGAACAGAACCTGAGTCTTCTGCAAAAGGAGCAAGTACCTTTAATCACTGAGCCCTCTCTCTCCAGCTGGCCTAGAACTCACTCTGTAGACCAGGCTGGCTTTGAACTCACAGAGAAATAGGCTCGTTTATCCTGCTTAGAACTCTCTGAAACAACACAAGATGAATCCAAAGAATCCCAGAGGTTGTCAGACTAGCATTAATGTCTACTTAGCTTTATTCATTAGTGAGGTATTTATGGAACTTTTCTTCTGCAATAAGAACTATGCCACTAGAGAAGTTTATATGAATGAGTCATTCTGTGGTATTAGAAGCCATTACCCTTCTAATAAAGTGGTCAGACAAGCAACCCACCACAGAGCCACAGTACAAAGTATCACAGGAATTAGACAAAAAGACACATTTTGTGGATGAGATGGCATTCAAATTCAGCCTTGAAGATTGAGTTGGATTCCATCAGGAAGATTACAACTGGGAGAGCATTGCAGGCAGAAAAGAAAATGTTACAGCAGGACAGAAGTAGGGAGGAATGGGAAGGTGTGGTGTGCCTGTGGGGAATTGGGAATCGGGCAGCTGTAACGAGGAGAGATGCCTAGTCAGAAAGAGAATAATCGATGGTGTCAGTAAAAAGAAGGTCTTGAAGCCATGTTTAGGACTTCACCCACTTGTGCCCCTTTCCCAAAGCCTAGGGAACAAATTGCGGAAGAGGAGGCATGGTAGAATGTAAGGGCTGCGGAGAGATTGGGGTGAATCGTGAGACTACAGCAATATAGACTGGACTCCTAATTGATCCACATGCCTGTGCATACAAGCATCTCCAACTGGACTATGGGAACCTTGGGTTGTTCAAAATTTGGACATGGATACTTGCAAATTGGTTTTACATGAATGTTACTTACATCCATTGCTTATGCTTAATAATTTGGCTCACTTAAAAAAATGCACCAATTACCTAATTATACGGCAAACTGAGTAATGTCAATGTTATTTGAAAACAACTATGTTATTATATTGTAGAGTCCCTTAAAAAATAAACAAATAAAAGAAGAAGAAAAAAGACTTCACAACTGATAGTCACTAAGAAGAATATCTTGAATGCCATGTTTAAGACTTCATGGAGAACCTGTATCATTTTGGGGGGGAGAAGAAGCAGTTGGTTATCTAATGATATGAATGATAGCTCTGCCAAGAGTGTATTGAAGGGAGGCCAAAGAAGAGAGACTGCAGGTTGGGATTCTAATTTTTTCTAGTCTGTGACAATAGTTTACATGAGAAATGCTAAGACCTGTAGCAGGAAGATAGTAAGTATGTGTGAGACAGACATTTTGGAAATGCTCATAAGTATTTGAATAAAGATGGATTATTAATATAAACTGTATTTGAATGATGGAGGTTAGTGTTGCTACTAAACAACAGAACTTTTTGTGTACAGAATTGGTCAGATATCATGAACAATTCAAGAGGAAGAAAATGCTTCTAAGGAAAACATGAGTCTTGTTTGGGCCATGTTGAGAATGATCTACCTCCAAGGACAGATGTTCAGAATATATTTAGGAATGTGACTTTGGAAAATAGATTGAATATTCAGAACGCTCACAGTGGAACACTGGGGATTTGTGAGTTATCAGTAAGTCACAGTAGAAGCTATAGAACTTTATAGCCCCCAATTTAAGACTAGGAAGGAGGATCCAGGTGTGGTCATACACCTGCCATCCCAGCAACTGGGAGAGACGCAAGAAAAACACAAGTTGAGGTCAGTGTGGGTTACATTGTGAGGCCCACTCTCCAAAAAAAAAAAAAAAAAAAAAAAAAAAAGGCAGAGAAGGAGAAAGGAGGAAGATATAAATATAAAGCAATAAATTTAGAAGCATGAAAACAGAATTGTTCCACCTAAAAGCTAGAAGATGGTGAGGAAGCCATTTCTGGCTCTTTGAATACTTTAGGGTGGTTGGTAACAGAAGCCATATTTACATTAAAAACTAATGAGTTGGGCTAGGCTTGGTGGCACACACACAGAAAAACACTTTTAATCCCACACTCGGGGGCGAGGGGCATCTGGATCTCTAGGAGTTTCAGGGCCAGCCGGGTCTACATAGTGAGTTCCAAGACGCTGTTGTGGCTACGGAGAGACCCTGGTCTCAAAAAAAAAAAAAGCCCCCCCCCCCACCCCCAAAAAAAAACCCAATAAATTGGTTAGTTTTCTTTTGGTTTGCTTTTTGAAAAACAAATCTCTTAAAAAACACTAGTGTGAAATTAAGAGCAAAAGTGAGACCAAAACAAAACTCTGTAATGCTTTTCCTTCCTTCCCAGAATCTTTAGCCTGAAGGAAAAACGTGACCATATTTGTAGAACATTTAGGGAATGAGCAAAATAGAGTAAGAAAAAAGGAGAGAGATGTCGCTTGAATGAAAACTTGAAACCGTGATGATAAACTAACTGGGGGGGGGGGGGGGGGAGGGGTCCAATGTGACTGCAAAAAACCAGGAGAATACGCTCAGAACATTTCATTTCAGGAAGAAGGAAAGACTTTTTGGAAGCAAAAGGAGACAAATGAGATTACATTAAACTGAAAAGGTTCGTGCAACGCAATAGACTCCAATCTACAAAGTGGAAGAAATAAAAAACCAGGCTTTCAGGCTGTTATAATATTTGTAAACTATATATCTGATAATGAGCAACCAAAAAATTCAAGAGCAAAAAAAAAAAAAAAAATTTTTTTTTTGGTCTGTTTTCAAGCAGGGTCTCTCCCGGTAGCCCCAGCTGTCCTGGAACTCATCTATAGATATAGACCAGGCTGTGGCTTGAACAACTCAACAAAGACCCACTTGCCTTGGCCTCCCAAGTGGCTAGGATTAAAAGGTGTGTGCCACCACCAACAGCACAGCTAAGATACAAAAATTTGTATAAAGCCCTGATTAGAAATTCACAGAGGCCCGGCGTGTGCCAGCCCTCCCTTAATCTAGCACTTGGAGGCAGAGGCCAGGCAGATCTTTGTGAGTTACGGGCCAGCCTGGTCTACAGAGTTAGTCCGGACAGCTGGGCTACGGGGAGACCCTGTCGCAAAAAGATCAAAAGACCAAAAAAAAAAAAAAGGAATGCACAGTTTGGGGCTAGAGAGATGGCCTATCAGGAAGGAGCACCAACTGTTCGTGTATGAGGACCCGCCGGTTTCGACCCCAGCACCCCACATGTTGGCTGATAACCGTTTGTAACTCCAATTACAAAAACAGGATAACTTCCAGTTTCCAGTAATCAGAACTCTGTGACTCCCTCGTTTCTTTTACCTCCAACTGCATTGCATTACACGGTTGCACAAACCTACAGCATGTTATTGCTACAATACCTCATACACTTAATTATTAATTTAATTTAATTAATTAATTAATTAATTAAAAATTTTTTTTTTAAAAATGATAATTTGCACAGTATGAACTGCCACTATAGATTTCTCAAGAAAACATTCAAGTGTTCCATCAGTTAATATTAGAAAATACCAATTTTTTTGTCAACAATCACTTTAGGAGAAACGCATTCAAAATCTACTTTTAATTAAAGAATCATGTTGCCCCCAAAACAAGCCTAAACAAGCCTTAAAAAGGTGAGTGCACAGAGCTTAGATAAGGACTGTTTTGTTACCCAGTACCCAGCCTGAAGCACATGGTAGGGACCGTCACTGTTCACCAGCAATTGTTTGGATAATCTAGAACCTCTATCGCTCTGCCCTATCTCTGGGTTGTTAGAATAATTGTTTTCACATTGGTTTGTTTAGATAATTTAAATCATTCCCATATTGTGTTGGCTGTGGGGGCGGAGTCACCCTGATAGCTGGTACTAAAGGTGGGACTGTTGCCACTGTGAGTGACAAACTTGAGTTCACAGGAGCTAGATTTGAGGATCTCAGGAAACGCGACAACTGAAAGCACAAAGTACCACATCACTCCCCTTCCCTCCGCCCCCCCACCCCCGCGTCCCCCTGCCAACTGGAATTGCTGAGGCAGTATCCAACTGGATTTTTGGGTATAACCTTCACCCAACCCGGTCCGCGTGCGTGCGGTTTCCCTGGGGGTGCCCCCGGCTCCCGCTCTTCAAGGCGCCCTATGCAATGTATTCCCAGAAGCCGTCCTATAAGAACCCAGTCAGGAACTTCCACGGAGAGAGAAGAAAAACTCAAGAACGACACTAACCTAGAGCGCGAGCATTCCCACTTCTCCCTTTCCGCAGCCCTCCCGTCGTCCTTCCAAAAGCGCCACGCCCGAACCTCTTCTCCATGCCGCACTGCCGGCAGTGCGGTCTGCGTTTTCTTTGCTGTTCTTTTCGTTCTGGCGTTGCGCCTCACTCCCCCTCCCCCCCCCGCGCCTCCCTTCTCTGCTTTACGGCCCTTTAGGCTCTTCCCCCCTGTCCCTCTCGCCTCGCAAATCAAGGCCATTTCCCCCTTCCCTCCATTCCCCGCTTCTTCTTCTTCCCCTCCACCCNCCCTGTCTCAAAAAGATCAAAAGACCAAAAAAAAAAAAAAAGAAAATGCACAGTTGGGGCTAGAGAGATGGCCTAGCAGTAAGGAGCACCAACTGGTCTTGTAGAGGACCCGGGTTCGATCCCCAGTACCCACATGGTGGCTGAGAACCGTTTGTAACTCCAATTACAGGAGAACTCCAGTTCCAGGGGAATCTGACGCCCTCTTCTGACCTCCACGGCATTGCATGACACGGGTGCACAAACCTACATGTATTGCAGACAATACCTTCATACACATTAATTAATTAATTATTTAATTAATTAATTAATTAATTAAAAAGTTTTTTAAAAAGAAAATGCACAGTAGACTGCACTAGATATTTCTCAAAAGAAAACATGCAAATGGCCAGCAGGTATATGAAAAATTGTTCAACAATCACTGTCAGAGAAACGCAGTCAAAATCACAGTGAATTATCATTTTGCCCCCAAAACAAGCCTAAACAAGCCTTAAAAAGGTGAGTGCACAGAGCTTAGATCAAGGACTTCCCAGGACCAGCTGAAGCACAGGTAGGAGCCGGGCACTTCAGCCAGGCAGATTGTTGGATAATTCTATCTCTGGGTTGTTAGATAATTGTTTCATTGGTTTGTTAGATAATTAAATCATTGCCTTGTGTGGCTGTGGGGGGCAGAGTCACCCTGCTAGCTGGTATAAAAGGTGGGCCTGTTGCCACTGTGACACTTGAGTGCACAGAGCTTAGATTGAGGATTCTCAGGACCACCTGAAGCACAAAGTACCATCACTCCCCCCCCCACCCCCTGCCAACTGGAATTGCTGAGGCAGTGTCCAAGTGGATTTTTTGGAGAACCTTCAGAACAGAAAGGTAAGAGTGAGTGAGATTTCCCTGGGGGTGACCCAGGATACAGATCTTAAAGGAACAATTGCAGATGTATTCAAAGAAATCAAAGAATATAAAGAACAAGTCAGAAAATTAAGGAGAGAGAATGAAAAACTCAAGAAGGACCTACCTAGAGCGAGAGAATGACAAACTTCAGAAAGAACTAAAGGGAGAGAATGACAAACNGCAGAGAGAGAGAGAGAGAGACTGGAGACTGCAAGGCTTGTTAAACTCATTAAGTCCGCCCCCAAAATATCTGACATCCTGGGAATCACCAAAGCTTAACCAAGATGAGATCAACAGCTTAAACAGACCCATAATATATGAAGAAATTGAAGATGTAATAAGAAATCTCCCAACTAAAAAAAGCCCAGGCCCAGATGGTTTCACGGCAGAATTCTATAAAACATTACAAAAAGACTTACAACCATTATTACTCAAATTGTTCAGAAGGATACAAGCAGAGGGAATTCTCCCAAATTCCTTCTATGAAGCCAGCATCATTCTAATACCAAAACCAGGCAAATATACAACCAAAAAGGAGAACTATAGACCCATCTCTTTAGTGAACACAGATGCAAAAATTCTCAACAGAATCCTTGCAAACCGCATACAGAGCCACATCAAAAAGATAATCCAGCATGACCAAGTTGGATTCATACCAGAGATGCAGGGATGATTCAACATACAAAAATCAATAAATATCATAAAACACATAAATGGGCTGAAAAACAAAAACCACATGATCATCTCAATTGACGAAGAAAAAGCCTTTGACAAAATCCAGCATGCCTTCAAAATCCAGCATCTCTTCATGCTTAAAGTCCTAGAAGGAATTGGATTGGAGCGATCATTCCTCAATGTAATCAAAGCCATATACAGGAAACTCACAGCCAACATCATCCTAAATGGAGAAAAGTTAGGAGCATTCCACTTAAAGGTTGGAACTTGGCAAGGCTGCTCCCTGTCACCACTCCTCTTCAATAAAGTGCTTGAAACACTTGCTAGGGCAATAAGGCAAGAAAAGGAGATTAAAGGAGTACTAATTGGAAAAGAGGAAGTCAAGCTATCCCTTTTTTGCTGTTGATATGATTGCTTACCTAAGGGATGCTAAAAACTCCACCAGAAAACTCCTAGAAATGATTGAGTTTCAGTAAAGTGGCAAGATACAAAATTAACCTAGAGAAATCAGTAGCCTTCTTTACACCAACAAGCAACTGAAGAAGGAATACAAGGAGACCTTCCCACTCACAGTAGCCTCCAAAACAATAAAATACCTAGGAACAAACCTAACCAAAGACACCAAAGATCTCCTCAAAAAAAAAAAATTTAAGCCCTTGAAGAAGGAAATTGAAGAAGACATCAGAAGATGGAAAGACCTTCCATGCTCATGGATTGGGAAAATTAGTATAGTAAAAATGACCATTCTACCCAAATTAATATACAGATTCAACGCAATCCCATTTAAAATCCCCAAGAGTTTCTTCACAGGCTTGGGGGGAAAAAAAAGTCCTTAATTTCATATGGGCAAAAGACCCTGAATAGCCAAAGTAACCCTGAGCAAAAAGAGCAATACAGGGGGGACCTCTATACCAGATTTCAAACTATACTACAGAGCTATAGTCATAAAAACAGCTTGGGCCGGGCGTGGTGGTGCACGCCTTTAATCCTAGCACTTGGGAGGCAGAGGCAGGCGGATCTTTGTGAGTTCAAGGTTAGCCTGGTCTACAGAGTGAGTGCCAGGCCAGCTGGGGCTACAGGGAGACCCTGTCTCGAAACCACCAAAAAAAATAACCAAAACCCTTGTTACTATTTTTATTTTATGTGTATGAGTGTATTGCCTTCACGTATGTGGGTGCATCCATGTCATGCAGTACCCAGACAGATTACAAGAGGACATTGGATCCCCTGAAATTGGAGTTACAGATGGTTGTTAGCCACCATATGGATGCCAGGAATTGAACTTGGGTTCTCTGCAAGAGTAGCCAGTGCTCTTAACTGCTGAGCCATCTCTCTAGCACCCCCTTCCCCACTTAACCTTTTTTTTTTTTNGAAACCTACTTCTCACCCTGTAGCAAAATCAACTCCAGATGGATCAAAGACCTCAAATCGAGGTAAACCACAAAAATATGAAGATGATAGAAAAAAAGTTGGCAGCAGACGAGAGACATACGGGTCCGGAAAAGACTTTCCTAAAATCAAAACAGCGCACAAGAATCCGATCGCCACGTGACACAAGTCCTATTAAACTCAGGAAAGCGTCTGTTACTTCAAAGAAACAGTTCAATGGAGAAGAGAATCACCACAGATGGAGGAAACCATTCACAAGCTGATACATCGACAAAGCATTGATTTCCAGAATATATATAAACTACGCAAAAAGCAAAGAAAAAGAAACAATGAATCACTCAAAAGATTGAGCAAAGAGCGGAACAGAGACTTAACAAATGAATAAATAAAAAAAAAAAAAAAAAAAATCTTAAAAAGTGTTCAGTGTCGCTAAATAATAGATAAATGCAAATTAAACCACTTTAATATTCATCTCACTCCAATAAGACAATAAGACTGGCTAGGATCAAGAAAAACAAACGATAACCAAGTGCTGGAGAGTTGTGGGAAAAGGAGAACAACTCATCCACAGCGGTGTGAATCTAAACATCATACGCCACTATGGAAGGCAGTGGCGGAAGCCCTATATTAATCAAAATGAACTTGCCACCTAACCCACTCATCACCCCCAGTCATACCGATCCTGGATATATACCCACAGACTCATCCTACAGCAAAGAAACATGCACATCCAGGTTTGATTGCAGCCTCGTCCATGGTAGGAAGAGGTGGAACCAACCCAAGTTCCCCTCAACTGATGAGTGGATAGAGAAAATGTGGTACATCTACACAATGGAGTTCTATGCAGCAGTAAAGAAAGATGACATTGGGGCTGGAGAGATGGCCTAGTGGTTAAGAGCACCGACTGCTCTTGCAGAGGACCTGGCTTCGATCCCCAGCACCCACATGGTGGCTAAGAACCGTCCTTAACTCCAGTTCCAGGGGAATCCAACACCCTCTTCTGACCTCCGCAGCATTGCATGACATGGGTGCACAAACCTACATGCAGACAGTACATTCATACACATAGAAGAATAAATAAATTAAAAAAAAAAAAAAGAAAGATGACATCATAAACTTTGCAGGTAAATCAATGGAACTAGAAGATACTACATTAAGTGAATAACACAGTCCCAGAAAAACAAACAAGGAAGAGTATCCCTCATCTGTGGATGTTAGCACCAATTACCTAGTTGTAAGTATTTTTTGTACAGGGCTGCTTGAGCTTTTGTCCAAGAATTTGAGAGTGATGCATATTGGAAGGAATAACAACAACAACAACAACAGAAAAGACTTCGTCAAAGAACTGACTGAAAAGGTAAACATCTTCTCGAAACAGTAAACTTATGCATCGAGAATTTTGAGAGATGATGAAAAACATGTTTGGCAGAATGCATGAGCTCTGGTGGGGTGGCGGGGTAGGGAGGGGATAATGGGTCTAGATTTGATTTGCAATGTAATCTTATATAAAATGCACAGAGTTGGGGACTGGAGAGATGGCCTAGTGGTTAAGAGTGCCAACTGCTCTTGCAGAGGACCTGGGTTCAATCCCCAGCACCCATATGATGGCCGAGAACCGTCTTTAACTCCAGTTCCAGAGGAATCTGACACCCTCTTCTGACCTCTGCAGCATTGCACAACACGGGTGCACAAACCTACATGCAGACAGCACATTCATACACATAAAAAAATAAATAAAAATAATTAAAAAAATAAAATGCACAGAGCTTCAATAAAACATTGGTGAAGGAAAAAAGCCTAAAGGTAACAAGTGCTAGTGAGAATGTACTTTTATACACTCTTCATGCAACGATGACTTGCTCCAGCCACTATAGAAAACAGTGTTTAGGTTCCTCAAGAACTTAAAATGGAGCTACCCGTATGATCCAGCACTCTCACTACAAGCTGTATGTCCTAATGATGAACTGAAATCAAAGTAGAATTTTGAGGCAACACCCACACTCCGTTGTTCACTGCAGCAACATTCATATCACCCAAGAAATGAGAGCAAGCTGAGAGTCCTTCAGCTGAAGAGTAGATAAAGAAAGTGCTATACACATGCCCCTGGGGTACTCTTCAGCCATTGGAGAATGAAATGCCATTCTTTGACATTGTGATAATGTGGATGAAATTGGAAAATGTTAAGTGAAATAACCCAAGCTCAGAAAGACATGTTGTATGACAATCCCACTCACTGATGAAATCTATAAAGTTTATCTCATAGAGGTTAAGAACAGAATGGTAGTTACCAGAAGCCAGGGAAAGTAGGATGGGGAAAGGTGATCAGTGAGTGTTAGTCCCAGTTAGATGGGACCAGGTGGTTATGGTATGTGCTGTGGTACAGTAATGTGACAACAGAGGTGGTGTTTTAAATTTCAGAAAGCTAAGGGATTTTGGAAGTTTTTAACTATGAAGAAGTTATAAATGTTTAAGACAGTATATATGTCTAAACTGATTTAAACATTACCAGTGTGCTGTTTGCCACATCTGCAAAATGAAGACCATCCTCAGCAATCAGACTGTCGAAATCACCCTAAAAGGATGTACAGTTATTGTGAAAGGTTCCATAGGAACCCTCTTGAGAGACTTAAATCACATCAGTGTAGAACTCAGTCTTGGAAAGAAAAAGAAGCTGTTGACAAACAGTGGAGGAACAAAGAACTGGCTACTGTACGAACTGTCTGAAACCATATCTAGAACATGATCAAGAATGTTACACTGGGCCTCCATTACAAGGTGAGGTCTAAGTGTGCTCACTTCACCACTAACATCATTATTCAGGAGAATGGGTTTCTATTTGAAAGATGAAGTTTCTTGGGTGAAAAATACACCACGGGATTCAGATGAGGACAGGTATTGCTTGTACTTTTTCTCAAACCCGGAAGGATCAAAATAATTATTGAAGGAAACAACAACAGTTAAAACAACAGTTAAAAACAAACATATCAAACATTACCCAGTGTACACATGTATCAAACATTACCCAGTGTACACATGTATCAAGCATTACCCACTGTACACATGTATCAAACCTTACCTACTGTACACATGTATCAAACATTACCCACTGTACACATGTATCAAAGTAGCATATTACCCACAGCTTTATGTTTTTACTCTTATATTTACAGTATTTTTATTCTTTGAAAATTTCATGCATGTTTATAATGTATTTGAATCATATATACACCCAGTTTCTTCCTGGGTACCCCCAATACATCCCCTTCCCAGCTTCATCTTCATGTCCTCCATTTTTTTTCCTCCCTCCCCTTTTCTCCCCCCCCACACCTTCCACAAAAATCCACTTACTGCTTCCCTATGCACACAGGTGTGAGTCTGTTAACTGGAGCATAAGCAATCTACCAGGTGTCAATAACCCCCAAAGAAATATTACTCTCATTGCAGGGTATGGTGGCACACACCTTTAATCAGCACTCAGGAGGCAAAGGCAGGTAGATCTCTGAGTTCAAGGCCAGCCTGGTCTACATAGTGAGTTCCAGGACAGCAGGGGCTACAGGGTCAAAAAGACCAGAAGAGAAAAGAGAAGAGAAGAGGAGGGGAGAGGACCAGAAGAGAAAAGAGAAGAGGAGAGGAGAGGAGAGGAGAAAGAGAAAAAGAAAAGAAAAAAAAAAAGAAAAGAAAGCTCTCCTTCCTCTAGCACCCATCAGCTGCCAATAGCTCCTCAGGTATGGGTGGGCTCACATGTCCCCATCCATGCTGTAATTTGGACTTGCTTGATACTGTGACAGTCTTGTTCAGGTTACTATGGCTAATAAGAGGACTATTCAAATTTTTCCATAAAATAGAAAAGGAAGGAAAGTTTCCAAACTTTTTATGAAGCCAATATTGCCTTGTTACCAAAACCAAATAATGACACAACCAAGACTGATCTCCCTGGTGAGGTTAGATATAAAAATCCTCAATAAAATAAAAACTGAATTCAAGATCACTCATCATGATCAAGTTTGCTTTATTCCAGCCATGTAGGGATGGTTCAACATATGCAAACTAATGTAATTGGTCACTTAAATATAGATTCAGTGACAGAAATCACATGATCAATAAGCAGAAAATACCTTTTACAAAATCCAACATCCCTTCCTGATAAAAGTCACAGAAAGTCTAAGGATGAAGGGAGCATATCTCAACATAATAAAAGACTATACATAACAGTCCTATAGCCACCATTGTGCTAAGTGAAGAAAAACTAAGATCAGGTAAAAGGTAAGGATACAGTCCACTTTTATTCAATATGGTGCTTCAAGTCTTAGCTAGAGCAGTCAAACAAGAGCAGGGAATGCAATGGATATAAACAGAAAAGGAAGTCAAAGTGTCCATATTTGAGGATTATATGATTCTACACATAAGAGACCCTAAAGACCACACACACACACACACACACACACACACACACACACACACACACACACACACACTGAGAGCTGATAAACACTTTTAGTGAAGTAGATATGAAATTAACTCCCAAAGCCAGTAGCTAGTCTTCTTATATGCCAATGACAAATTGAAAAGTCAGGGAAACAACCTCATTCAAAGTAGTTACAAACATAAAATACCTAAAAATAAACCTAATAAAGGAAATGAGGGCTGGAGAGATGGCCTAGCGGTTAAGAGCGCCGACCGCTCTTACAGAGGACCCGGGTTCAATCCCCAGCACCCACATGGCAGCCGAGAACCGTCTGAAACTCCAATTCCAGGAGAACTCCAGTTCCAGGGGAATCTGACACCCTCTTCTGACCTCCGAGGCATTGCACGACACGGGTGCACACACCTGCATGCAGACAGTACATTCGTACACATACAGAAATAAATAAAATTTTTAAAAAAGTTTTCAAAAAAAAAAAAAAAGGAAATGCTTTTACTTTAAGACACTGAAGAAAAAAATTGAGGAAAACACTAGAAGATGCAAAGACCTCCATGCTCATGGATCAGAAGAATTGATCTTATGAAAAAACACAGTTGGCCGGGCATGGTGGCGCACACCTTTAATCCTAGCACTTGGGAGGCAGAGGCAGGCGGATCTTTTTGAGTTCAAGGCCAGCCTGGTCTACAGAGTGAGTTCCAGGATAGCTGGGGCTACAAGGGAGACCCCATCTCGAAAAGACCAAAAAAAAAAGAAAAAGAAAAAACACAGTGGACAGATTCAATACAATATCAGTCGAAATTCTAGGGCCATTCACAGACATTAAAAACAAAAAAATGCCAGGCATGGTGGTGCACACCTTTATTTTTTTATTTTATTTATTTTTGTATGTGTATGAATGTACTGTCTGCATGTAGTTTTGTGCACCCATGTCATGCAATGCTGCGGAGGTCAGAAGAGGGTGTCAGATCCCCCTGGAACTGGAGTTAAAGACAGTTCTCAGCCACCATGTGGGTGCTGGGGACTGAACCCTGGTCCTCTGCAAGAGCAGTCGGCGTTCTTAACTGCTGGGCCATCTCTCCAGCCCCAGTGCACACCTTTAATCCCAGCACTCGGAGGCAGGCGGATCTCTGTGAGCTCAAGGCCAGCCTGGTCTACAGAGCGAGCTCCAGGCCAGCTGGGACTAAAGGGATACCCTGTCTCAAAAAGACCAAAAAGAAAAAAAAAACCCTCAAAATTTGTGTGGAGGCACAAAAGACTCAACAATAGCCAAAGCAATACTGAACAAAAGAATACAGCAGAAGGTATTATCATACTTTCAGAACCATAGTAATAAAAACAGTATGGTGCTAGCACAGAAACACACACACAGACCAGCTGATTAGAGGACCCAGATATAAGTCGACGCAACCACAGCTACCTGGTTTTTGACAAAAATGCCAAAAATGTATATTAGAGTAAAGAGACTCTTCAACAAATGCTGCTGTGAAACCTGAACTTCAGAAATGCAGAAAAATGAACTTGTATCCTTATCATACCCTGCAAAAAACTTGGCTCCAAATGGATTGAGGATTTCAGTGTAAGACCTAATACCCTGAAACTGCTAGAGAAAGAAAAAGTAGAGAATATGCTTCAATTTACATGTTTTATATACCAGTGAAAAATAAATTTCTGAAAAGGGGGCAGATGATAAAGTCTTAGTATCTGGCTGTCAGAGAGGCAAAGTGAGGCTCCTTTCTGCCCAGGGATGAAAGTTGGCATAGCTAATCAAAGCAGGCCTTCTGAACTTCTAGGAAATCATTTTTAAGTTTTCATATTGTCTTTCTGCTAGGGGGTCAGGAACTACAAAATATACCCAGAGCCTGACCAAGTGACACCTTTGGCTTCTTACAATTGACAGAAAGTGAGGCAGACAGAGGCAAGGGAGACCCTAGCAAAAGCACTGATTCCCCCATGTCCTAAACAAGGATTGCCTGATATCATCTGAATGTCTCAAAGGAACTAATCTTACTGAAAATATTCATGGCATCCTCACAATTACTATTTTCTAAACACGAAGACCACGAGTAGCAAAGGAAGAACTCTGATTTAAATCAACTTCCCTCTTTCACCTTTAGTTCATGGTGGGCCATGGTAGGGAATCTATTGGTACTGTCACCATTTCAGCCTTTTGAGCTGGCTGTTTTGTGAATTTTAAAATGATTTCATGTTTGTTGGTATAAGTGACAGTTGTTAAGCATGAGGAGCCTTTTATATTGATTGGCTAATGGTGAGGGAAAATGACTTAGCTACTGTCACAGAGCACAGGGACTGCTATTCTCATGAGGGAGTCTTTCAACAAGCTTGCTGTAAAGTATAATTTGAACTTATTTTCAGAGGATTTTATGTGGATATTGTTTTACTTTTGCTTCTTTTCACTGACACTGAAGTGAGTGCTTTCTCGCTTCTGCTCGTGGTCTGGTCATTTGTCTAACCCTCTATTATCAATCTCTCAAAAACTCATTTAAGGTAACAATAACTGCCAAAACAAATCAACCCTAAAATTTCAGTGTTTTTTTTTTTTACACTAGAAATTTATTTTTCATTCACATAAAGTCCAGAGGGACCACATGATTGGACAAAGTCTGGTCTACACAGTTTCTCAGGGATCTAGTGTAGTAGAGGCCCTGACATCTTTAACACACTGATTCAGAAGTACCTGCTTGATGTCATCAGCTGGAAGGATGGAGAAGACAGCACAGAGGAGCAAAAGTTATTTTTTTTCTGGGCCAAGACTGAAGTAATGAATACCATTGTATATATTGCATAAAACAACTGTTCAACTTCAAACAGTTAAGTGGCTGTAAGGGATTTTCCCTGAAAGACTCTATATCGAGTGGAAGTAGCTCCCTGTAACTCAGAGTTGTCTGTGGGCAAGTATCATATTTCTCCAGTAATCCCTATGAAGGGGATGCTGATGCCTGCAATCAAGAATGAAAGAGAATCTGCCCTCTGCTATTCTGGATACCACTTTCTCAAACTTTTGTCAAAGCATGTATATCCAGGAAAGGAAAAAAAGACAGTGTTGAGGGAGAATACTATACTCTGACCTGTGATTACTTCTTTCCTAAAATATCTGAGGTTGGGGCTGGCATACATGATAAATTTGTATTCTTCTTGTTAGTTTAATTTTACCTTGTTTCTTAGAGACCAGTTATCTCTTATCTTTATCTCTCTTCTCTACCTGAAGTTATACAATCAAGTTTTCACATATCAACAGTGAGTAGCATCTAAATTCCAGTAATCTTTCTTTGATCTGTCCATTTCTCTTTTGTCTGCAAAAGTAGTAGCTATAGTCTAAAAGGGTAAGGATTTGGGGTAAGGATAGGGTATCACATTGTACCCCACTACACATGTTAAAAATTAAAGCTTTATTTGTGCATACAGTTATCTTCTGTATGTTTACAGTCATTGTGGTTAGTGACTGTAATGGTTATTCATGTGACCTTGATTGGGTTTAGAAGTGCCTAGATGATTAGTAAAGCATATTTTAGGTATGTTTATGAGGATATTTCCAGAGATAACTAAGGGGAGAAGACTCTACCCTGAATGTGAGCAGCACAATCCTGTAGACTAGAGGTCCCAGGTAGAATAAAGGGGACAAAAAGGAGAGAGCTTACAAGTCTCAGTGTCCCCAAACCCCATTACATGAGCTGCTCTGCTCCACCAAAGCCTTCATGCCAGGATGGAATGAAACCAGGAGCACAATGCATTCTTCTTCCCTTAGTTATTTCTGTTAGGGATTTTCTTACAGCAGTGGAAAGTCTGGCTCAGAAAGTATTAAAGTATTAAAGTCATTCCTTTAATATTACACTAGGCTAGTTACTTTATAATGTAAAAAAAAAAAGTAAGGAACATTTTACTTAATATGCCCCACTTAATTCTTACTACAGTTCTGAGAGATGGGTATTACTATCCTTGTTTTATAGAGAAGTTAAGTAGCTTGTCCTTGGTTAGAAAGCTTGTTAAGTGGTATAGCAGAACTAGGATTTGAAACACAGATCTGCTTGACTTTGTTAGAGATGAAAAGGCAGCATTGTGAACGCAAACAGGGAAGTTTGCAGGGTAACTTTGAATCATAGGTGATCTCATTTTATAAACTACGTCGAAAAACTTCTGTACTCACCATTCCCTCAGCCCACAGCTTTCACACCTACTTCTGAACCCGTGTTAAAGCCTATTTGATTGTCATAATTTTCAATTAAAGAGAAAGTATGACTGTGTCCAGTCATGCCTAAAATCACACCACAGTTACTAGAGGTCACTGTGCTTGATTTCTTAGCTTAGTGTTCCCCAAAATGTTAATTGTCAACATTAATGTTAGTGAGTTTAATTTTATTAAGAATTCAGTGTTCTTGGGAGCAGAGGCAGTTTTATTTAAGTTTACAAGTTACAGTCCATCACTGAGGGAAGTCCAGGCAAGAACTCAGGCAGGAACTTTGAAGGCAAGCTTGCTTGCTATTTTACCCAGCATTACCTTTGACCAAGGAACTCACAGGAAGTACAGCAGGAATCTAGGAGAAACACTACTTGCTGGCTGACTCATACTCAGGATGCTTTCTTACACAGTTCAAGACCACCTGTCTAGGGCACTCCCACATCATTTTAACAGTCAAGACAGCTCCCACAGACGTGTCTACAGGCCAGTCTGATCTAGGCAATTCCCCAGTTGAGGCTATCCCCTCAGCTGACTCTAGCTCTATCAAGTTGACAGTTAAACATAACCAGGACAGGGTTTGAACAGTGTATTAGAGGAAACATAAAGGCAATGAAGAATTTTTAGCAAGATTTGGAGAGGTTTTTTTTTTGCTATGTATTACTGGAATGGGCCAGAGGATAGACAGTGAAGAATGGAGTGGAGACAAGGAGTCTACAGTTATCCAGGTAGGACAGTATAAAGGAGAAAAGCTACTGCTAAGTATTGTGCCTAACTGGCTATATTTGAAAAAAATAAAGAAATCTTAAAGATATTTGGTTTTGCTAGGGGTAATGCCATACGCCTTTAATCCCAGCATTTGGAAGGCAGAGGCAGGTGGATCCCCAGGCCCACATAGTGAGTTTGAGGCCAGCTGGGACTACAGTGAGACCCTGTCTCCAAAAAGATTTTTAGTTTTGAGGAAAAGCTCCAACTTCAAAAGATGACTTTCATTTGACTGTGATGGAGGTATAAAGAGCCAGAAAGCAGGCAGATAAGCTAAATTAAATTTCAGTGTTTGAGATGTCTCTGTGGGAGTTGTTCACATTCAGGTGAAAGTTAAGGCCAGGAGATGAGAGCTACCTAGGAGGAAGATAAAGCAGAGATGTTACATCACTGCAAGAAATGGGAGAAGTACCTAGGTGCCATCATGGATATCAAGACATAGTTTCAAGAAGGGAAATAGGGGGGCTGGAGAGATGGCCTAGCAGTTGAGAGCGCCAACTGCTCTTTCAGAGGACCCAGGTTCGATCCTTAGCACCCACATGGCGGCTGAGAACCATCTGTAACTCCAATTCCAGGAGAACTCCAGTTCCAGAGGAATCCAACACCCTCTTCTGACCTCCGAGGCATTGCACGACACGGGTGCACAGACCTGCATACAGACAGTACATTCATACACATAAAAAATAAATTAAGGGGCTGGAGAGATGGCCTAGCGGTTAAGAGCGCCGACTTCTCTTGCAGAGGACCCAGGTTCGATCTCCAGCACCTACATGGCGGCTGAGAACCATTTGTAACTCCAATTCCAGGAGAACTCCAGTTCCAGGAGAATCCAACACCCTCTTCTGACCTCTTCGGCATTGCACTACATGGGTGCACAAACCTACATGCAGACAGTACACTCATACACATAAATAAAATTAAAGGTGTTGGCAAGGCATGTGAAGGAGAGGCTCCCTTTCATAAGGAGACTAAAGTGATTAAGGAGAGGCCTCGAGATTTACAAGTAAACAATGGGGAAAGTGAGATTAAAGTGATTAAGGAGAGGCCTCGAGATTTACAAGTAAACAACAGAATCAATACCTTCAGGTCAAGATCACACCTAGCTAATCCAACTTTTGAAAGGAAAATACTGAAAGCGTTTTCTACTCCAACAAGTCCAGGGCAGATCCACACTGGAGAAGTGCAAGCATCTTGGTAGAAATGAATAAAATCACTGGGGCAAAGTCAGTTCTGTGTCTTAAACTAAAAAATCCATTTCACTGTCAGACAAAACTTCCGTGACCTGGATTCTCACTCATGACCTAAAGCATAGGAAATAGATCAGTCTTATACTTGGGAGTTGTCCTCAGAACTATGCAGCCATGAGTCACCTAAAGGAATAATTCTTTTTTTTTTAAGGAATAATTCTTATATCAGGAAAGCTACAATAATTTCTTACTAACTGGGAGTTAGAGCTTTAAGGTCTTGAGAACAGGACACTTCATAATATAATATAAATGCTTCCAATATCACCTGACTTCCAGTGCTCCATTACAACAAACCTCCTACAAAGTAGAGCTTTTACATTTTGTTCAGTGAAAGTTCAGTAGCAATTTCTAGATGAGGTAAGTGTGAAAGGACCCTGGGTCAAGCCTTCCAATGACCATGATGATTCCACAAAGATTACACTTTTCCAGGCATGTGGAATCCAGCTAAATAGTTTCCTTTCCACATGATTAACCTTGGCTGGCTAAACAAGGTGACCTAGTATCCACTGATGTTTAGAAATTCTGTGAAGACAAAATTTAGAATTTCCTTTCAAAATCTTACTGAAATGAAGTCTCTTTAAGAAGGTTTTTGGGGGCTGGAGGGATGGCCTAGAGGTTAAGAGCGACGACCACTCTTGCAGAGGACCCGGGTTCGATCCCCAGCACCCACATGGCGGCTGAGAACCGTCTGTGACTCCGGTTCCAGGAGAACTCCAGTTCCAGGGGAATCCGAGACCGTCTTCTGACCTCCGCGGCATCGCACGACACGGGTGCGCAGACCTGCATGCAGACAATACATTCATACACATAAAAATAAATAAATAAATAAAACTTTAAAAAAAAAACAAACAAAAGGGTTTTTGTAAGCGGGCGGGCGTTCAGGGGCCACGGCCCTCTTTTAACCTAGCACTCGGGGAGGCAGAGGCAGGCGGGATCTTTGTGGAGTTCAAGGCCCACCCCTGGTCTAAGAGCGAGTCAGGTAGTTCCAGGACAGCTGGGGCTTCAGGGAGACCTGTCTCGGAAAGACAAAAAAAAAAAAAAAAAAAAAAAAAGAAGGTTTTTGTGGGGCTGGAGAGATAGCCTAGCAGTTAAGAGCACCGACTGCTTTTTCAGAGGACCTGTGTTCGATCCCCAGCACCCACATGGCGGCTAAGAACCGTCTGTAACTCCAATTCCAGGAGAACTCCAGTTCCAGGGGAAACCGAGATCCTCTTCTGACCTCCGAGGCATTGCACAACATGGGTGCACAAACCTACATGCAGACAGTACATTCATACACATACAAAAATAAATAAAATTTTTAAAAATTTTAAAAGAAATTAAAAAAAAAGGGTTTTGTGAAACATGGAAGCTGTCCTACCTCATCTTCTCCAGGTTCAAAAGAAGAGAGAGGGAAGAGGTGGGAAGGAAAAGATGGGGAGAGGAAGGAGGAAGATGTCCTAGTATCCTTTCTCCCCCTTGTTTTGTTGTTTGTTTGCTTGTTTGCTTGCTTACTTGCTTGTTTGTTTGATGGTTGGTTTGTTACAGAGTCTCACTAGGTATCCTAGGGCACAGGTCCTACCCAACCTGTGATCCTCCTTATACACCCAGATGCTGGGATTACAGGTATATGCTACCATGTCCAGCTAGTAGCGTTTCTTTAGTTAAAAAAAGAAGTCCAGACTTTTTGTTGTTTTGTTTGTTTTTATTTACTGGAGGGCATAGTTATATCACAGTGCGTGTGGAGGTGAGAAGAAAACTTGCAGAAATTGGTTCTCTTCTATCATGTGGGTTCTGGGGGATCAAACTCAGGTTGTGAGGCTTGGTGGCAGGTCCTTTCACCCGTGAACTAATGTCCAGGGTTTTTTGTCCTAAAATGTGAGCATTTTTATATACAGTAGGGTGTGTTTATTATGAAGAATATAAATGCTCTAGATTTTCTTTCAGTAATATAAATAGAAGCATACCCAAATGTCACACATATTTCCACACAAACACACTTTGGCACTTAATACACTGCCTGGGAATACAGCTCAGTTATTAGAATAGTTGCCCAACTTGTAGGAAGGTCTGAGTTTGATCCCCAGCCAGGAGGATCAGAAGTTCAAAATTAGACCAGTTAGATAGCTCAGAGGGTAAAGGCACTTAACCAAGCCTGATGAAAAACCTGAGTTCAACCTCCAGGACCCACATGATGAAAGACATGAACTTACTCCTGAAAGTTGTCCTCTGGCTTTTTTTCATGTATGTATGCATATATATATATATGCACTTATACATGCATACATATACATATGTAATTTTTAAAATTAATTTGAGGATGTGCATTAACACTTCAGAATATCACTAGGATACTTTGAGCTAGGAAAAAAAACCAGAATATTCCAAAACAAATAGATTAAACAGTAGCAATTTGCTTCATATAATGAGCAGCCCCAAATTAGAGCACTTTAGATGCTACACAGAGCTCAGGCTCTACTTTTCCAAAGTTTTCTTAGTCTACCTCTCATTTGGCTTTGTCTCCAGACCAGCTGATCACATAATTTAGGGAGGTAAGCAGCTCTGACCTAGTGAGCAGATAAGGAAATGTCCTGAGGTGGAAAAAGAAAGAGCTTTCTCTTTCATGAACAGATGTGGGGGATGAACACCATCAGGAAATGTGGTTTAGTGGAGGAGAGAGCATGTAACAGTGATAAATACTGTATTAGAGGTATATACAGTATCTACTGGTGGTTTAGTGAAGGAGAGAGCATGTAACAGTGATAAATACTGTATTAGAGGTGTATACAATATCTACTGGTGGCACCACAAAGAAAATACTCCACTGTGCTCAGCTGGAGGGAAAGACTTGGGCGAGGTTTACCAGAGAAGACTTCTAGAAAGAGGCCTTTAATCCAGTGAGAACAAAGAATAGGAAAGACTACACAGAGATCCTGAAGAGCCCTGACCTTTTAATACTGGTGAAGTAAGAATTGCTGACAAAGGCAGAAAATAAGTGAAAGTCTTTTAATATTGTCTGTGGGGGGATGGGAATAAGCCAAGTGAAAATGACATTTTTAATATTCAGACATGTTATTTGGCTAGTAACAAGTACCTTTTGCCAAGACACTGAGTGACACCTGGACCTGAAGAGTCAAAGCAGAACTGATGCATTAAAATGTCTAAAATGAGTCTCTCTTTTTGCAGGAGTGGTCACACATTACTTGCCTTTTGGTTTTCCCGCCAAGAGGGGAAACTAAACCGACAGCAGACTATTGAACTGGGACATCACATCCTCAAAGCACACATCTTTAAGGTAAGGAGAGAAGTGAGAGCCTGTTCTCTTTCCATCTCTAGCAGACTTCCTTAATACGATGTGTATAAAATGAAACTACTGTTGAGCCAGGGTAGTCCCTACTTTCTGAAATTACATTGTTCCATCTCCTGAAGCGTATGGCCTGTTCTTCCCTCAAAAAAGAGAACACCTTCCCCACAGAGAAGCCAAATATGTCAGTAGGGCACTCTAAAGTTAGTGATGCCTCAGCTTTCCAGGGAATGTATGCACATTATCATGGACATAAAGAACATATGCGTGCACATATGTGTATGCTCCACATATGACGTGTCATCTTCTGAGGACAGTCACGTTATAAAAATCAGTTGCAGATTTTCATGGTCTCTAAAAAAAAAATCAATTTTTCAGTTTTCCCAGTTTATAACTGTTATAATGAAATTTTTGGGGGTGGGGGTGGGGTCTCTTTTTTTTTTTTTTTTTTTTTTTTTTTTTTTTTTGTTCTTTTGAGACAGGGTCTCCGTCGGGTATTGGCTCAACAGCATGTCCCTCCGAGAGAACTCACTGGCACAGGTGCCTGAGGA
>VZQC01007443.1:1002489-1060081 GCA_009823505.1 Rhizomys pruinosus | reverse complement strand
AAAAAAAAAAAAAAAAAAAAAAAAAAAAAAGATATCATCTCACTCCAATAAGACTGGTTAGGATCGGGCAAACAAATGATACCAACTGCTGGAAAGGTTGTGGGGAAAGGGGAACACTCATCCATTGCTGGTGGGAATGTAAGCTTATACAGCCACTATGGAAAGCAGTGTGGAGAACCCTTGGAAGACTCAAAATGAGCTTACCACCTGACCCAGTCATACCACTCCTGGGTATGTACCCACAAGACTCATCTTACCGCAGAGATACATGCACAGCTATGTTTATTGCAGCTCTGTTCACAATAGCAAAAATCTAGAACCAACCCAAATGCTCCTCAACTGACGAGTGGATAGAGAAAATGTGGTACATCTACACAATGGAGTTCTATGCAGCAGTAAAGAAAGATGACATCATGAACTTTGCAGGTAAATGGAACTAGAAGATATCATGTTAAATGAAGTAACACAGTCCCAGAAAAAAAACGACGAATGGTATCCCTCATCTGTGGATGCTAGCGCCAATAACCTAGTTGTAAATATTTCTTGTTGGGAGTGATGCATATTGGAAAGAACAACAACAACACCAACATCAAAGAACTGACTGAAACGGACCCTGAATGTGGATAGCCCCCTTCCTTGGGACTGAATTCAAAGGCCAAACATACCGAGCCTTGGCTTTCATCTCCCTCAGCTTCCTGACTGGAGACAATGTGACCAGCTGCCTCTCACTCTGGACACCCTGCCTTCCCCACCATGACAGAGTGCACCCTCAAACTGTGAGCCAAACCAACCCTTCCTTCCTTCCTTCCATAGACTTTGGGGGAGGTGGTCAGGTATTTTGTCACAGCAACCAAAAATGAATCCACTTGGCTTCTCTGAATTTCCAAATCTGCCCTCACTCAGTGAATCTTGGACTTCACCTAGCTCCATGACATACTCTGCTACCTAGAGTTGAATCTGGCACCCTCTCTGACCTCCACAGCATTGCATGACATGGGTGTACCTAACTACCTGCAAACAGTACACTCGTACACATATATTTTTACTTATTATTTTTATTTTGTGTGTGTGTGAGTGTATTGCCTTGCATGTGTGTGGGTGTATCCATGTCGTGCAGTGCCGTGGAGGGCAGAGGAGGGAATTCGATTTCCCTGGAACTGGAGTTAATGTTCATTGTTGGCCAACATGTGGGTGCTGGGAATCACACACAGGTCCTCTGAAAGAGCCATCTTTCTCCAGCCCTTGCTTCTGTTATTTCATGAGATCTTTACAACGGGTCAGCACTCTGACCCCCCCTTGAAAATGAGGAAGCAGAATTCAGGTAACTTTCCCAGAGCTGGACAGCTACCAAGGTCTTTGTCACAGCTTGGGTCGACTCTACTTAGCACCGTGGAGGACCATGGGGTACAGAGGGGTCTGGCAATCTAGATCCAAACTGTCAGTTCCAAGAGACTCTTCTTGTAGCCATCACAACCCCAGTTCCAGAGCTCATTTCCTGTGCCCACAGCTCAGAAGGCACTTGCTGGTCACAGTCACATGGGCCCTTGGTGCCAACTGGTACAGCACCAATCCTCTACAGCACACCCTCTACTTAACAGCCTATTTGCTCTGAGGAGTGGTTGAAGTTCAGTGCCTGGCGTCTTCCTGGTGAATGATGAGCTGAGCACCTGTGGGCTGGCTGAGGTGGCAAGTGACAGCGCTCAGTGCCTGGCCTGCTCAGTCTGCTGGTATACCAGCACTCTAGGCCTCTACTTCTTTTTAAGATGGCTTTGAACCCTATGCTCTCTTCCCCCACCTTCACCTCACTTCAGAAAAAGTTTCTAATGTACAGAAAAGCCAGGGAGATGAAATACTCAATGACTCATCTTTGAAAAAAAACAAAAAGGTTCCATTTGTCATCCATGACCCATGGTGGGTCATGTAGAAAGCATGCACAGGGGGAGGGAGGGCTGGAGAGATGGCTCAGTGATTAAGAGCACTGACTTCTCTTACAGAGGACCCAGGTTCAATTCCCAGCACCCACATGGTGGCTAAGAACCATCTATGGCTGGGCGTGGTGGCACACGCCTTTAATCCCAGCACATGGGAGGCAGAGGTAGGCAGAGCTCTGTGAGTTCAAGACCAGCTTGGTCTACATAGGGAGCTCCAGGCCAGCTGGGACTAAAAGGGAGACAGTCTCTCAAAAAAAAAAAAAAAAAAAAAGAAAAGGAGAAAAAGCCAAGAAGAAAAGAAGAAGAAGAAGAGCAGGGGGGGAGAGAGGAGGAGGAAGGATAGAAGAGGAAGAAGAAGAAGAGAAGAAATGGAGGAAGTGTAGAAGGAATGGGAAAGGAGAAGGAGGAGGAAGGAAGAGGAAGAAATTAGAAGGAGGAGGTCGGAGGAGAGAAGGAGATAAGAGAGATGAGGATGGAGTGGAGTTTAACTAAGGTAGCGGTGCGAGAGTAGTAATCGGAAGCCAACACGAAAGCGATTGCAGCACACAATGTCATGGTTAAGGGGACGATCGCAATGCGAGAGAGGCTGTTATTTACAAATAGATGGTTTTTATAGTGCAATTTCCTCACCCTTCCGACGTCAATCCCAGACCGTGTGTCATCACACCCCAAGTGTTGTGGATTGTGAACATGTAGTCTCATGACTCCCACCCTGTGACCATCTAGGAGGCACGGCTGGAAACAACGCCCTACATACTAAGCTCAGATTAGATTCATCTACACATGAAGTACTACTACTTATGTAACGTCCACAGCACTCACGGCACTGCGGTTACCTGCCACAAGTCAACTCAGTGTAATTATTCTCCACATGGAAAGCAGAAAGACTCAAGAGCCTCCACTCACCCTAAGCCAGACAGCTGTTGATTGATAGTTATTGTGCTCTGTGGGAGGGGAATCAGTCTCTTTAGGATGTGACCCTGTTAGGTCAGCCATGAATCAGTAGATGGCCCCCTTCCATGAGTCTAATGGAGACCTCAGACAAAATTGGACTAGTGTGGTTTTGAGAAATACCAAAGAGGGCTGGGGAGATGGCCAGAGCGGTTAATAGAGCGACCGACCCCCCCGCTCTTGACGAGTACCCGGGGTCATCCCCAGACACCACAATTGGCGGCCGAGAACCGTCTTGAGAACTCCAATTCCAGGAGAACTCCATTTCCGGGGATCTGACGCCCTCTTCCATGACGCTCCACGGCATTCGCACAAGACAGGTGCAGGAAAATTTCGTGGGCATTGCAGGCAGTACATTCATGCACAACGAAATAAATAAAATTAATAAAAAAAAAGAAAAAAATTTTACCAATACAAAAGAACAGGGAGCCTGGGACGGGGTGGAATAGTTCCTGGGGGAGTCGGGGAAAGAATTAAGGGGTGGTGCTATGCACCAAAGCATCTATGCATGTATGGAATCCGTCGCAGGGCAATAAAATATGTATATGGGGGGTGGAAAAGAAACTAATCTCAGTTTGTAAGCCTGAGCACAGTTGAGTTGTGTGCTGTCAAGGAAGCTACCACATTCTTGACTCCCTCAGAAGCCTGCTGCTGCTGCATCTGCTGGTCCCTAGAACTAACCACATTCTCTGAGCTCGTCTCAGATGCTATGAGACAATAGAGCCAAAGGACCATATCATGACCATATACGTGTACAGACACTGAGCACTAATACTATACATCCACGTTATATTAATTATTCAAAGGAATAGGAACTATAAAGACTAATAGGCCAATGTTACTTTAATGTGTCAGAGTTCGGACAAAGAATCAGTAAAATAGCCCAGGTTTGAAGTCCATAAGAATAAAATAAAATCAAAGTATAAGGTGCTATTGCTATGCTGAACAGTCGTAAGAAGAGGGCCGGGATAAAACAATGTTGGAATTGAGAGTACGGAAAAAGTCCGAAGTCAGGCTCTTTTTGTCCATTCTTGATACTACTTTTTTCCGCTGCGCTGCAGGCTAGACTGACAGTCCGGATCAGGTTAACTGCTTCACGTCTTCAAGTATACATAATCTCCACATGACACATTTCCTTATACACAAGGCCATCAGGACCTCTCTTTCACTCTAGGAGTTATGTGACTTTGAGCAGATTACTTACTCTTCTCTAGGTTATCTCTCTGATGTAAACAGTGGTAAATTCTACCTCATAGGGCCTGTTGTGAAGATCAGGCTATACTGAAGGAGCTAGCATATGAAAAGGTCCTAAATACAGAACTAGACATGTACTAGATACTGAATAAATGATAGGTTCCCTTTTATTCTCCTCACCTATGAATTTATAAGGACCTGTTTGTTTCATGTCTGCTAAATAAAGATTCTGTTTATTTTTAATACAATAATACTAGTCATTGTTATTGCATTCTGATTTATGTAATAACCTACAATTATTTAACCTTAAGGTCTTGTGAAGTCCACACATATTCAAACAAGATGTCTCAGTGACTACCATTTCCTTCTATGATGATTATTATTTGCTCGGGTCTCCTCTGCAAGTGCAGATTAAGCGACAATACCCACTCCCTAAAACCTAACTCCAACCCTGGCTGAGACATTTTGTGAATGTTTTTTTCCAAAAGAACTCTAAATATTGTGATCCACAGGGACAATGTGCCAAAAATAAGCCAATCATAACCACATTATAATAGGCTTCTTCACTGCATTTTACGTCATTTTTCATTTTAAATAACATGTGTTTTGCATGTTAATACTAATGTAGAAGCAACAGCCCATATCAGACTTGTTGCGTTTGGCCCATCCCTGATATTACCACAAATATAAAAAAAATATCTGAAGTGGTAATAAACAGAATCACCGGATGTCTGCCCTTACTCAATTTAAGCATCACCAACTCTTGGTGAGACCATATGGCTACTGCTCAGAGAGAGATTTAAGAAAGAACTCATGCCACAAAAAAAATATGTATAACATAGAAATTAAGTAGCCATGTTAAATAGTGTAGGAGGCCAGGGGGTGGCGGTTTGGGCACACGCCGTTAACCGAGACTCGGAAGGCCGGAGGCAAGTGGATCTCTGTGAGGTGCGGAAGGTGCCACACCATGATCGTGCGCAGAGTGAGTTCCAGGACAGCTGGGGCTACAGGGATATCCTGTCTCAAAAAGAACCAAAAAAATAAAAAATTTTTTTTTTAAAAAATAAAATAGTGTAGAGAGGAGTGTGAGGGGCAATAACTTCGTATGTAATGAAAGCGTTAAACTCTATTTTGAGAGGCCCTATCAAAGGACTTGTGTTTCTGAGATCTCATTATCTACCCACTCTTGTAGCTTACCTCCTGTCCATCATCTATACTCAGGATGGGTTGATGTGATCAGCATACTTCTTCCCCATTTTGTCAAGCTGTGTGTTTCACATTGGGAATGTTTAAACAGGCAGCGTACTTTGAAAAGCCACTCAAAAAAGCATAGAACTCTGGGGGCCTGGAGAGAGGGCCTAGAGTTTAAGGTCAAACCCGACTGCTCTTGCAGAGGACCCCCCGGGTTCCATTCCCAGCAACCACATGAAGAACCATATTTAACTCCAGTTCCAGGGGAATCCACGCCCTCTTCTGACCTCCCTCGGCATTACATGATACGGTGGACAAACCTGACAGTGCAGACAGTACGAGTTCATACACATACAGAAATAAATTTTTTAAAATTTTTTTTTTTTTTTTTTTTTTTTTTAGCTTTAAATTTTATTTATTTTAAAGGTTGTTTATGGTGTACTGTCTGCATGTAGGTTTGTGCACCTGTGTCACATGCCATGGAGTCAGAAGAGGGCGGCAGATTCCCCTGGAACTAGAGTTGAGTTATAGGCAGTTATGAGTCACCGGACTGAGGTTCTGGGACTGAACACAGGTCCTCTTCAAGGCATCGGTGCTCTTAACCACGTAGGCCATCTCTCCAGCCCCAAAGCAATAATTTTTAGAAATCCAGACAGGGATATGGACTCAGTAGAAGTGCGTGTCTATACATAACAACAAGCCCCAGGTTCCATTCCCTGGCAACCATATAAAGCAGGTGTGGTGGCTTCCTGGAATCCCAGTACTTGGGCAATGGAGAACATCGTGTCAGAAAGTCAAGGTCATCCTCGCTATACAAGAGAATTTTGAGTCAGTATGAGATACACATGAGGACCCTGTCGCAAAACATCACAAACATCCACTCTCTAAAGGTAAATCCTAAGGATTTTTGCCAAGTATGTAAAGATTCGGTACAAGGATGATTGATTGAAACATAGCTGCATATGGGAGAGGAGGAGCTCCATCAATACCGATCTGAGTGTACCCTCTTAGAGAAAGATGATAATCCTGTTAGTGTTCGTATTTAACGCCCCGACTTGAAATGGTAGTGCGGCAAAACAATATGTAGAGAGTACGAAATTATATCCCATTTGTTTTAAGTACAAAAGGAGCTGGAGCTAGGTTTCAACAGTTAAGATTACTGGACTACTCTGTCAGAGGCCCCAGGTGAATATTTTGCACTTAGTACGAAGTTACATTAGTCTAGAGATGACAGCCTTGGGAAATTTCTCTAAGATCTATGACCCTCCAGCTATGTGTAATTGGCTGTTTCGCAGTAACCACCTGTGAGTCCCCCCCCCCCCCTCCCCCCCCCCCAGCATTTGAGTGGGCGGCCGAAGTCCAATTGTTAGCTGTTGATTGACCCCAAGATAAAGGCGCACTACTGCAGCCAGTTCATATGTTGTGCCAACACTGATGGTGGATATTTAGTCTTAAGGAAGTTGCGTGTTAACGGGGTTGTGGTCATTTCCATGTGGGACAGGCCATGCAGAAAGCACTAGAGGGAAAGCACAGCACAGGGCTAGGATGTAAAAATCCAATCAACAAAATAGGCACTTTATTCAAATGCAACAGATCATTATATAGGCGCATGAATCACCTCCCAGGGACCAATCCCAGACCTTTGTTTCATCACATTCCAATTCATGGGTGTAGCCAGACAGGTCCTAGGACTCTCCCGTGCGTCCGTGAGTGTGGAGGCACTGGCTGGAAAGTTAGCTCATGCATAACCTTAATACTCAGATTAGGATACACCCCACAGTTGGAAGGACCATCGATTGCTGTTCACCCTTAACAGCTTCTGTAGTGTTCTCCAAAGCTAGGAGAGCTAGCCTCAGGGAGGTGGCTTCCATGTCAGTTCCAGCTCTATTGCTCAAGATCTAGTCTCCTGAAGTATGTCTTGTCACTTCAGCAATAGGGCTTACCATCAAGTTCTGGGAAGGAATCAAGGGCTATGGCAACAACCTGTATAAATTGTGGGGGAGTCGCTTGACGAACCTGGCCAAGCCAACTCAAAGGAAGGTTCGTCCTGTTTGGCACTGTTTCTAGTTATGTAACCTTCAGCTCTACACATGGATCATGTAGAGAGAGAGTGTCCTGTGTAATCTGTCTTAAATGGATAGACAATAGAATGCCTTAGGTTTTTTACATTTCTAGGCAGAGTCCATCTCTTCTCTCCTCTCCCTGTCTAACCATCCATCCATACCATTTAAAGTGTCCCCTTTTCTCCATTTCGCCCTGAGCAGACCAGTCTCCTATTGCCCCACCTCCCTTGAGGAGCTCCTTCGTTTGTCTCCCTTTATCCCCAATGTTTTTCTTTTCTTAGAACCCTTCCTCTCCCCTCCCATCTAAACACCCCATTTTATCCATTTCTCTCTTAATAACACCTATCTCCTACTCTCTTATTCTGTTCCTTCGTCCCTTTCCCTTCCCAGTTCCCTTTCATTTCCCTGATTCCTGCAGTTACTAGGAGATATACTCACATAGAAGGATTGGTGCCAGAATCTATAATTGAGGAAGAACACACTGTGTTACTTCATTTAACAAAAACAAATTTCTGCTCCATTCCATTTACCGGCAAATTCATGATTTCTTCTTTCTTCACTGCTGAGTAAAATCCATTGTACAAATGTACCACATTTTCATATCCACGTGTCAGTTGGGAGGGACATGTAAGGTTGCTCCCATCTCTTTTATTGTGAAAAGAGCAGCAGAAAACAGGGATGTGCAAGTATCGCTGCAATAGGATGAATCTTTGGGAGAGGCCAAGAGTGGTATAACCAGGGTTAAATGGTAGGTTCATGTTGTTAGTTGTTGTTTTTTTTTTTATTTAATTTATCCTTTGTAATGTGTGTATGTGTGAACTGTCTGAATGTAGGTTTGCGCACCCATGGTCGTGCAATGCCACGGAAGCAAATAGGGTCTCTGATTCCCCTGGAACTGGGAGTTTTGTTCCCTGGAAATTGAGTTACAGACAGTTGTAAGCCGCAGGTGGGCGCTGGGGAAATCGACCCAGGTCCTCATGCAAAGCAGTCGGTGGGCTCTGAAAAACCAAGCTAGGCTATCTTCACCAGCCCCATCACATTTACTTTTTTTAAAAGTTTGCCACACTGCTTTCCACAAGAGGTTGCACAAGCTTGCTTGCAGTCCCAACAGCAGTGGATGAGTGCTCCCCTTTTCCCACATCCGCTCTGGCCTTGGTAGCATTTAATCTCTTAATGGTAGCCAGTCTTACTGGGGTAAGAGGAGCATTTGTTTTTTACTGTCTTGGAATCATTAAGAAAATTTGAATTGGATACTTGATTTAATTTTATACAATTCTGTATGTTATGCTGGATGTTAGACTTTTTGGCTTTTTTTTTACATTGAATTGATTTGAGTGTAGATGTATGTGGTCGAGTGCTACTCTGTACAGTGTGGAAAGTCAGAGGACAAACTGGAGTAGGTTTTCTGACTACCTAATGGGTATAAGACTTGAACTCAGGGGTTTCATCAGGCTTGGCAAGCAAGCACCTTACTCACTGAGCCATCTCAGCAGCCCAAGGCGTATATTTTTCAAAAGGGGTCTTTCCAGAAAACAAGGTCCAGGTATGGTGGTGTGTACCAGTAATCCCAACATAGAGGAAGGTCTCAAGTTCAGACCAGCCTGGGCCTATATAGCAAGAGTCTGTCGCAAAAAAAAAAAAAAATGAAAATAAAGAACTGCCCCTTCTCTTTTTAGAGGCATTGTCTGAAGTAGTTAACTATTAACTGATAAGAAATCTGGGATTCACTTCAGAATAACCTAGTTGGGGAAGAAAAATGTGGGTAGGAATATAAATAAAGATTGGCCACAAGTTGGAAATAATTGAAGTATTAATACATACCTGGGAAGCTTATTGTACATGCGTATGATCCCTTATTCAATGCCCTGGAGATCTATTTGGGTTTTCTGATGGTTTTGTAATATGTACACTACATAATAAGCGATCTTGGACATGGAAACCCTGGTCTAAACACAGAATTCATTTGCTTCTCCTCATATGCATAGCCTGAAAGTAACTTTGTGCAGTGCTTTTAGCAAGCCTGTGTTTTGACTGCAGCCTGTCATGAAATCAGGTGTAGAATCTTCCACTTAAGAGCTTTATGTCAGTGCTCAAAAGTTTCTGATTTGCAGGTATTTCATAGTTTTAGATCAGAGATGCTCAACCTTTCCTCTCTCACTATTTATAAATAATTTTGAATTTCCCATCATTTATAAATATGTTTGTATGTGCCTGGAAGTATATTAAGTGGTAAACAACAATCTGTTAGTACTACCCTCTTAGATTACAAAGGAAGGTTGAAGCTGTCACTTACTTTTTTCTACTACATAAGAGGGTGGGCCTTGAACTTCTGATCCTCCTGCCTCCACTTCCTGAGGGCTGGGATTAAAAGTGAGATGCTCACCACACCTGTCCAGCGGTTTTGTGTAGTTTCTGGGGATTGAACTTGGGACTTTGTGCATGCTAGAACAAGCATTGTGCCAACTGAGGAACATTTCAACCCTGTTTTTTATTTATTTTTATAATTTCAAAGATTTTTAGCATAGTCTTTTTTATTACCAACTTTTTTATTTTAATATTAAGTCCAAAAAAAATATGCATATAGAGAGATATATACACTCCAGACATAAGTCAAAATTTAAAAATTCTGAAAATAAACGGTAGGTATTCCTAAGCACATTTAGAGATTCACATATTGACAGTAAATTTTGCATGCAGGTATAAAGTCAATTAACTTTAAGCATCCTTTTTTTGAATAGACTACAATCTCCCATCTATATAGATGGGTACTAACAGTGTGTGAGTATAATGGTAAGACAATTCTAGAGCCCATGTAAGATCACATTGTAATAGCACAGTTGCTTTCAGAAATACAGTGAAATATAATAATAAAGTTGCTCATTTTACCTGCCAACTGGGGATATTGGTGTTTAGCTTAGAGTCCCTTTTTTTTTTTATTAAGTGACTTTTTTTTTTTAATTTTTTTTTTATATAATTTTTTTTTAATTTCGTATGTGGGAACGAATTACTGTCCTGCAATGGGCAAAAGTCTGTGCAACCCATGTCGTGCGATGCGCGGAGGTCAGAAGAGGATGTAAGAGGGTGTCGGATTCCTTCCCCTGGAACTGGAGTTTCCCCGGAATGGAGTTTTAGACGGTTTTCAGCCGCCATTGGGTGCTGGGACGAACCCGGGTGCTCTGCAAGGCAGTCAGCGCTCNCTTTGATCACCTGTGTCTACTTCTTCAGTACTGGAATAACACCCACTTTTATATAGCACTTCATGGATGCTAGACACTCTGCCAACTAAGTCATATCCCCTGCCTTATACATTTTCTTAAAAGTAGGGAAGCAAGAAGATGATGCTGGGCATAGGAATATGTACTGGTGCTCAGAGCAGGAATAAGGTATGCAGGGAGCTCTTCTCATTCAGATTTATCATTATTTAAGCCATGGTTTCAAGATGGGATTTGGAGGGGGCTAATCTAGAATTTTCTGTGTAGACCAGATTAACCTTGAATTTGTAGTGATCCAGTTTTTTTTTTTGTTGTTGTTGTTTTTTTACATTCATTTATGTGTGGTGTGGGGATCAGAAGACAATTTGTGGGGGGTCAGTTCTCTCCTTCAACTATGTGGGTTCCAGAGATCAAACACGGGACATCAGGCTTTGTGGCAAGACCCTTTACCCACTAAGCCATCTGTGGTGGTTTGAATGAGTGTCCCCCATAGGCTCTAGGTATTCAGACGTTTGTCTCCAGTTGGTGGTGCTGTTTTTGGAGGTCTTGGGGTGTGTGGCCGTGCTGGAGGAAGTGTGTCACTGGGGGCAGGCTTAGTGAGTTTTAACAAGCCTTGTGGTCTACAGTTGCTCTCTCTGCTTCCTGTGCTCTTTGCGAGATGTGACCCTCGGTTTGCTGCTCCAGATCCAGCCACCATGCCTCCTGCCACAATGGACTCTAATTCCCTGGAACCATCAATCATAAGCTCAAATAAACTCTTCCTTTTTGGGGGCTGGAGAGATGGCCTAGCGGTTAAGAGCGCTGACTGCTCTTTACAGAGGACCCGGGTTCGATCCCCAGCACCCACATGGCGGCCGAGAACCGTCTGAAACTCCAATTCCAGGAGAACTCCAGTTCCAGGGGAATCTGACGCCCTCTTCTGACCTCCACGGCATTGCACGACACAGGTGCACAAACTTTCATGCAGGCAGTACATTCATACACATACAGAAATAAATAAAATTAATAAAAAAAAAGAAAAAAATTTTAAAAAATACAAAAGAACAGGGAGCTGGGAGGGGTGGCAATAGTCCTGGGAGGAGTCGGGGAAAAGAATTAAGGGGTGGTGACTATGACCAAAAGCATCATATGCATGTATGGAATTCTCGAAGGATAAATAAAAATATTATATGGGCGGGGGAAAAGAAAACTAAATCTCAGTTTGTAAGCCCTGAGCAGAGTTGAGTTGTTGCTGTCAGAGAAGCTAACCACATTCTTGACTCCCTCAGAGCTGCTGCTGCTGCTGCTGTCAGAGACTAACCACATTCTCTGAGCTCTCTCAGATGCTAGAGACATAGAGCCAAAGGACCATATAACCATATAACTGTAGCAGACACTGGTCCAGCACTAATACCTAGTAAATCCACTTATATTAATATTCAAAGGAATAGTGACTATTAAAGATAATAGGCATGGTTTTACTTTAAATTTCAGTCGGAAAAGAATCATATAACCCAGTTGAAGTCATAAGAATAAATAAAATCATAGTAGTAGGTGATATTGCCTATGATGAAACAGTCTTAGAGAAGAGGGCCAGGGATAGAACAATTTGGAATTAGAGTAAAGGAAAAATTCAGAAGTCAGCTCTTTTGTCCATTCTTGATACTACTTTTCCAGCTGAGAATTCAGGACTGAAATCCTGAATCAGGTACCGTGAACATTATTTTAAATCTTAGTATAATACATATAACATGAACTTTACAGTTTAAAAAAATAGGACCTCTAATTCTAACTCTAGGAGTTATGTGACTTTGAGCAGATTACTTACTCTTCTCTAGGTTATCTCTCTGATGTAAACAGTGGTAAATTCTACCTCATAGGGCCTGTTGTGAAGATCAGGCTATACTGAAGGAGCTAGCATATGAAAAGGTCCTAAATACAGAACTAGACATGTACTAGATACTGAATAAATGATAGGTTCCCTTTTATTCTCTCACCTATAATTTATAAGACCTGTTTTTCACTGCTAAAAGATTCTGTTTATTTTTAATACTTTCAGGTGATTTTTTCATTCTGATTTATTAATATACTACATTATTCCTTAAAGGTCTTGGTGAAGTCCACACATATTCAAACAAGGAGTCAGGACTACATTTCCTTGTATTCTGGGCTCTGCAGTGCAGATGAACCCTAAAACCTAACTCCAACCCTGGCTGAGTAGCATTTGGAATTTTTCCAAAAAGAACTCTAAATATTTGATCACATATGTCAAAATAAGCAATCATAACCACTTAGTAATAGGCTTCTTCACTTCATTTTTAACATGTGTTTGCATATTAACTAATTAGCCAGATAAGAATCTTTGCAGTTGGCATCCCTGATATTACCACAAATTAAAAAAAATTCTGAAGTGGTAATAATCAGAATCCATGTCTGCCCTTACTCATTTAAGCATCACCAACTCTTGGTGACCATATGGCTACTCTCAGAGAGAGATTTAGAACAGAACTCATGCCACAAAAAAATATGTATAACATAGAAATTAAGTAGCCATTTAAAATAGTGTAGGAGGGCCGGGTGTGGTGGCACACGCCTTTAATCCTAGCACTCGGAGGCAGAGGCAAGTGGATCTTTGTGAGTTCAAGGCCAGCCTAGTCTGCAGAGTGAGTTCCAGGACAGCTGGGGCTACAGGGAGATCCTGTCTCAAAAAGACCAAAAAAATAAAAAATTAAAAAATAAAATAGTGTAGGAGGATGTGAGGGGCAATAACTTCTTATGGTATGAGAGCTTTAAACTCTATTTTTGGCCCTATCAGAGGCCTTGTGTTTCTGAGATCTCAGTAATCTACCCAACTCTTGTAGCTTACGCTCCTGTCCATCATCTATACTCAGGATGGGTTGATGTGATCAGCATACTTCTTCCCCATTTTGTCAAGCTGTGTGTTTCACATTGGGAATGTTTAAACACAGGCAGCTACTTTGATAAAGCCACATCAAAAAAGCATAAACTTGGGGGCTGGAGAGATGGCCTAGCAGTTAAGAGCACCGACTGCTCTTGCAGAGGACCCGGGTTCGATTCCCAGCACCCACATGAGAACCATCTTTAACTCCAGTTCCAGGGGAATCCAACGCCCTCTTCTGACCTCCTCGGCATTGCATGATACGGGTGTACAAACCTACATGCAGACAGTACATTCATACACATACAAAAATAAAATTTTTAAAATGTTAAAAAAAATTTTTAAAGCATAAACTTTAATTTTATTTATTTTGTATGTGTATGAGTGTACTGTCTGCATGTAGGTTTGTGCACCTGTGTCATGCAATGCCATGGAGGTCAGAAGAGGGCGTCAGATTCCCCTGGAACTAAAGTTAAAGACAGTTCTCAGCTGCCATGTGGGTGCTGGGGATCGAACCCAGGTCCTCTGCAAGAGCAGTCGGTGCTCTTAACCACTAGGCCATCTCTCCAGCCCCAAAGCATAAACTTTTTTAAAATCCAGACTAGGGATATGACTCAGTAGAGTGCTTGTCTAACATACACAAAGCCCCAGGTTCCATTCCTGGCACCATATAAAGCAGGTGTGGGGTACATTCCTGGAATCCCAGTACTTGGGCAATGGAGAACATCGTGTCAGAAAGTCAAGGTCATCCTCAGCTATACAGCAAGTTTGAGGTCAGTATGAGATACATGAGACCCTGTCTCAAACACACAACATCCACCTCTAAAGGTATATCCTACAGATTATTTGCACAAGTATGTAAAGATTCAGGTACAAGGATGATTTTGAAACATAGCTGCAATAATTGGGAGAGGAGAGCTCCATCAATACCTATCTTGAGTGTACCCTCTTAGATAAAATATGATAATCCATTTAGTGTTCTATTTTACCCCCCCTTGAAATGGTGTGAGGCAAAGCATATGTATAGGTACTAAATATATCCACATTTTTTTTAAGTAACAAAAGGAGCTGGAGCTATGGTTTCATCAGTTAAGATTACTGGCTACTCTGTCAGAGGACCCCAGGATGAATATTCTGCACTTAGTAAGAAGTTACATTAGTCTAGAGATGTGACAGCCTTGGGAATTTCTCTAAGATCTATGACCTCTCCAGCTATGTGTATTTGGCTGTTTGCAGTACCACATGTGAGTCCCCCCCCGCATTGAGTGGGCTCGAAGTCCAATTAGTTAGCTGTTGATTGACCCCAAGATAAAAGTGCCACTACTGCACCAGTGTCATATGTTGTGCCAAACACTGATGTGGATATTTAGTCTTAAAGTTGCTGTTACGGTGGTTTGTGGTCATTTCCATGGTGGAACAGGCCATGCAGAAAGCACTAGAGGGAAAGCACAGCACAGGGCTAGGTGTAAATCCAAATACAAAATAGCACTTTATTCAAATGCAACAGATCATTATATAGGCGCATGAATCACCTCCCAGGGACCAATCCCAGACCTTTGTTTCATCACATTCCAATTCATGGGTGTAGCCAGAGAGGTCCTATGACTCTCACTGTGCTCCTGGGAGGCACTGGCTGGAAATGTTAGCTCATGCATACCTAATCTCAGATTAGATACACCCCACAGTTGGACCATCGATTGCTGTTCACCCTTAACAGCTTCTGTAGTGTTCTCCAAAGCTATGAGAGCTAGCCTTCAGGGGAGGTGGCTTCCAAGTCAGTTCTAGCTCCATTGCTCCAAATCCAGTCTCTGAAGTATGTCCTGTCTTCAGCAATAGGGTCTTACCATCAAGTTCTGGGAGGCAATCAAGGGCTGTGGCAATAGCCTGTGTAATTTTGGGAGTCTCTTGAACTACCCTGGCCAACAACTCAAAGGAATGGTTCTCCTGTCTGGCACTGTTTCTAGTTATGTAACCTTCAGCTCTACACATGGACTCATGTAGAGAATATTGTCTGTGTAATCTGTCATTAAATTGATAGACTAATAAAATTCCTTCAGGTTTTTTACATTATCTAGGCATTAGTCATCTCTTCTCTCCCTCTCCCTGTTTAACCCTCCGTCTTCCCTATTTAAAGTGTCCCCATTTCCCCATTTCTCCCTTGATCAGACCAGTCTCCTATGGCCCCACCTCCCTTGAGCTCCTTCTTTCCCTTTATCCCCAAGTTTCTTTCTGTAACCCTTCCTCTCCCTCCCATCTAAACACCCCCATTTTATCCATTTCTCTCTTAGTAACACCTGTCTCCTACTCGTCTTCTCTCTGCTTCCTTCTTCCCTTTTACCTCCCTGGTTCCTTTCCATTTCCCTGATTCCTGCAGTTACATAAGGATATATACTCACATAGAAGGATTTGGTGCCAGAATCTATAATTGAGGAAGAACACACTGTGTTACTTCATTTAGCATAACATTTTCTAGCTCCATCCATTTACCTGCAAATTTCATGATCTCGTCTTTCTTCACTGCTGAGTAGAACTCCATTGTACAAATGTACCACATTTTCATTATCCACTGTCAGTTGAGGGACATGTAGGTTGCTTCCATCTCTTAGCTATTGTGAAAAGAGCAGCAACAAACATGGATGTGCAAGTATCTCTGCAATAGCATGAATCTTTTGGGTATATGCCAAGAGTGGTATAACCAGGTTAAATGGTAGGTTCATTTTTAGTTGTTGTTTTTTTTTATTTATTTATCTTTGTATGTGTGTGAATGTACTGTCTGCATGTAGGTTTGCGCACCCATGTCGTGCAATGCCACGGAGGTCAGAAGAGGGTCTCTGATTCCCCTGGAACTGGAGTTCTCCTGGAATTGGAGTTACAGACAGTTCTTAGCCGCCATGTGGGCGCTGGGGATCGAACCCAGGTCCTCTGCAAGAGCAGTCGGTGCTCTTAACCGCTAGGCTATCTCTCCAGCCCCATCATTTTTACTTTTTTTAAAAGTTTGCCACACTGCTTTCCACAGAGGTTGCACAAGCTTGCTTGCAGTCCCACCAGCAGTGGATGAGTGCTCCCCTTTCCCCACATCCTCTCTGGCACTTGGTTATCATTTAATCTCTTAATGGTAGCCAGTCTTACTGGGGTAAGAGGAGCATTTGTTTTTTACTGTCTTGGAATCATTAAGAAAATTTGAATTGGATACTTGATTTAATTTTATACAATTCTTAATTTTATGCTGATGTTAGACTGCTTTTTTACATTTATTGATTTGAGTGTAGATGTATGTGGTCGAGTGCTACTCTGTACATGTGGAAGTCAGAGGACAACTGGAGTAGGTTTTCTACTACCATATGGGTTATAAGAATTGAACTCAGGTCATCAGGCTTGGCAGCAAGCACTCTTACTCACTGAGCCATCTCAGCAGCCCAAGGCGTATGATTTTCAAAAGGGTTCTTTCAAAACCAGGTCCAGGTATGGTGGTGTGTACCAGTAATCCCAACATAGAGGAAGGTCTCAAGTTCAAGACCAGCCTGGGCTATATAGCAAGAGTCTGTCTCAAAAAAAAAAAAAAGTGAAAATAAAGAATCCTTCTCTTTTAGAGGCATTGTCTGAAGTAGTTAACTATTAACTGATAAGAAATCTGGGATTCACTTCAGAATAACCTAGTTGGGGAAGAAAAATGTGGGTAGGAATATAAATAAAGATTGGCCACAAGTTGGAAATAATTGAAGTATTAATACATACCTGGGAAGCTTATTGTACATGCTGATGATCCCTTATTCAAAATGCCTGAGATGCTTTGGGTTTCTGATGGTTTTTAATATTTACACATACATAATAAGCTATCTTGGACATGGAACCTGAGTCTAAACACAGAATTCATTTGCTTCTCCTCATATGCATAGCCTGAAAGTAACTTTGTGCAGTGCTTTTAGCAAGCCTGTGTTTTGACTGCAGCCTGTCATGAAATCAGGTGTAGAATCTTCCACTTAAGAGCTTTATGTCAGTGCTCAAAAGTTTCTGATTTGCAGGTATTTCATAGTTTTAGATCAGAGATGCTCAACCTTTCCTCTCTCCTTTTATAAATAATTTTGAAATTTCCCATCATTTATAAATATGTTTGTATGTGCCTGGAAGTATATTAAGTGGTAAACAACAATCTGTTAGTACTACCCTCTTAGATTACAAAGGAAGGTTGAAGCTGTCACTTACTTTTTTCTACTACATGCTGAGGATGGCCTTGAACTTCTGATCCTCCTGCCTCCACTTCCAAGTGCTGGCATTACAAGTCTGCCACCGTGCCTCATTTTATGTAGTACTGGGGTTTAAGCCCAGGACTTTGTGCATGCTAGACAAGCATTGTGCCAACTGAGGAACATTTCAACCCTGTTTTATTTTATTTTTATAATTTCAAAGATTTTTAGCATAGTCTTTTTTATTACCAACTTTTTTATTTTATATTATTCCAAAATATGCATATATATATATATATACACTCCATACATAAGTCAAAATTAAAAATTCTGAAAATAAACTGTAGGTTGATTCCTAAGCACATTTAGAGATTCACATTTTAACAGTAAATTTGCATGCAGGTATAAAGTCATGTAACTTTACATTCTTTTTTTAGAATATGACTACATCTCCATCTATATATGGTAATTACAGTGTGTGAGTATAAGTGGTAAGACAATTCTAGAGCCCATTTATAGATTCACATTGTAATAGCACAGTTGCTTTCAGATACAGTGAAATATAATAATAAAGTTGCTCAGTTTGCCTGCCAACTGGGGATTTGGTGTTAGCATAGAGTCTTTTTTTTTTTTTTGAAGTGATTTTTTTTTTTTTTAATTTTTTTTTTAATTTTTTTTATTTATTTCTGTATGGGACGAATGTACTGTCTGCATGCAAGTCTGTGCACCCGTGTTGCGATGCCGCGGAGGGGTCAAGTGGGTGTCGGATTCCCCTGGAGCTGGAGTTCTCCCGGAATTGGAGTTTCAGACGGTTCTCAGCCGCCATGTGGGGGCTGGGGATCGAACCCGGGTCCTCTTGAACAAAGCAGCTGGGTGTGTAGTACAACGCTACACTACATCTCCAGCCCAGAAGGCAAAGAAAAAAAAAAAAAAAAAAAAAAGACTCCCAAGCCAGGCATGATGGTGCACGCCTTTAATCCTAGCACTCAGGAGGCAGAGGCAGGTGGATCTTTGTCAGTTCAAGGCCAGCCTGGTCTACATAGTGAGCTCCAGGCCAGCTGGGACCAAAGGGAGACCCTGTCTCAAAAAATACCAAAAAAAACCCAACTCCCCAGGCCAGTCATGGCACACACCTTTAATTCCAGCACCCTGGAGGCAGAGGCAGAAGATCTCTGTGAGTTCAGAGCCAACCTGGTCTACATAGTGAGCTCCAGGCCAGCTAGGGCTACAAGAGGACCCTGTCTCAAAAAAAGAAAAAGGGGAGGGAGGAGGGGAGAGAGAGAGGGAGGAGGGAAGGAAGGAGGAGGAAAAAAGAGAAAGAAAAGGAAGGAAGGGAAAGGAAGGGAAGGAAGGGAAAGGGAAGAGGAAAGAAAAGAAAAGGAAAGGAAAGGAAAGGAAAGGAAAGGAAAGGAAAGGAAAGGAAAGGAAAGGAAAGGAAAGGAAAGGAAAGGAAAGGAAAGGAAAGGAGAGAAGGAAGGAAGGAAGGAAGGAAGGAAGGAAGGAAGGAAGGAAGGAAGGAAGGAAGGAAGGAAGGAAGGAAGGAAGGAAGGGCACACATACATACAAACTCTCCAGTTAGAAGCTGGTGTTCAACATTAGATATCACAGAACCACCATATACCAGCACTTGAGGTGGATCTTTGGGTCTAGAAATTTGGAGTCAGAAAAGTGTCTGCTTTGAAAATTTCTTAGAAATCAGTTGATTTGAACTGGCAATATGGCTCAGTGGCTCAATGGCTCAGTGGGTGAAAGGCATTTGCCACCAAGCATTATATCTTGAGTTTAATCCCCAGAATCACCCAGTAGAAGGAGAGAACATGCTCCAGCAAGTTATCTGGCCTGCACACACACAAATACAAATGTAAAAAACATTATTTAAAAAATCTATTTGATTTGTGGGTTTGTTTTGGTTTGTGTCTGTGTGTGTGTCTGGGGTTTTTTTTGGGGGGGAGTCTTTTTGAGACAGAGTTTCCCTTTAATCCCAAATGGCCTGGGACTCACTATGTAGACCAGGCTGGCCTTAAACTCAGAGATCCGCCTGGCTCTGCCTCTGCCTCCCAAGTGCTGAGATTTGGGGGCTGGAGAGATGGCCTAGCAGTTAAGAGCGCCGACCGCTCTTACAGAGGACCCGGGTTCGATCCCCAGCACCCACATGGCGGCTGAGAACCGTCTGAAACTCCAATTCCAGGAGAACTCCAGTTCCAGGGGAATCCGACACCCTCTTCTGACCTCCGTGGCATTGCTCGACACGGGTGGACAGACCTGCATTCAGACACTATTCATACACATACAGAAATAAATAAAATTAAAATAAATAAATTAATTAAATAAAGGCATGTGCCACCAAGCCCAGTTGTTTTTTGTTGTTGTTGTTGTTGTTTTGAAATGGGGTTTTACTATACCCCAGACTATACCTTAAATCTTTGTCTCATCTTCCTGAGTGAGTGCTGGGATCACAGGCATGTAAGCCACCATACCCCACAAGAAATAAAATTTATAATTCAGTTATTTATTTCAGCTGCATGCAGTACTTTAGCTATTGTTCAGCCCACTGTCTTGCAGCGTACTCAAGAACTATTATTTTTAAATGTTTATTTCATTTTTATTTTATCACAGTATTCCTACAGGGGAAAAAGATACCTGTACCAAAAAAGCCTTTTGATAGTGTTTGCAGGTAGTTTCCCATAATATGTGTTATGTGTCCTTGTATCTTGCCTCTAGTACAAAAATTTCCTCTATGAGAGATTCTTTTTTCACTCATTCAGAGAGCCTCAGTCTTCAATGGAAAGGCATGACCACTGTGACTTGAGGTTTTGTTGGATGAATAGTAGAACCATAAATAAATACTCCTTTGTAAATGTTCCTTCCATAGTATACCAAATGAACACATCAGAACAGCCTACATTTCAAAGAAGAAAGTGGGCAGAAGCAGCATATATTTTGGAAAAACATACTTCCCCAGATCATTGAACTCCCAAATTTTACTGTTAATATTGTCCTTCAATCCTCGAGATTTTCTGTTTCAATTCACTTGACCCATATTTTGGCAGAAGAGCAAGATGCTGATGGAGAGTCTAACCATAAGGCAATTTATATACTAAAGTATTCCTGTGTCCTTCCAGAGAATTCTGTTCTAGTTTGTCTTCCATTGCTGTGACAAAACACTCAGACTGACACCAACTTGGGGAGGAAAGGGTTTATTCAGCTCACATTTCCTGGGTCACAGTTCATCACTCAAGGAGCCCAAGGCAGGAACCTGGAGGCAGGATCTGAAGCACAGGACATGGAGGAGTGCTGCTCACTGTCTTGCTCCCCTGGCCCATGCCCAGCCTGCCCTCTTCTACGGCACACAACAACCTGCCCAGGGTGGCACCACTCATTGTGGGCTGTGCCCTCCCACATTGCTCAACAATCAAGACAAATACTCCACAGACATGGCCACAGGCCAGTTCAATGGAGCCAGTTCCCCAGTTGAGGCTCCCTCAACCCAGGTGTGTCAAGTTGACACTAAAGCTGTCCGGCACAGAAGATAACCATTAGTATTGCAGTGGGACCTATGCCAGTCATGATGGGAAAAATTTTCCTGCTGTTTTTCCCCTAAGGAAGAGTATTTGCAGTTGTTTTGCACTGTGTTGGGGTGAAGAAACCCACAAAGTCTCAGTGACCTAACACAACAAAGATGTAATTCCTACTTAGTCTAGTATGGGTCATCATGCAGCTTTCTTCTGTGTGGTAGTACTGAAGTACCTCAGTGCCATCCATTGCATCCTCTGCTTCTGGCCTGCAGTGAAAGGGAACAATATAAAGTCTCTAGAAACACAGGTTTGGGAGCCAAACCTGGGCATTGCATATTTCTACTATCCATATTAACCAAAATTCTGTCATTCATATGGTCCACCTAGCTGCAAGGGGGGCTGGTAGCTAGAGTTTTCCCAAAATGTCCCAGAAGAAAATGAAATGAAGATCAGTGATTACATTGTCTCTGCCATGGTATATAGTTTAGTGATTTAATAGTCAAGAAATAACTTTTCTAATAGAAAAAGTTGTGGAAATTTTTATTACATCCAGATATAGAGCAAAAAGATGTTAAGTACTCTGTTCCTGGAGGCAATTTAAGTTACTATGTTTCTGTCTGACTAGTCTTTGCTGGATATGGACATTGTTAAGGTGAGAATATGCACTACATTCATTAGTGCCAAAAACCTACAGGCTCCTCACTCACTACTAATGTTGCTTTTTAACTGAGTTAGTAATTTAATTATCTCCACATTTCTTTTTCAGGGTTTGAGTAAAAAAGTTGGTGTGTCATCCTCCATCCTCCAAGGTCTCTGGGTCTCCTATAGCACAGAAGGTCTTTCCATGGCGTTGGCCTCTTTACGAAATCTCTACACTCCAAATATAAAGGTAAACACAAACTACAAATAAAGAACTAACTGAAAATATAATCAGGACCTCAAGCGGCCATTTAGTTGATCTCTAATTTGTCTTAGACTGTTTCCTAGTGATTAGCCTTTTACAGGTGTTAATGTATTTTAAATTGCTACATTTTATTCTGAGAACTGAAGACTGGTGCTGTTGTCCTGCCTTTTATAACTGACTGATACAGGGGGTCAGGTTCTGCTAGAGGCCAGGGTAATGATCTCAAGTAGCCTTTGTTTAGGGAGAAACTTTTAAAACCATGAGCTCACTTAATTGAGTTTATATGGGCACATCCACTCTAGCTAATGAGCAGTTTATGTAAAAGAGACATTTTACATTCATTTCTAAAAGCAAGGTATTCGAAGGGTAACAAATGAAGAGTATAAAATAAAATAATTACTAAATACTATTGGACATTGTTGTAAAGTCTCATGCAATTTAATTAGAAAATGACTGATGTTTGTCTGATTATTATTTCTGTTTCTAGGTCAGCCGACTGTTGATTTTGGGAGGTGCCAATATTAATTACCGGACAGAGGTTTTAAATAATGCTCCAATTCTGTGTGTCCAGTCTCACCTTGGTTACACAGAAATGGTGGCCTTGCTTTTGGAGTTTGGGGCCAATGTAGATGCCTCTTCAGAGAGTGGCCTGACTCCTCTGGGTTACGCTGCAGCCGCAGGGTTCCTGAGCATCGTGGTGCTGCTGTGCAAGAAACGGGCCAAGGTAACAGCCACCCACCCCGCCACCTTTCCTTTCTTCCTTTTCCCTTTCTTCCCAATGTAGTCTTTCTTAACTTGTTTGTTACCTCAGGACTCTAGGTATGTCTAACCCTGATGGGGAGCTGATCAAAGGGAGTGCTTGATTCAGCTTATAACCCAGGGCTGCCCACTTGGACCTGCCAGTGCATGCTGCTTCTGGACATAGTTGTAAAAATCTTTGAGAGGCACTTGGACAACATTTATCAGCAACCACAAAAAATTCCTACCTAACAACCCAGAAACTGTCTACAGAGCACAGAAGAAGCCTCTGTCTAACAAAAAGCCAAAGGAAAAGCAAGGGGCAAGGAGACTGCAGGGGAGGTCTGAATTGAACAGCACCTGCAGGCACTAAGGCCTTCACATACAGACAAGAAACCCTAGCTGTGGAAAGGAAACAGGCTAGATCCTCCCAGTCTATCCTTTAAGACCACCATCGTGGGAAAAAGATGTACTCAGACTGGCCAAGGGCACCTCACAGTGTTTGTTAGCACATTGCAGTTTCCTGAAAACATCTCTAAAATATTTTCTTTCTTTCTGTGCAGTGTAGAGGAGTACATGCATACGAATGGGCCCACACATGTGGAGACCAAAGCAGGATGTCCACTATCTTCCTCATCGCTCTCCACCTTATTGCCTTTGGACAGGGTCTCTCCCCTTTTCAGCTAGGCTGGCTGGTCAGTAGGCTTCCAGGATCCACCTGTCCAAACCCCACCCCAAGTGCTGGGGTTACAGGCACACAGCCTTGCCTGGCTTTTATGTGGACGCTGGGGACTCAAACTCAGGTCCTTATTCTTTTTTTTTTTTTACTTTACTTTTATTTCATCTTTATCTCTTTACCTATAAAGCATAATTTTCCATACTCAAGTAAACAAATTCATTAAAAAAACACAAACCCAGGGGCTGGAGAGATGGCCTAGTGGTTAAGAGCGCCGACCGCTCTTGCAGAGGACCCGGATTCGATCCCCAGCACCCACATGGCGGCCGAGAGCCGTCTGAAACTCCAATTCCAGGAGAACTCCAGTTCCAGGGGAGTCCAACACCCTCTTCTGACCTCCGCGGCGTTGCACGTCACGGGTGCACAGACTTGCATGCAGGCAATATATTCATACACATACGGAAATAAATTTAAAAAAAAAATTAAAAAAAAAAAACACAAACCCAAAATATTCTTATTCTAGTATATCTGAATTAATAGATAAGACTGCTTTCCCTTGAATTTTCATTTTTTCTTTTCTTAAAATCGATGATAAAGTCACATCTATAAAATAAATGCATTTAAAAACAAGATAGATTTCAAAGACAAAAAAGTAATAATCATGATAATCTATGGTATACTTTGTCAATGAAAGACAATATGAGAACATTAGTCTTCAAATTTATCTCTAGCTAAACTCTCCTGAATAATAATATCATTGAAAAATATGTAGTCTCAGATTATCTGGACATAAGCTCTGAGAAAAAACATAGGGTGCTGGGGACAAGGACAGGGAGGCAGGATGAAGATACTGCCCAGATAAAAAAATCCATGTGCATCAAAGATTCAGCTTCTTAAAACTTTCTTTTAAGTATGTTGGTCTGGGGACATGTCACTTTGTTAAAGAGCTTGCCTAGGATGTGTGACACCCTGGGTACAATACTAGGTACCGCAATTTCTAGCACGATTTTTTTTGGGGGGGGTGATAGAAGACAGAGCATTACTTAATCATAGTCTAGCAATTCACTAAGAAAAATTATAGACACCTCCATGCCACCCGAAGTCAACAAATCCTTTCCATTAAACTCACATTATCAATATATCATCTATGCAATTTGTGTTTAGACAATTTCAATCGATTTATGTATGCAGAATTATTGGAGCTGAGATACTTGAAAATAATTTGAATCTTAATAAAGAATAATTCTTTCACAATGACTGAATCACTTGAGCAAATCTACGCAACTGCTATAACAGTGCTGCTGCTGGTGGTGGTAATATGCGATACACCTGAAGTCTCCCCTTTAAATATATATCCATGGAACACTAAGGAGTAAACAGATTACATTACACTCCTCCTTAACAAGGAATGACTGTTTTGAGGCCCTACTAGGAAGGAAAAAAACGGCATTTTTTATCACTTATACTCTATGTGGCTTAAGTATGTAACACTGAGCAAAAGTGAACATGGTGTGGGTCCCAAAGATCACACTATGATTCTGAACCAAATTTTAACACAAAGGAATTGAACATAAAATTCAGTGATTATCTATTTATAGTAGAAAGTTCCAAAGCAAACATAGGCCAGCTTGCCCCTACCTTGTCAAAAGATAAATATTCAGATAAACTAAAGGTCCCATTGCTAAAGTGCGTCAGCTGGCCACAGTGCTCGGCCCCTGCTCCAGGGAGCTACCTAGAAAAGGGTGGTCACATGTGCTCCCTCACTCACTCAGCCCATTCACAGGTAAATGGGACAATAGATTTCTTTTAAAATCTAATACTCTATACTGTGAATTACTGAAAAATGATACTAAATATACTATCTTTTAAAACTCTAGAGAGTTAAGATAAACTCATCATCTTTAAATACAGAGACTGTAAAGGGTCCATACTACTTGTGTTAAGTAACCACTTTCTACTTTAATATTCACTTACTGTGCTCTTAAAATCTCTATGAGAGAAGCAGGAATTTTCCCTGGATCTTTTGGCAATAGATTTAATAGCAAAAGTTGCAGGCTGTAGGGTTTCATGACCTCTGATTTTTAAAGCTAAATTATTCAATGTTGTATTATTATTGCACTCATATATTGCCCGGAATAGATCTACAACAAAAGTAAATAGTCTACAAAGCATTTGATTTCCTTATTTGATAAGAAAGTTCCCACAAAGGAAATGCAAACAGCAGTTCAGATCAGGTTATATATTCTTACCAAGTATATCAACCTCATATAAAAGGAAAACTAAACCCTTGCCACTACAAATCTGTAAGGGACTAGAGTACACAAAGTCCTGACTATTGCTGCATTCCACTTTGAAATCACTGAGTTAAAACAGCATTTCCTGAAGATTTAAAAAAAAATAGATTTTAGAAAAGAGACTCTTTTAAATCATTGAATACATCATTTTGTGACTGAGAGAAATAACATTCTTTTTCTGCTATAATTCACTCGGATGTCACTCTCTCCTAACGCCTAATAAATGCTACATTTTCAAGACTAAAGGAATTATCAGTAGGCATTCTGTCATGCTTTCAGTTATTTGTCTCTGAAATATGTCAAGTAAGCTTTTAGAGACTCCGGGAGTGGCAGCTTCATGATCTTCTCCCTCAGCAGATTCTGAGGCAGCTCCTCCGGTTTCATGGCTTCGCTGAGATCTTTCTCTTCCTCTTCTTTGCTGTCTTCCATTTTCTCGTCCTCCTCACTGTCTAGAGGTTGAGGAATAAGCTGGTTACCCACGAACACATAAGTGTTAATTCTCTGTTTAACTCTTTTTCTTTTCCTCTTGGGCGGAGCCCTTTGCGGAATCCCCTTGGCCTGCATCTCATCATTTATGAAATTTCTAAGCGTGCGTCGAATGTAAATCCATGCCAAGTCTTGTAGATTCCTGACAGCACAGGGAGGGAGTCCCACGAAGTCAGATGTGCCGTTGTCACTCTTGCTTGGCTGCACAAGTGGGGCAAATGAAACAGCGAGGATGCTCTTACTCTCCCAAGTATTTTGTCCAGTTCGCATGATCTGTGTCAACTGGTCCTCTATAGGCATAACCAATATGCCCCCAACTTTCAGCAGAATCTTCATGTAGTTTTCATGGTCTTTCTGGACTCCAACTCCACAATAAATTCGGTCATACTGATGACTATCAGATGCTATCTGAAGGCAATTACCAACCACAAATGCAGGTTCACAGAATTCAAATTTATCAAAGCTATCGCTATTTTTGATGAAGCTCTCCAGTTTTTCCTTGGCATATTCCACCACATCTGAATGAAGCTCAATCCCATGATTAATTCCAAAATGACCTAAAATTAAGCCCACCATTGTACTTAAATATCCGGTTCCACTTCCCAAGTTAAGAAAAGATAATCCTGGTTGAAGTTTCAATGCTTCCATAACTTCAGAATAAATGCAAGGTGCTGACAAGTGAATGTTTCCATGCTTCCAGGCTAAATCTTTGTAAGCATTGTCTCTGTAGCCTTCCAAATAGTAATCTCCATGGTCAATCGCTCTGAAGGCTTGCTCTACTCTTTCAGTGCAGATATACTGAGCTTCTTTAAGGTTATCAATTAAGTCATCATTATCTTCCCCAGCACTCACAGCTCCTCCCATGATAGTTTTCAAATCAAATCATAAATTTAAAAAGGTAACAGAATTAGTAGAATTGGCTTCCAATAATGTAGTGCAGTTTTTCTTTTTAATATTGAACTTGATTTCCAAAAATAAATTAAACCAAAAACGTAGTAGACGCTCCGACAACTAAAAGTGAGAAAGCCGGAGTCAGCGCCTGCTCCAATCCCGGGCCCCTCCCAGCCCCCCGAGGTCCTTATTCTTATAGACCAAGTACCTTTACTCACTGAGTCGTCTTCCCAGACCCCACAAGGCTTTCTTTGTGGTATTTTCAAAACCACTGGTATAGAAGAACTCAATTTCAAAATACCAGTGAAAAGAAAAGCCACTGGCTTAACAAACGTGGGCCACCAGAAGACTGCGGCCTCCTGGCATTCCAATTCAGTCCTAAAAACTAAGAGTCTTAGTGCTTTCACAGTAAAATAGAAATAATGTTTATGTCCTCGTTTTGAAGTATTTAGTGCTCTCATCCAGGGAATCTGGAATTCTTTGTGAATTCACAGAGCAACTTTAAATGTTTACTGTGACACAGATTGCCCACCTATAACAAAACACTGTCTGCTTGACACTTTTAGAAAGGGAATGGCTGTTCCTTATCTTACTCTTAATGTAAATTTAAATCTAAAAAAAAAAAAAATCTCAGCTGGGTCCTTGATGCTGCCATTGTTTTATTCATCTCCATTGTTTTCCCAGAGCAGATAGATACATGTTTATATTCTCCTCAAAATCCTGTTAGATCTCTTCTGCCTTTTATATTATTAAGCTGAATCCAGGTGCAGTGGCATAAATACTGGAATTTGGAAGGCTGAGGCAAGAGGATCACAAGCTCAAGGTCAGTCTGCGCTGTATAGGAAGGCCCTCAATTCAAAAAAAGAAATAAAAGAAGCCGGGCGTGGTGGCGCACGCCTTTAATCCTAGCACTCGGGAGGCAGAGGCAGGCAGATCTTTGTGAGTTTAAGGTCAGCCTGGTCTACAGAGTGAGTTCCAGGACAGCTGGGGCTACAGGGAGACCCTGTCTCAAAAAGACCAAGAAAAAAAAAAAAAAAAGAAAGAAAAGAAATGGTGAGTTTATCTCAGTGGACATCCATCACAGAACTCTGTTAGTCTTCCCTACACTTGCCTGGGCTCCTCCCTGACAAGAAATACTTACTTTCCATTCAAAGTGTCTGCCTCAGCTTGTGTTCTTGATCTGGTATGTTGCTCTTTCTCTCACATGTTATTTCATTCCTTTCCTTAATTTATATTACCTTGTTTCTCAATATCTACAAACATACAAATGTTTCCACTGACATAAAAAAGAATCTCCTCCCTCTTGCTAACCAGAGGCTACATCCCATCTCTTCCCTTCCATGTGCATCAAATCTGTCCTATAAGTCACCTCTGCTTCCTTAACTACTTGCAATCCAGCTTCTGTAAGTAGAAATAAGGTGGAGCCAGTTATGCATGCCTTTAACCCCAGCCTCTGGTGGCAGAGGCAGGCGGAGATCTGTGAGTTCAAGGCCAGCCTGGTCTACAGAGCAAGTTCTACCCCAGCTAAGGCTACAGGGATACCGTTGGTCTCCAAAAAAAAAAAAAAAGAAAGAAAGTTTTTTTTTTTTTTTAAAGAAAAGAAAAGAAATAAAAAGGTTGGGTTAGTAAAATATAAGCATTTAGAAGCAAACATAATTGTGGTTAAGTCCAATGACTCGAGTCCACACCTATTCCTGTGAGGACTTGAACATATTGATCTGTCCTCTCCCTCAATCTCCTATTTTCATCTATAAAAACGTATGGAGTTGGGCTGGAATGATAGCCTAAGCGGTTAAGAACACGACGTCTCTTGCAGGGACCCGGGTTCGATCCCCAGCACCACATGGTGGCTAAGAACCGTCTGTAACTCCAATTCCAGGAGAAGCTCCAGTTCCAGGGGAATCCGAGACCATCATCTGACCTCCGCAGCAATTGCCACGACATGGGTGCACAGACATGCATGCAGACAGTACAATTCATACACATAAAAATAAATAAATAATAAAAAAATTAAAAAAAAAAAAAAAAACGTATGGAGTTTAAGAGATAAAGCATTTCAAGAGGTAGATTGAGAGAGAAAAATTGTTCCTTTTGTTCATTTGGCCATGGTGTCTGGACTCAGGATCTGCTTTCCAGGTATTTTGATAGTCATGGTGTGAGTTAATTCTTAGTTGCAAGCTGATCCAAATTGTCTTCTGGACTGCATGCAACAGGTTCAGGAAGGTAGAATTTAGTTTTTTGTTTTTTTGTTTTTTTGTTTTGTTTTGTTTTGTTTTTTTGTCTTTTTTGAGACAGGGTCTCCCTGTAGCTCTGGCTGTCCTGGAACTCACTCTGTAGACCAGGCTGGCCTTGAACTCACAAAGATCCGCCTGCCTCTGCCTCCCGAGTGCTAGGATTAAAGGCATGCGCCACCATGCCCAGCCAGAATCTAGTTTTTTGAGCCAGATTATCTTGTTAGGTCAAAGGAAATATCAAAAGTAACTCTTGCAAAAAACATAAAGTACATCTTTCAGTAGCCATAGGTAACCCACTATTTGTGTCCATTTAATACAAATCTGTAACGGAGTCCAGTGCAAGTGAGGAGCAAACTGAAAATTAACAACTCTGTATATTTACAATCCTATTCAGGCCATTAGTAAACTAGTTTAAGTATTTATACCAATTTAATTTAATACAGGTATCTTATCCTTTTACTATACCTTGAGGTGCCATGCAATGTGTATATAAAGCTTGGACAAAAACTGAACACTCTTAAACCTGACTAGATATACATTTTGCTTTTTTTTTTTTTTTCTTATTTTGGTATTTTTGAGGCAGGGTCTCCCTTTTAGTACCAGCTGTCCTGGAGCTCGCTCTGTAGACCAGGCTGGCCTTGAACTCACAGAGATCCACCTACCTCTACCTCCTGAATGCTGGCATTAAAGGCCCATGCCACCACACCCAGCTACATTTTGCTTCTTAAACTACTTGACTGAACCTTAAAAAATTAAGCTTATTCATATAATCTGACCTTTTCCCTTTCATAACAAACCCCCTTAGACTTTTATCACTTGCATAGACTTTCTCATCATCTTTATATAAATCCTTACTAAAAATATCTCCATCTCTTTATAAATCCTTACTAAAAATATCTAACATTTTTTTAATCTTCTCATTTCCTTTCTTAATACCATGAGACATAACAATGTTTATAAACAAATTGGCCCTTAGTTGTGCAGATTTACTAAATAATTAATATTTATTTCCTGTGTAGTAAGATGGGACAGTTATCTCAAATACACTAGTATAAACTGTGAGACATCTTTGCAAGCCTGGAGCAGGTTTTCAATGAGCAATTCTCTTTGACTGCTTAGAAGTGTTTTACATAGGCCTGGCAAATGTTCCCACATGTATAACACATTCAAACATAGAAATAATTTTCACCCAGCCGGGCGTGGTGGCACACGCCTTTAATCCTAGCACTTGGGAGGCAGAGGCAGGCAGATCTTTGTGAGTTCAAGTCCAGCCTGGTCTACAGAGTGAGTTCCAGGACAGCTGGGGCTACAGGGAGACCCTGTCTCAAAAAGACCAAAAAGAAATAATTTTCACCCTAGAACACAAGTAATCATTCCTTAAAATGAACTAATATTCTTAAGGACCATAGTGTAATTTAACAGTTTTAGCTTACATGACAACTTACTTATAAATCAACTTGATACTAAGTAAATCATTAGCATTAGACATGAGCCTATATATTTAAACAGTCCCATAAAATACTGTGGTTAGACACAATGTCATGACAAACTAGTTTCAAACCCAAAACTTTAACACCTTGATGAAAACTCTTAATCAGAGTAAAATATGACTCTAAGTTTATAGAATTTTAAAAGTCAAGAGTACTTCATACATATATACACATTTGCATACACACACATGCACACATGAGATTTTTATCTTAGTGTTTGTACTAAACAGAGCCATATACATTTCTGCTAAACAAAGGCTTTCACTTGAATAAAGCATCCTCAGAAATGTTATTTACATTTCAATATATCCCTAACTGGGCAAATATCCCTAACTGGGTTTCAAACTCAAAAAGTGACAGAAAACAGAATTGTACATCCCATTCACAGTCAAAGCCACCCATAAATGACAGCATGATCAAAACAAGCTAATAATTGAAAGTTTTATTTACAGACAATTCCTTTAAAAGACAGAGTAAAGATAGGATGACAAGTATTTAGTCTTAATAAAGTGATAGGGATTAAGCCATTATTAAAGACCATTTAAGGGGCTGGAGAGATAGCCTAGTGGTTAAGAGCACCGACGCTCTTGCAGAGGACCCAGGTTCGATCCCCAGCACCCACATGGCGGCTAAGAACCATCTGTAACTCCAATTCCAGGAGAACTCCAGTTCCAGGGGAATCTGAGACCCTCTTCTGACCTCCGCAGCATTGCACGACACAGGTGCACAGACCTGCATGCAAACAATACATTCATACACATACAAAAATAAAAAAATAAAAAAATTTAAAAAATTTAAAAAAACTCTTAAAAAAAAAAAAAGACCATTTAAAGATTAAGAATACTAAAAGCATGAAGTGAAGCACAGCTTTCATGAGTTCAATTCACCCAGTTCTCTGCAACCAACTTTTCCACAAACACAAGCACACAGCGCACAGAAGGGACTGCCTGCCAGATCAGCAAGGAGGGCACAGGCCCAGGGAGGTCCCTTTGCCTCCCATGAGGAGAAAGGGAGTGAGGGAAACAGGCTCAAAAATTCCTGCAGAAATACAACAGAGCCCAAAAGCTGTCCCAGGCTGCCATTCCCCACCCCTTGGAGACAAGAGACCAGAGTGGCCCAGGGGGGAGGGCTTTTGTCTCCAAGGGGTGGGAAAGGAGGGCACAGGCCCAGGAAGGTTCCTTTGCCTCCCATGAGGAGAAAGGGACCAGAGTGGCTCATGCATCCTGGAAATCAGCTCCTATAGCGAAGCCATGCAGTAGGTGCCAGGCCTATAATGGGTCCTTAGCCAGAGAAATGGAAGCATAGCTTCCACGTGGGCACCCCAGGAGCCTAGGAATTCCCACCACCCAACCCAGAACAAGATTCCTGGGTTTAACTGCCAATAAGAATTTTATAAATAGTAGGCAAAAGGCAGTTTATTTCTGGTTCTGGCTCACCAAGCAGACCAGATGGGCTGACCTTGGGCTCACAGAGAGCTGTCTGCCTCTGCCTCCCAAAGACTGGGATTAAAGGTGTAGTAGGATTAAAGTCTTACTGGGATTAAAGTCAGGGCCACCACACCTGGCCAGAAAATGCCCAACCCCCAACTAAACAGTGTAGGGCTGCAGGAAAGGGACTTAGGACAAAGCCAGACAGATAGAACAAAGACCAGAACTCATTCCCAGCACTGAAGGCAAGTTAATATGTTAATTCAGGGCGACATCCAGCCAGATGCTCTCAGGCCCACAGAGGTCTCAAAGAAACACAAATCAGAATTAACATTCAGAGCAAAATACTTCCAAAGCAAACAAGTTACCTCACACAATCATCTTGAAAGCAAACAAACCAAAAGTCATCTAGAAAATAGGATCCTTAAACAACCAGCTCAAATGCCGATTCCTATGAACAATTACCACCCAAAAGTTGTGAAGCATTTGATAGACTCAGAGATAATAAATGTAAAGACGAGGGGCTGGAGAGATGACCTAGCGGTTAACAGCACCGACTGCTCTTGCAGAGGACCTGGGTTCGATCCCCAGCACCCACATGGCAGCTGAGAACCGTCCATAACTCCAATTCCAGGAGAACTCCAGTTCCAGGGGAATCCGAGACCTTCTTCTGACCTTCGTGGCATTGCACGACACGGGTGCACAAACCTACATGCAGACAGTACATTCGTACACATAAATAAATAAATAAATAATTTTTTAAAAGCTATAAATGTAAAGACGCCTACAGTATCCAAATTTTAGGTCTCTGAATGCATATTTAATATCCATATTTAAAGTTTGCACTACGCACTTAGTCTGGCATGACAAGACAAAACGAGGGATTCTGTGCATGTAAACGGATGGAAAGAAACTTGAAGTGGCCACTTTGTTTGACAGAACCAACATGAGACAATTACAATGACTGGATAACAAACACACACGAAAACTTAGACACATGACAAGCAGGGCTACATGAATCTTAGACACACGGAAGAACAGTTACCATAAACACAAGACATAATTACCGTCTTTAAATCTGGAAAAAGGTGGATCCCTTTCTTCTCCTGTAGCCTGCAGTAGGAGATACAGAGGCTCAGATGGCTTTGGATGGTGCGGAGCCCCAGGGGAGTCTAAATTTTCCGGCAGCACAAGGGTCAGGTTCGGTGGCAGCTGAGGACCCCTGAGCCAAAGGGGAGGTTGGATCAAGAGGCCCAGCCAAGGGACCACCGCCATTCCAGATCCTATAACATTCTGAAGGTACAGGGCTTTACTTTCACTTTTGTGTTAGACTCTGGAAAAAGGGGTAGTTAGGGATGCTCCCTGCCCCATAGCTCCAGGAGTAAGAGCCCTTAAGGAAAAGTATAGTCCAGAAAATGAAGGAGATAGAAATAAACAAACAAAACACAAAAAAATCAGATAAGTAGGACCATACAGACTCACACCAGATGCATGTAGGGATCGATCCTTAATCACACATGCACCCATGCACCAGTTAACCAAAAAACCAACCAGGCTGAGAAAGATGTCTCTTTTCAGTGCCCCAAAGGGTTCAGGCTTCTTTGAGCCCCCTTAATGGGGCTTTAACCAGTTTAGAGCTCTAGAGCTCTATTCCAAAAATGGGTCCTGCCGGGCATGATGGCACATGCCTTTAATCCTAGCCCTCGAGGCAAAGGCAGGTGGATCTTTGTGAGTTCAAGGCCAGCCTGCTCTACAGAGCAAGTTCCAGGACAGCTGGGGCTACAGGGAGACCCTGTCTCAAAAAGACTATATATATATATAACAATTTTAAAAAAGTAAAACAGCTGGAAATTGTGGCACATGGTTTTAATCCCAGCACTCAGGAGGCAGAGGCAGGAGGATCTCTGTGAGTTCAAGGCCAGCCTGTTCACAGTGAGTTCAGGACAGCTGGGGCTATAGGGAGACCCTGTCTTGAAAAGACCAAAAAAAAAAAAAATGGGTCCTTCCAGATGAGTGCGCACTCAGAGTGACCAGAGTGACTGGAGCTGGGGAACTTCTCCCATAGCTCTCCTAGTCACACACTTACTGCTAATGAGGATCTCCGCTGAGTACCCCCCTCGGGGTCACCTCTGTATCTCAGTGGGACCTCCAAATGTTGTAAAGTCACAGCAAAGAGACCACTCATTTAGCCACGTGGGGTTTTAAAGGAGGGTTTAATTTAATTATGTCTTGGGAGGAGTGTGGCTTATTTTATTCTATAATCTGCAATCTCTTACCATTATTCATTCGTTTCTCAAATTGCCTCCAGATTTAGTGATTAGTTCAAGTTGGTCCCTGTGTCCCTTTCAACTTGCCCTAGTATTTTTTTTAACCACAAAATAGATTCATCTTTACTGGCCCAGCTCTGGAAGCAACCGTCTGTCCAAAGACCCATAATCTTTTTAATGCATCCCCTTGGTTTCTATAGATAATTCTAAGCATGAAAGTTCTCAATGGCTTTTTACTTCCTACTGATTAAAATTCAAAATACTTAGTGTGACATTCAAAAGTATCCATGTTTTCAACCTTATTCTTCCTTCAGGTGCTTTAGCCATCCCCTGCCCCCCAATAGAATAAGGTCATCATTTCCTATACTGCCAGTTGAAATAAAATTTCCCTACTGAATCTGTTCCTGACTCTAGTTATGAATTAATGTGGGGAGACTAGAGAGATGGTTTAGTCAGTAAAGTGCTTGTTCCACAAGCATGGGAACTTAACCCCAGTACTTGTGTAAAGTCTGGGCACAGTGGTACACATCTATAATCCTAGCTGAGCATGGTGGCACATGCCTTTAATCTAGCACTTGGGAGGCAGAGGCAGGCGGATCTTTGTGAGTGCAAGGCCAGCCTGGTCTACAGAACAAGTTCCAGGCCAACTGGGGCTACAGGGAGACCCTGTCCTGAAAAAGACAAAAAAAAAAAAAAAAAATCCAACATGACCAGGTTGGATTCATAACACAAAAACAAAAAAAATTAAAAAAAAAAAAAAAAAAAAAAAAAGCTCTATAACCCTAGCACTACAGGGACAAAGACAGGTATATCCCAGTGGCTCCCTAGCCAGTCAGCCAGGCTGAAACAGTGAGCTGTAGATTTTGAGACCTTGACTCAAAAAATAAGGTGGAGAGCAGCTAAACAATACATTCAGCATTGACCTCTGGCCTCCACGCGTGCATGCGCAGGTGCACATACCTGCATACACATGTGCATATACCACACATAAAAATTAATAATTTTGTATGTTTATTTTCCTTATTTCACTAATTATGCACTCCATTTTTGAACAGGTGTGGTCACACTTCTCCTACCTTGTTTGAAAATCCTTGCAAGCAGAATCTATTACTATCATACCTTTTTATCCCATATGGTGCTTTACACACACTAGCATTCAGTAAAGTTTGTCATGTGGGTCACTTGGTGGAACCAAAGTCTGTGGGAGTTGGGAAATAAAACCTGGGTTTTAAATAGTCTTACTATCCCAGACAGGTAACTGCATCCCAGCCAGAGACATCTGTCTAAGAACCTTCTGGTAGATTGATCTTAATCAACTTTTTCTCTCATTCTAAACTCGTAACCAACACTGAAATTACAAAAACTGCTTTTGGAGCTTCCACTAGCCATTAAGCTCCAACTGTCTCTAGCCATTTAGGCCAAATCTTTGACATTTTACCCTCCCACTGGAAGAGAGAAAGATTTCTGCCAAAGCTGGGAAATCAAATGAGTGTTTCATGATAAGAAATATTTTGCTTCTTTGAAACACCATGGTTTCAAAACAATTTTTTTCAGCCAACAAATCTATAAAGCTTTCAAATCTTTTTTAAATTTATTTATTTTTATTTCATGTGTATGAGAATTTTGCCTGCATGAACTTAAGTGTACCCATGCATGCAATACCCACAGAGGCCAGAAGAGGGCATCGGATCCCCTGGAACTGGAGTGGTAGATGGCTGTGAGTTGCTGTGTGGGTGCAGGGAACCAACCCAGGACCTCTGCAAGAGCAGCCAGTGCTCTTAGCTGCTGAACCATCTCTCCAGCCCAAGTCTCTCAGATCTTGATCTGAAAAGAACTGTTAGAGGACAAAGAAGTACCTTAGCTTTACCTGAAAATGAAAGCAAAATCCTTACCTCCTTTTCTAGGGAAAAGTTCTCCCCAGACAGACTTCAGTAATAAATCTAGCCTGACTAGAAAGTCTTTTCTTTTTTTTTCTTCTTAGTTTATGTGTATGAGTGTATTGCCTACACGTATCTAAGTGCACCCATCTCATGCAGTGCCCACAGAAGTCAGAAGAGGGTGCTGAATATCCTGGAACTAGACTTACAAATGGTTGTTAGCCATGGTGTGAGTGCGGAGAGTCTAACCCAGGTCCTCTGCAAGAGAAGCCAGTGCTCTTAACTGCTGAGCCATTTATCCAGCCCCCAAAAAATATTTTCTAAATTTGCTTCAATATCAGCTCACAGAGTGGGAAAGGAAGGCCTTAGCTGTCTAGGTGCAATCAGCTGGTGGGACTAGACTGGAACGCAGCCACTGTCTGTCCACACAGATCTTTCTGTTCTCATCTCTTAGGTCGATCACCTGGATAAGAACGGGCAATGTGCTTTGGTTCATGCTGCTCTGCAAGGTCATCTAGAGGTGGTCAAGTTTCTGATTCAGTGTGACTGGACAATGGCTGGCCAACAGCAAGGAGTGTTCAAGAAGAGCCAGGCCATCCAGCAGGCCCTCATTGCTGCAGCCAGTATGGGTTACACTGAGGTAAGAAGAATGTGATAGGATGTTTTCTAAGTTGCATACTAAAGAATCTAGGAAATTGGACAGAAAAAGTCTTGCATGTTTTGAAATCGTCAGCCAAATTAGTGTGAATTTTTATCACTACTGTGAAAAATAAGGGGATTAAACAAAGGTATTTGGCTAATCAGATACCAGGTACCTAGAATTATGTGCATGGAGCAAACTTAAGAGTCAGAAAGGAGCTTGGAAATTATCTCACGCAGCTTCTCCCCTATTCCTACCCCTATTTAGCAGGCTACATGACACAGAGGGGACACTGCCCTGTGATCATATGGTCAGACAGTGTGGAACAAGAACACAACACTGAGAACCTCAAAAGGATCTGGTTTGGGTCCTAAACCTTTCCTAATGTCTTAGTTTGTCATCCAGAGGTGAAACTACTAAATTCTTTTTTACAAGGTTGCTATGAAGGATGCTTTGTAAGTAATTAAACACCATACAAATGGCATTTTGCTATTTTATTACTAATTATGGTAAATACATGGATTTGAAGTATACTATGAAATTTTAAATAACTATGAGGAAAATAGAGGAGTGCAGGAGGGGGCAGGTATACACATGCTTAGGTTTATTATAAATTTTACTGATCTAAAGAATGGGATACACAGTAATTAAATAATTAAATAGGCAGTACTCTTAACCAAATGTTTAGTTACATGTTTATTTTTGCCAGATTTGAATCTGTAGCTAACCCGTGGTTGCATCCTAATTATAATTTAACAAATGGAGTGGCAACCAGTTACTCTTTTCCCAATACTTTTACTGCCATTAAATCTTGGGTTTAATCTACTGTTCAACTAGTTTCACCTTTATGCAAATTCTACTCAGTAAACAGAAACAGCTTTCATCTTTATCTCTAAATCAAACCTTGATCTGTAATGTCTGTAAACACTCCACTATGGCTGACTTCAAGCTGCCATGTTATATTGCTGAACACAGAGATGGGAAGAAATGCACAAGTGGCATGCCGTGATCTACTTCAACCATTAGATACAAATAATCTCTGTACCATACATACAGTAGGATGTAGTTTAATAATTCAGATTTTTTTTAAGATTTGAGGGGGTTTTGTTTGCTTTGTCTTGCTTTGTTTTTTTATAGTGTTAAAATCAAACCCAGGGCCTCACATATTCTAAGCAAGCCTTCTACCAGTAAGCTACAGCTTGAGTTTAAGTATTTTTTTCCACAAAATTATTTTTTATTGTTATTAAACTTTTTCCATAAGTCTTACATCATTTCTCAATCAAATCTAGAGTCACTTCCCTTTCCATGCCCCCCATCCCACCCGAGTCCCTGCACTCTGCCATACATGTCCTGCATCTTTTTCTGAGTCTTTCCAGAGGTTTTTTCTAGTTCTTTTGTTGTTATTGTTCTCTTCTACTTGTATTGCTTCAGTATATATATACATATACATAGTTATATATATACATATATATAAATATATACACATACATATCACTTGAATTGGAGGACTTTTTTTTTCCTAAAAGATGTCATATTTTCCTTAAGGAAGTGCTCAAAGGCTCCTCTTTGGCAAGCCCAAACAACTATCAATCCTTCACTTGTGCTCCACTTTGGGGTCTTTCCCTTCCGTAGTTCCCCAAATGAAGTCCAGTAAGCACACATCCTATCTTGATCCCCCTTCACTGGCCTCCATGATACAGCTGAGGTAATCCAACAATGGCAATCCATCTTCTGAGGAGGCTGAATTCCCATTAGCTGCTTAGTTCACAAGCTAGGTATCTCAGCAGTCCTTAGTCCACATTGGAAGGTTAAAAAATAAAAAAGCTGTGGGGGTAGCGCAGCCGTTAAAGGCTGAGGCTAAGAACCGCAAAAAAAAAATAAATAAATAAAAAATAAAAAAGCTTTATCTCATGTCTTTGAGGAGTGCCAAAAGCAGTGGCATCCACAGAGCATATGCACCTGCCTGTAAGAATTGAAGACAGGCCAAACAACAGTGCTCTCTTTTTTTTCTTTTTGTCTTTTCACTAAGATCTCAAGTTTTGTGTCTGCAGTACAGTTTCTCTGGTCTTATTGATTATTTTTTTCTGGTTGTACTTTCCTTCTGGATGCTTAAGGCTACAGTTAGCCCAGATTAACCAAGGTTTTGTTTTGTTGAGGTCAGTTGAAGATTTGGAATTCAGAGGTCTCTCGGGGTTTTTTGGGGGGGGGAGGAGGGGGATGGGAGTCCCTTGCTTCTTTCAGCTCCTCATCCACCAGTTCCATCCATTCGAGGACAAAATCAGTTCTTGCTAGACCAGGCTTCCTTTTCTGAAGGATGAGTAGACTTTCCTCTTTACAGACTGGACACTGGCTGAAGTCCCCTTAGTGGCTCTCCAAGACCTCCCTGAACAGGAAAACTGGTGACCCACCTCTGCAGGACTTTTCAAGAGATGCCCCCATGCATAATCCCCTAAGACTTGGTTGACCTCTGAGGGCAAGGAACAAAGTTGTCCCCCAGGTCCCTTGGCCAAATTGGTATAGACATCAGGTATGGTCATTAAGCACCCGGAAAGGCTAAATTGGACCAGCCTGTTACATTGCACCTATATTAACATTGTATCCTTTGGAAACAAACTGTATGTTATTTCCATAGCATATTTCTTGATTCACATCTTTCCATTTTAATCCCATATTACTCTAAAAGATGCACACATACCCTCCATCATATACTAAAAGTCCAAGGTCTGAAAATAAGTGTTAGGATAGCTCTAGAACATGTGTAGGGATTCCCAATACAAGAGCACAATGTTAATATAAAATTAACATTGCTCGTTTTGTCTTACACCTAGGTACTTGGTACTAGCATCCACAGATGAGGGATACCATTCCTCTTTTGTTTTTCTGGGACTGTGTTACTTCACTTAGCATAAAATCTTCTAGTTCCATCCATTTACCTGCAAATTTCATGTTGTCATCTTTCTTTACTGCTGCATAGTACTCCATTGTGTAGATGTACCACATTTTCTGTAGCCACTCATTGGTTAAGGGGCACTTGGGTTGATTCCAGCTCTTTGCTATTGTGAAGAGAGCTGCAATAAACATGGCTATACAGATATCTCTGCTGTAGGAAAAGTCTGATGGATATATCCCCAGAAGTGGTATGGCTGGGTCAGCTGGTAGGCTCATTTTGAGTCTTTTAGGGGTTCTCCATACTGCTTTCCATAGTGGTTTTTCAAGTTTGCATTCCCACCAGCAGTGTATGAGTGTTCCCCTTTCCCCATACCCTCTCCAGCATTTAGTATCATTTGTTTTCTTGATTCTAGTCAACTTATCGGGGTGAGATGATATCTTAAAGTGGTTTTAATTTGCATTTCCTTAATTATTAGCGATGTTGAACACTTTTTAAGATGTTTCTCAGCCATCCCCATTTCCTCACTTGTGAATTCTCTGCTCAGCTCTTTACTCCATCTTTTGAGTGAGTCATTTGTTTTCTTGCTCCTTTGTTTTTTGAGTAGTTTATATATTCTGGAAGTTAACGCTCTGTCAGATGAATCAGCAGTGAAGGTTTCCTCCCACTCTGTGGGTTTTCTCTTCACTTCCCTGATTGTTTCTTTTTCTGTACAAAAACTTTTGAGTTTAATAAGGTCCCACTTGTCAATTGTCGACCTTGTTTCCTGTGCAGCTGCTGTATGAATTAGAAAGTTCCTTCTTACACCTGTGTCTTGTAAGTTGCTGCCAACTTTTTCATCTAACACCTTCAGGGTTTTGGGTTTCAAATTGAGGTCTTTGATCCATTTGGAGTTGATTTTTGTACAGGGTGAGAGGTAGGGGTTTAATTTTATTCTTCTACAAGTGGTGATCCAGTTTTGCCAGCACCATTTGCTGAAGATGCTCTCTTTCCTCCATTGAGTCTTTTTGGCCCCCTTGTCAAATATAAGGTGGCTGAAATTGTATGTGCTTAAGTTTGGATCTTCAGTTTTGTTCCATTGGTCTACAGGTCTGTTTTTCTGCCAGTACCAGGCTGATTTTATGACTATAGCCCTGTAGTATAGTTTGATATCTGGTATAGAAATTCCCCCTGTATTGCTGTTTTCACTAAGGATTGCTTTGGTTATTTGGGGGGGGGGGGTGTTGTTCCATATGAATTTAAGAATTTTTTTCCAAGCCTGTGAAGAATGTCCTGGGGATTTTAATTGGAATTGTGTTGAATTGGTATATTAATTTGGGTAGAATGGACATTTTTACTATATTAATTTTTCTAATCCATGAGCATGGGAGGGTCTTTCCATCTTCTGATGTCTTCAATCTCCTTCTTCAGGAGTTTATAATTTTTGTTGTAGAGATCTTTGGTGTCTTTGTTAGGTTTATTCCTATTTATTTTATTGCTTTTGAGGCTATTGGGATTGGGAAGGTCTCCTTGTATTCCTTTTTCAGTTGCTTGTTGTTGGTGTAAAGAAAGGCTACTGATTTTTCTAGATTAATTTTATAACCCACCACTTTACTGAAACTCCTAATTGTTTCTAGGAGTTTTCTGGTAAACTTTTTAGCATCCCTTAGGTAAACTATTATATCATCTGCAAAAAGGGATAGTTTCACTTTCTTTTTTCCAATTAGTATTCCTTTGATTTCCTTTTCTTGCCTTATTGCCCTAGCCAGTGTCTCAAGCACTATATTGAAGAGGAGTGGTGACAAGGGGCAGCCTTGCTGGGTTCCTGCCTTTGTGGGGAATCCTTCTAACTTTTCTCCATTTAGGATGATGCTGGCTGTGGGTTTCTTGTATATGGCTTTGATTATATTGAGGAATGATCCTTCCAGTCCAATTCCCTCTAGTACTTTAATCATGAAGGTATGCTGTATTTTGTCCGAGGCTTTTTCTGCATCAATTGAGATGATCGTGTAGTTTTTTTTTTAATTTATTTTATTTTATTTATTTATTTATGTGTATGAATGTATTGTCTGCATGTAGGTTTGTGCACCCATGTCGTGCAATGCCAGGGAGGTCAGAAGAGGGCATTGGATTTCCCTGGAACTGGAGTTCTCCTGGAATTGGAGTTACAGATGGTTCTCAGCCACCATGTGGGTGCTGGGGATCGAACCTGGGTCCTCTGCAAGAGCAGTTGGCGCTGTTAACCATTAGGCCATCTCTCCAGCCCAATTGTGTGGTTTTTGTCCTTCAGTCCATTTATGTGTTTTATGATATTTACCGATTTTCGTATGTTGAACCATCCTTGCATCTTTGGTATGAATCCAACTTGATCATGGTGGATGATCTTTTTTATTATTTTTTTTATGTGTATAAGTGTACTCTCTGAATGTAGGTTTGTGCACCCATGTCATGCAATGCCACGGAGGTCAGAAGAGGGTGTCGGATTCCCCTGGAACTGGAGTTAAAGACAGTTCTCAGCCGCCATGTGGGTGCTAGGGATCGAACCTGGGTCCTCTGTAAGAGCAGTCGGCACTCTTAACTGCTAGCCTCAGTGGATGATCTTTTTGATGTGGGTCTGTGTACAGTTTGCAAGTATTTTGTTGAGAATTTTTGCATCTGAGTTCATTAATGAGATGGGTCTGTAGTTCTCTTTTTTGGTTGCATCCTTGCCTGGTTTTGGTATTAGAGTGCTGCTGGCTTCATAGAAGGAATTTGGGAGATTTCCCTCTGCTTGTACCTTTCTGAACAGTTTGAGTAATAATGGTTGTAAGTCCTCTTTAAATATTGTATAGAATTCAGCTGTGAAACTATCTGGGCCTGGGCTTTTTTTAGTTGGGAGGTCTCTTATCACATTCAATTTCTTCATATATTATGGGTCTGTTTAAGCTGTCAGTCTCTTCTTTGTTTAGTTTTGGTGATTCCCTGGTGTAGACAATTCCCCAGGCCTGCTGGGGAATTTCGGGGTCTGACCAAAGGAACGGGTGTGAGAGGCTCAGAGTCAAGACACAGACCCTGGGAGTCGGGTGAACACAGACAGAGGGCGAGCTGTTGTGGACTCGTTTATTGGGGGCAGGGTTAGGGGTTCTGTACTGTTCAAATTCCTGCTTGTGATTGGCCCAGGTTTGCAACGCTGCTTGTATGGTCTTACCTGCCTAGGGCAGGTTAGGTTGATGAGAGATAAGCTCTGCGCATGCGTGATTCTCAGCATACTGGCTACTACACCCTGGATTGCAGATATTCATCCATTTCTCTTAGGTTTTCAAATTTGGTAGAGCATAGGTTTTTGAAGTACTCCCATATGATTCTCTGGATCTTTTCATTGTCTGTTGTGATATTTCCCCTTTCATCATGAATTCTATTGATTTGGAGTTGCTCTTTCTTTCTTTTGGCAAACTGGGCTAGAGGTCTGTCTTGTTTATTCTCTCGAAGAACCAACTTTTGGATTCGTTGATTTTTTTTTGTATTGTTTTCTTTGTTTCTATTTCATTGATTTCTGCTCTGATTTTTATTTCTTCCTGTCTGTTGCATTTAGGGTTCATTTGCTATTGTCTTTCAAGTGTTTTTAGGTGCAGTGTTAGCTCATTTATTTGTGCTCTTTCTATTTTTTTAATGTGGGCACCCAGGGCTATAAACTTCCCTCTTAGGACTGCTTTTAAAGTGTCCCATAGGTTTTATTGTTGTTGTTGTTTGTTGTTTTTTTTTAATACTTATTTATTTATTTATGTGTATGAATGTACTGTCTGCATGTAGGTTTGTGCACCCATGTCGTGCAATGCCGTGGAGGTGAGAAGAAGGTGTCAGATTCCCCTGGAACTAGAGTTCTCCTGGAATTGGAGTTACAGATGGTTCTCAGCCGCCATGTGGGTGCTGAGGATCGAACCCAGGTCCTCTGCAAGAGCAGTCGGTGCTCTTAACCACTAGGCCATCTCTCTGGCCCTGTCCCATAGGTTTTGTTGTGTTGTACTGTCATTGTCGTTCAGTTCTAGAAATGCCTTTATCTCTTTCTTTATTTCTTCCTTGACCCATTCATTATTCAGGAGTGTGTTGTTTAGTCTCCATTTGTTCCTATGGGTAGCAGGGCTTGTCCTGGTGTGATATTGAGCTTTATTACACTATGGTCTGATAGAATGCATGAAATTATTTCAATTTTTTTTGTATTTGTCAAGGTTTTTTTGTGTCCAAGTATGTGGTCAGTTTTGGAGAATGTTCCGTGGGGTGCTGAGTAGAAAGTAAATTCTCTGGTGTTTGGATGGAATATTTGGAAAATGTCTGTGAAGTCCATTTGCTGTATTGTATTGTTCAGTTCAGATGTCTCTCTGTTTATTCTTTGCCCGGTTGATCTGTCCAAAGGACCGAGTGGGGTCTTGAAGTCCCCTACTATGAATGTGCTGGGGTTAATCTGTGTCTTGAGGGCCTATAGAGTTGTATTTATACAACTAGAGAGATGGCCTAGTGGTTAAGAGCACTGACTGCTCTTGCAGAGGACCCAGGTTCAATCCCCAGCACCCACATGGTGGCTGAGAACCATCTTTGGCTCCAGTTCCAGGGGAATCCAACACCCTCTTCTGACCTCCATGGCATTGCACGACACGGATGCACAGACCTACATGCAGATAGTACATTCATACGCATCATTTTTTTTAATTTTTTTAAAAAAATTTAAAAAAAGAACAAGAGAGGAAAGATTTTAAAAATATATATATATATATATAGGTGCACCGGACTTTGGGGCATATATATTCATGATTGTGAAGTCTTCATGGTTAATTTTCCCTTTGATAAGGATGTAATGGCCCTCTTTGTCTCTTCTAATTGCTTCTACTTTGAAGTCTATTTTGTCTGATATTAAAATAGCAACTCCTGGGGCTGGAGAGATGGCCTAGCAGTTAAGAGCACCAACCACTCTTGCATAGGACCCAGGTTCGATCCCCAGCACCCACATGGCGGCTGAGAACCGTCTTTGACTCCAGCTCCAGGGGAATCTGACGCCGTCTTCTGACCTCCATGGCATTGCACGACACAGGTCCACAAACCTACGTGCAGACAGTACATTCATACGCATACAAAAATAAATAAATAAATTATAAAAATAAATAAATAAAATAAAATAGCAACTCCTGCTTTCTTTTTGGTACCATTTGCTTGGAATATTTTTTTCCATCCTTTCACTTTAAGTTGGTACCTATCCTTGAGAGTGAGATGGGTTTCTTGTAGACAGAATATTGATGGATTCTGTTTCCTAATCGATCCTCCCAGTGTATGCCTTTTAATTGGGGAGTTTAGTCCATTAATATTTAAGGTTATAATTGAGAGATGTATGTTGCTTCCTTTCACCTTATTATCCATTTGTGTTTTTAGTCTAGGTTTCTACTTCTGCAGATCTGCTTTTATTAATTTCTCTTTGAGGGTGTCTGGGGATAGTTGCTCCTCTCTTCTGTCCTTTGTATTGCTTCAAGTATTCTCTGAAGGGTTGGTTTTCTGGACATGTATTCTTTCATATTGTTTACATCATGGAAGATTTTTCTCTTTCCTTCAACTAGAATTGACATTTTGCTGGGTATAGTAACCTGGGTTGGCATCTATAGTCCTTAACACTGGGAATACTTTGCTCCACGTTCTTCTTGCTTTCATAGTTTGTGCTGAAAAGTCAGGTATAAGTCTGATAGGTTTTCCCTTATATGTAATGTGTTATTTTTCTTTTGTGGCTTTCAGAATTTTGTCTTTGTTTTGGGCATCTACGGTTTGGTGTTTTGTTGTTGTTGTTTTTTGTTTTGTTTTGTTTTTTATATGTGTATGAATGTATTGTCTGCATGTAGGTTTGTGCAACCGTGTTGTTCAATGCCGCGGAGGTCAGAAGAGGGTGTCGGATTCCCCTGGAACTGGAGTTAAAGACTGTTCTTAGCTGCCATGTGGGTGCTGGGGATCGAACCCAGGTCCTCTGCAAGAGAAGTCAGTGCTCTTAACCGCTAGGCTATCTCTCCAGCCCCCGCATCTAGCATTTTAACTATGATATGGTAAGGGGAGTTTCTTTTCTGGTCCAGTCTATTTGGTGTCTTATGTGCTTTTGCATTTGTATGGGTTTGCCTTTTTAGTTTGGGGAAATTTTCATCTATTATTCTGTTAACGATCTGATCAATACCATTCTCTTGGGATTCTTCTCCTTCCTCTATCCCTATGATGCGGAGGTTTGATCTTTTCATCATGTCCCACATTTCCTGATTGTTCCACTCTTGTGTATTTTTAAACTTCTCGTAATCTTTACTTGAGCTTTTTAGTTGTCCTGTGTTATCTTCTAGGTCTGATATTCTTTTTTTCTCCTTCCTCCATTCTGCTTCTGAGGCTTTTTCCCATTCTTTCCTTTTGATTGGATGAGCATTTGATTTCCTTTTCCATTTCATCCTGTATTTTCTTTAGTATTTCCACATCCTTTCAAAAGATTGAGCTTCTCAATCTTTTCTTGTAGCTCCTTGTTTTGCTCATTGGTTTCCATTTTCATTTCAGTATGGGTTCTCTTCAGTGTTTCATTTCCTTCCGGAGTTTCTCATTGTCTCCCTCTAGGTCCTTTCTGAGTTTTTCATTCTCTCTCCTTAGTTCTATGATTTCTTTGAATATATCTGTGATTGTTATCCTACAATCTGTGTCCTGGGCTATCTCTACAGAGATCCCATTGTAGGGGTCCTCCACAGGCTCTGTAGAGTTTGGTGTGGGGTTATTCTGGGCTTTTCCCATATTGTTTTTTCATTGTGCTCTTGGCATGTCATTTACCTTTTGCCTGTATTCTGGTGTGAATCTCTAGTGCCTCTTCACCATGTTGAAGGATTGCTTTCCTTGATTCCTCAGGTGCCTTCGTTGTAGTCTTATTTATGGAGTGTTAACTTGTTTAGGTTTCGGGCTTTCAATTTTGGTTATGTATTGGAACTTCCCTTTCTGTTCCACAAGAACTGGATGGGTAACAGCCCAAATGACACCTTCTAAGCACTGTATGTCCTCTGCTGCCAGCCAGTTCTTCTGGGTGGGTCGTAGGACTTACTGGAACCTCCCAGGTTCCAGTAAGGGGGTTCCAGTTGGGGGTTGGGGGAAGTTTGCTTAGCCCCTGCGCTGGTACCCTGCACCCCAGCTCTCTGGCATGGGCCAGCAGCCTCTGTGCAACCCAGACTAGGGACTGAGCATCACCTCCCAGGGTCCTCTGCTCCCAGCTCACTCGCCTGCCCACCGGCCTGTGCCTGCACCCCAGCTCTCTCTGAGTTTAAGTATTTTTAATCTTTGTTTTTAATATATTTCATTTAACTGTTGTTCAGTTTTTTTGGTCTTTTTGAGACAGGGTCTCCCTGTAGCCCCAGCTGTCCTGGAACTCACTCTGTAGACCAGGCTGGCCTTGAACTCACAAAGATCTGCCTGCCTCTGCCTCCCAAGTGCTAGGATTAAAGGCATGCACCACCATGCACCATTGTTCAATTTTTAATAAATGACTAGCTTTAATAGTCAGCTTGTAAAGATTTCTGAAAATTTAAGAATCAGCTCCCATGTGCTGCTGTAAACCAGCCTGTCTCACTGTATGAAATGCTTCAATGGAACAGCATTCCTCTCAATTGACATGATGTCACCAAGGAAATATGAGGCAAAATTTAAATTTGTATTGTCTATGGAAAGGTTTTACCTCCCAGATCAAATTCCTGAAGACAGATGTCATTTTGTCTGTAGTTTCCAATCATTCTCCTTTTACTAAACCCAGACAGGCCTTATACTTCAGAGAGGAAAAAAGATGACAGCCACTCTAAAGAGATACATATAGGCCTCAATTTTCCCCCACGTTTATTTCCTATGTTTTTACTGGAAAGATAAGAGATTCTGTCATTTGCTTAAATAGGAAGAAAATGTCATTTTCAAATTGCATGAGATGTGAGCTATGCTTAAAGAAAGCATGTAAACTGTATTTGGTAAGATAAATTTCATCAAAGCAGTTTGCGGTTTCTTTGGTAAGGTACTATGTATTGATTCCTTTTGTATGTAAGAGATTTCGTGACACTCGGGTGCTGGTCTCCTAAACTTCCCAGGTTTTTTTTTGGTTTTTTTTGTTTTTTTGTTTGTATGTGTAGAATGTACTGTCTGCATGTAGGTTTGTGCACCCGTGTCGTGCAATGCTGCAGAGGTCAAAAGAGGGCGTCGGATTCCCCTGGAACTGGAGTACTCCTAGAATTGGAGTTACAGACAGTTCTTAGCCGCCGTGTGGGTGCTGGGGATCGAACCGGGTCCTCTGCAAGAGCAGTCGATGCTCTTAACCACTAGGCTATCTCTCCAGCCCCAACTTCCCAGGTTTATGTCAGTCAGTAGTGTAGTTTTCCACCTGCAGTCTGACCTGACACAATTTCTTGTTTCAGATTGTCTCCTACCTACTTGATCTTCCAGAAAAAGATGAAGAAGAAGTAGAACGAGCCCAGATCAACAGTTTTGACAGTCTCTGGGGAGAGACAGGTACTTCTCTTGGACATTGCTCTCCTTTCTTGTGAATGTGTTATGTTGGGGTGGACTTTCTGTGTCTTAATACTATTATTTTTAGTCTGGCATGCTTTGACACTTTTCTGTATTAAGATTTTTGTGTTGGAGATCAATTCTGCCCAAGTAAAAAGTCAAGCAATTTCCCTTTCACCATCTTTCCCTTTAGATTCTATACCATTCGCACTTTCAAAAAACTTTATCACTCTTGTTTCCAACTACGTTCAAAGATTGAAATTGTCCTTGCAAAGTGGCAAACTAAAGCAGAAAACAACTGTGGCCTTTTTTTTTTTGAGAGGTGGGGTCTCCCTATACCCCCAGCTGGCATAGAACTCACTATTTAGACCAGGCTGGCCTCTGCCTCCCAGGTGCTAGAATTAAAGAAGACCTCTCTATTGTCTACATGATCCTTGAGGAGAATTTCTTCTCCTTTCTCCCAAAATAGCATTCCAACCTGCAGTTGTAAACAGAAGACACAACTTTCACCCACATCTCTGGCTTCACTAGATGTTATTATGATTGTCCAAAACAATTGAGCTTCACGTCTGACAGCACCACTCTATAAGGACTGACCTGATACAGTTCCTCTGGGTCTGTAGCAGAGCATTTTCCGTATCATTTGATCCTTGCTTCACCAACAGAACTTCCTTCCTTGGGATGGGTACAGGAAATGAAATGACTTTTTTCCTTCCTCCATGTCTAAACTGGAGCATCTGGATGAACACTAATAACCATTGATGTATCCTTATGAAACCGGGGCAGGGAAAACGGTAGAATAACCACAGATATGTGTCATATTTGCCTGGTAAATGTCAGAATGCTATTAAACATCAGAGAGTTTTGAACTCATCTAAATTTTACAAATTGTTGTTTTTCTTTCTTCAAATGATTAAATTTTGCATAGGTTTCATGACTTCTTTAACATGTATAATGGTCCAGAGCTCAGGAATTTGCTTCTCAAACAATTCCTCCCTCTAAGAGCCAAAGGGAGCAGATGCCAGGCAGCTGCAGCTTAAGAACCCATGACAGATTAAAGGAAAATGTGCAGCTGGAAGCAGCTGCTGTCTCTGGAACCCCATCCTAAGAGAAGTTAGAGGTCAGGCTGAGTAGAAGGGACTGGCCAGAAAGCAGTTCTGGATTCTCCATATGGGACTGCCAAAGGAACATATTTGTTTACCTCTCCTGTCTGCAAAACCTTCCCAATACAATATTGCCATACCTCTCAGTAGACCCCTCTAACCAAGGGCATGGGAGTGTAACTACTGAGAGTGGCCAAAAAAGTCATGGCACAGTGATGGTAATGGGTGGACATTATAAAGCCAATAATTACAGTATTGAATAGTAAGCATTTTAACGATGTCCTTGAAAGAAATCTTTAGCAAGGATCAAAAGGTTATAAACTATAGCTGGCAAGATTGCTCAGTGGGTAAAGGTCTTTGACCTAAATTCAGTCATTGGAACCCACATGGTAGAAGGAGAAAACCAACTCCTTAAATTGTCCTTTGATGTCTACATGCTTTCAATGGCACACTCACACACATACCAAAAAAATTAATTAATTAAAATGTAAAAAAATATGGCTCCAGATTTAAAAGATTTCATACTTTAAAACATATGAATTTTTATTAATTTTATACAGTCTCAAGTTTTTAAAAAATCAAAACTTCATGTCAATTTGCTTATAGCCAGTATTGTATTATATTTAACTTGATATTTAAGTGCAATGATTTACCATTAAAAACAAAATGTTAAATATACATAGGAACAAAATATAATTTCTGGATCTATAAAAAATTACTTGAGGCAAGCTATGGTTGCATCCACCTATAATCCCCACACTGCAGATGCAGATACAGGAAGATTATTGCACGTTCAAGGCCAGCTTGCTCTATATAGCAAGTTCCAGGCTAGCCACAGCTACATAGCAAGACTCTGTCTTGAAACAAGACAGAAAGATTATTTGGCCTCAGAATGATTTTTAGAAAATAATGTTGCCTTTGTTGTGTGAAAATGACCCTACATCTTACTTCTAGTATAGTATGGACTTTTTTTATTCTTTAAATTTATTATTTATTTTGTGCGTACAAGTGTTTTGCCTACATGTATTTAAGTGCACCACATGTATGCATGAAGCACCCACAGAAGCCAGAATAGAGTGCTGGGTCCCCTAGAACTAGAGTTATGGATGGTTGTTATCCACTATCTTGGTGCTGGGATCCAAACCCCAGTCCTCTGCAAGAGCAGCCAGTACTCTTAGTTGCTGAGCCATCCCTCCAGCTCGACTTTGCTTCTTTACCTGCAGTGATATGTACTAAGTATGCATGTTCCTTTTAACTTATAGCACATACTTTAAATTTTATAATAAACCATTGATTGTGGTTTTTTTTCCAATAGCAAAAAATTTTATATTTTTTTAAATATTTTTATTATTAATTTTATTTATTTCTGTATGTGTATGAATGTACTGTCTGCATGCAAGTTTGTGCACCCGTGTCGTGCAATGCCGCGGAGGTCAGAAGAGGGTCTCAGATTCCCCTGGAGCTGGAGTTCTCCTGGAATTAGAGTTTCAGACGGTTCTTGGCCGCCATGTGGGTGCTGGGGATCGAACCCGGGTCCTCTGCAAGAGCAGTCAGTGCTCTTAACCGCTAGGCCATCTCTCCAGCCCCCCCAAAATTTTATATTTATATATACACATATGAGATGTGTGTGCGTGCATGTGTATGGGTGTATGTGCGTGCATGGGTGTGTGTGTGTGTAGTATTTTTTTCTGAGTCAGTAGTGGTCTCACATATGTACTGTGACCTATGTGACAAAAATTTTACCTAGGAAAAAATACACTGATCATAATTTTACAACAGTGTTATCACTTAACTATACCAAATCCAAGGCAAACCTAACAAGAAGAAACTATATAACCGTTTTTGTGCCACTACAAAAAAGTTTCTGCCAATTGTATTAGCATAGTTCTGTACTATCACAACAATCATAAGGCGCACTCCAGTTTCAGAGATAAGATGGAGGCAGTGAATCTTGAAATCAGTGAAACACCTGATAAAATAGTAACAAGATGTAGTTTTTGCATATCCTATTTCCTAAGAGCAGATCACTAGATAAAAACACTAGGTGTTTTTATCTTCCTTCGGCATCCTTTTTCATCCCTTGTGATGTCATCTTATTACATCTGGTTTTCACCACCTAGCTGGCTATAGCAAACAAGATTCCACTAACAAAGAGAAACTGTAACCATAATTTTTTAGGCCACTACAGAAGCAGAAATCTTGCCCCCTCTCATCCCACAGGATTGTCACAGACTTCTTATGAACAACACAAGAGGACCAGTAAGATGCCAGTCTTGTCTCCTTCTGCTTCTGTACAGGCACAGACTAGGACCAGCTCCGGATACTCCTAGCAGCTATAGAGGCCAAGTTCACAAAATAAGTTTCCTGTTGTTCCTGCCTTTATCGTCTTTTGCCAAATTATTGCAGCCATCTGGTAGCTGGTCCTCCTTACTCTAGCCACTGTCTTGTGATTCATGTTCCAGGTTACAGCCAAAGAGGAAACTTTTGAGTCTTTGTCACTTTCCTACTTGCTGACCTTTATTTACTACTTGCAGAACTAAGTTCTTTAATGTACCATAAGAGCAGTCATGACCTCCAGATTCTTCTATTGTTTATCTTCTCTGGTAATTGCAGCTATAAACATTTTGTTTCCCACCCTGTTCTTCATACATGCCTTTCCCTAAAATGCCTCCTTGTTCTTGAACACCATAAATCTCCTATTCTTCTCATATCATGTAACCCAGGTTGTCTTCTCTCCAGAGGCCTTCTAGATATTTCTATGTCACCCCCATACCATAAGTATATCTCTGTTGTGCTCATCACACTGTAATCTATTTATCTGTCTTCCTTATTGAACCATGAGATCAGGCAGCATCTGACAAATAGCTCCATAAATGTTTAATTAATGTTTTGAGTGCATAATCAGTTTATGTCACCCCATCCATCTTCCCCCATTGTTCTTGCGTGTTGTACCCTTTCAAGATTGAAAATAGGGGGCTGGAGAGATGTCTCAGCAGTTAAGAGCACCGACTGCTCTTGCAGAGGACCCAGGTTCGATCCCCAGCACCCACATGGCAGCTAAGAACCGTCTTTAACTCCAGTTCCAGGGGAATCCAACACCCTCTTCTGACTTCTTCAGCATTGTATGACATGGGTGCACAAACCTACATGCAGACAGTACATTCATACACATAAAAAAATAATAAAATATGCCGGGCGTGGTGGCACACGCCTTTAATCCTAGCACTTGGGAGGCAGAGGCAGGCAGATCTTTGTGAGTTCAAGGCCAGCCTGGTCTACAAAGTGAGTTCCAGGACAGCTGGGGCTACATGGAGACCCTGTCTCAAAAAGACCAAATATAATAATAATAATAATAATAATAATTTTTAAATTTTTTTAAAGATTGAAAATAGATTTGCTTTTCTGCATTTTATTTAATGGCAGCATCCCATCCAAGCAAACTTTGTCTATTGTCTCATCTCTGAACTGCGTCCTGCCTGCCTCTTCAACCTCCTTACATCTTTCCCTTTCCTTTGGAAGAAAAATGTGTCAACTTATCTCATCAGATGCTGTCAAGCTACAGAACAAATCATATTTCTGGTCTCTTAGATTATGCTCCTAAGAACTCCGTTTGCTCTAAGATTCAGCTTGTTGTTTTATAAATATGGCTTTACCTTCTTTCTTTCAAAAAACTCTTAACAGTTTTGATAAGGCTCATAAAATCCAGCCAAAGCAACCCCTTCCTCAAGGATTTTGAAAAGGCCAGACTCCATTCTACATAGTTGCACTGTTTTGAGATGAAATTCGCCAGCTGTGTTAATGACCAGGTCTAGCTGTAATCTGAATGTTGCTGCCAAATGACATCATAACCCAAGCAACAGAGGTTATACAACAAAGAAAAGGGCCAAATGGAGCATTTACTCTCATAAAAATGTGTTATTCAACAGAGAAATAGGCCAACCAGAGCAATATAATTGTTGAAGAGATAATGTAACTTTCCAGATGAGCACTGTCTGTGTGAATAATGTCTTCTGCGAACCAGCATCATTAGTGAGAGGCTTAATTCTGAATACTAATCTGTTTTCTCCATAGTGCTATCAGCTTTTAAAAAAATGTTGTTGGCCTGCACACATTGGGAGGCTTGCCATAAACCTATCATTAGTTACTTTAAAGAGATCAGAATGTGGAGATTCAGAACTCTCCAAGTGGTCTCCTTGAAGCACCAGGATAAGACTGAGTCTCAAAGTATGTCTTGTCAGAGTCAAGTTCTCAGCTCCTCTTGTGCTCTGATCCTGTGTAAAACCAACAACTTTTTAAAAACTGCTCACAATATGAACTTGAGAAATAGAAGCAGATTTAAAGAACCAGAGATAAAACTTCTTTGCCATAGTAAATAATTACAACCATTAATACCTATGTGTATTCATTCAGAAAAATATTGGTCTTCCCCTCAAAGAAGACCAATATTTGCCCTCCCATGAGGAACTGACAGAAAATCCAATGTCAAGAGCTTCAAAATAAAATTTAAAAATGCACAGACCTTCAGACATTACCATATTTTCACTCATAAGCCCATTTTATCTTTAAGGAAGAGAAAATTTCTTTTTTTTTTAAAGACAGGGTCTCCCTGTAGCCCCAACTGGCCTGGAACTTGCTGCGTAGACCAAGCTGGCCTTGAACTCACACAGATCCACCTGACTTTGTCTCTGAGTACTGGGATTAAAGGCGTGTGCCACTGCACCCAGCCAAGGAAGAGAAAATTTACTTGAAAGTTTATTTTGTGAAAATTATAAAGAATTTTAATTTTGCATATGGCTCAGTCACAGATTGATTAAGCTAAACACAAAAACAAAATGCCATATTTTGGACTTAAAGAAAGACTATATATATATAATTTTTTTGAATTTCAGTGCCTTCTTGATTAGATTCCAACATTTGAAAACTAAAATAATCTGAACCATCCAAATACTGTCTTCTGATTGGCCTACATGGCTATAATAAGAGAAGAATCTGCTGTCTACTGTATCAGCTTCCCAAGTCATTTGGGAAGTGGGGAGATATCTAATTCTCTTTGCTTAAAATGAAGCACTAGGTCTGGAGAGATGGCTCAGTGGTTAAAAGCACTGACCTTGCAGAGGACCTAGTTCACGGTTCACTTCCCAGCACCCACATGGTGGCTGACAACTGTCCATAACTTCAGTCCCAGAGGATCTGACACTCTCTTCTGGCCTTCACAGGCATTACATGACACAGGTATACCTACATACATGCAGGCAAAACATACATATAAAATAAAAATAAATCAAAAAATTTAATGAACTATAACTCCTGCTGTCTTCTAAGTTTTTCATCCTCCCTACCTTTTATCGGCTCTTTAAAACAATAAGTTAGAATGAGAAGCATAAGAACCTGAGTTAACATCCTCAATAGCCATGTAAAAAGTTGGGTGGGGCTGGAGAGATGGCTCAGCGGTTAAGTGCACTGTCTCCTCTTGCAGAGGACCTAGGTTCGATTCCCAGAACCCACATGGCAGCTAAGAACCGTCCTTAGTGCTGGGCGTGGTGGTGCACACCTTTAATCCTAGCACTCAGGAGGCAGAAGCATATGGATCTGAGTTCAAGGTCAGCCTGGTCTACAGAAAGAGCTCTAAGCCAGCTGGGACTTAAGGGGAGACCCTGTCTCAAAAAAAAAGTTGGGCATAATGACATATATCTATAATCTCAGCACTAGGAGAACAGAGACAGGTGGAGCCCAAGAGCTTGCTGGACAGCCAATCTAGCTGAATCAGCAAGTTCCAGGTCAGAGAGAGACCCTGTGTTACAAAGCTCAGGTGGAGAGTGACTAAGGAAGATACCCAGTGTCCACCTCTGGATCCACTAATATGAGAACACATGAACATATATACACACAAACACCACACACTGAAAGACTGTCTTAAATTTAAAACAGCAAATTTCAGCTAGGTAATTTCAAACTGGAGAGGCTGAGGCAGGAGCACTGTGAGTTCAAGGCCAGCTAGTTTATATATGGAGACTCTGCCTCTAAAAACTAAATAAGTAAACCTACGCATTTTAAATCCCATGGTTAAGTAAATGTCTATCTGTTACAAGATGGACTTTGTATCTCCAGATTCTTCTTCCCACTATTAAAACAGTACACTGAGGATAAAACACTCAGTGGGTCCCCACTATTCCATAAGTAAGGACAGTAGCATAAAAAGAATCCTCAGTTTCTTGCTCTGGTAGCTGTTACATTTTAAAATTTGTGAGTCCATTATTTTATATTTGGAAAAAGAAAGCCTGGAGTGGAGTTGCATGCCTGTAGTCTCCAAGCTGGGGATAGAAGCTAGTGCCAATTACCCAGTTGTAAGTATTTCTTGTGTAGGGCCCCCTGAGCTTTTGTTCAAAGCAGTTGGGCGTAATGCATATTGGAAACAACAACAACAACAACAGAAAAGACTGCATCAAAGAACTGACTGAAATAGTGAACTTCTGCTCAAAACAGTCAACTTCCTCATGGAGAATATTGAGAAAGACTGAGAAAGAGATGAAAAACATGTTTGACAGAATGCATGAGCTCTTGCGGGGTGGGGGAATGGGCGGGAACACGGGTCTAGATTTGTTAAAAAAATACAAATAAATTTATGTGAAAAAATAAATAAATAAATAAATAAATTGAGCAAATAGGCAAAAAAAAAAAAAGAAGTAGGGTATCAGGAGTGGAGTTGTATGTCTGTCGTCTCCACAGTTGGGGATAGAAGTAGGGTATCACTGGGGCTGGAGAGATGGCCTAGCGGTTAAGAGCGCTGACTGCTCTTGCAGAGGACCCAGGTTCGATCCCCAGCACCCACATGACAGCTGAGAACCGTCTGTAACTCCAATTCCAGGAGAACTCCAGTTCTAGGGGAATCCAACACCCTCCTTCTAACCACCACGGGATTGCACGACATGGGTACACAAACCTACATGCAGACAGCACATTCATACACATAAATAAGTAAAATAAAAAAATAAATTACTTTAAAACTGTGCTGTTTGTTTAAAAAAAAAAAAGTAGGGTATCAGGAGTGGAGTTGCATGCCTGTTGTCTCCACAGCTGGGGATGGAAGTAGGGTATCAGGAGTGGAGTTGCATGCCTGTCCTCTCCACAGTTGGGGACAGAAGAAGGGTATCAGGAGTGGAGTTGCACGCCTGTAGTCTCCACAGCTAGGGAATAGAAGTAGGGTATCAGGAGTGGAATTGCATGCATGTAGTCTCCACAGCTAGGGACAGAAATAGGGGATCAGGCGCTTTTTTTTTTTTGCCTGTTTGAAAGAGTCTCCCTGTAGCCCCAGCTGGCCTGGAACTTACTGTGTAGACCAGGCTGGCCTTGAATTCACAGAGATCCATCTGCCTCTGCCTCCCCAGTGCTGGGATTAAAGGTGTGGGCCACCACACTCAGCTTTGTAAATCCTTTTTGTTTTAAACTTAGATCTCAAAAAAAATTTTTTTAATTAAAAAATTTAAAAAAAAATAAACTTAGTTCTCAACTAAGTAAAAAAACAAAATTAAAAATTTATCCCAGGCTTTAAACTCCAATTCCTAACCCTAGATCTTTTTAGGTTTTAAAGCACAAAAGAACAGGCTGATCGAGACTTTGCCCCGCTGGTTTTCTCTGCATAGTCTCTCCTCGAGATTCTGCCCACACTTAGAGTGGCAGAAGGATTTTAAGTCAGTTCAGAACCTTAAAGAGTGGTAAGCCATAGCAGGAGGGCAGTCTGCTTATGAAGTGAAATCTAGAGAGTATGACCAAAGGGCATTGTCCAGAGATTTATTGTTATGATTGTTCTCCATATATTGTAAGGCCCATTTATGTTTTGTTGGTTATTTTTCTTGTTTTTTAATTTTTTTATTTTATTAATTTTATTTATTTCTGTATGTGTATGAATGTACTGTCTGCATGCAAGTCTGTGCACCCGTGTCGTGCAATGCCGAGGAGGTCAGAAGAGGGTGTCAGATTCCCCTGGAACTGGAGTTCTCCTGGAATTGGAGTTTCAGACGGTTCTTGGCCACCATGTGGGTGCTGGGGATTGAACCCGGGTCCTCTGCAAGAGC